>CM077201.1:37732736-38332736 GCA_039654625.1 Rhinogobio ventralis
GTGTGTGTGTGTGATGAGCAGGTTTAGGGGTAGGGTTAGTGTGTGTGTGTGTGAGATGAGCAGGTTTAGGGGTAGGGTTAGTGTGTGTGTGTGTGTGTGTGTGATGAGCAGGTTTAGGGGTAGGGTTAGTGTGTGTGTGTGTGAGATGAGCAGGTTTAGGGGTAGGGTTAGTGTGTGTGTGTGTGTGTGTGTGTGTGTGATGAGCAGGTTTAGGGGTAGGGTTAGTGTGTGTGTGTGTGTGTGTGTGTGTGTGATGAGCAGGTTTAGGGGTAGGGGTAGTGTGTGTGTGTGTGAGATGAGCAGGTTTAGGGGTAGGGTTAGTGTGTGTGTGTGTGTGTGTGTGTGTGTGTGATGAGCAGGTTTAGGGGTAGGGGTAGTGTGTGTGTGTGAGATGAGCAGGTTTAGGGGTAGGGGTAGTGTGTGTGTGTGAGAGATGAGCAGGTTTAGGGGTAGGGTTAGTGTTTGTGTGTGTTTGTGTGTGTGTGTGTGATGAGCAGGTTAGGGGTAGGGTTAGTGTGTGTGTGTGTGATGAGCAGGTTTAGGGGTAGGGTTAGTGTGTGTGTGTGTGAGATTAGAAGGTTTAGGGGTAGGGTTAGTGTGTGTGTGTGTGTGAGATGAGCAGGTTTAGGGGTAGGGTTAGTGTGTGTGTGTATGTGTGATGAGCAGGTTTAGGGGTAGGGTTAGTGTGTGTGTGTGTGTGTGTGTGATGAGCAGGTTTAGGGGTAGGGTTAGTGTGTGTGTGTGTGTGTGTGTGTGTGTGTGTGATGAGCAGGTTTAGGGGTAGGGGTAGTGTGTGTGTGTGTGAGAAGAGCAGGTTTAGGGGTAGGGTTAGTGTGTGTGTGTGTGTGAGATGAGCAGGTTTAGGGGTAGGGTTAGTGTGTGTGTGTGTGAGATGAGCAGGTTTAGGGGTAGGGTTAGTGTGTGTGTGTGTGTGTGTGTGTGATGAGCAGGTTTAGGGGTAGGGTTAGTGTGTGTGTGTGTGAGATGAGCAGGTTTAGGGGTAGGGTTAGTGTGTGTGTGTGTGTGTGTGTGATGAGCAGGTTTAGGGGTAGGGTTAGTGTGTGTGTGTGTGAGATGAGCAGGTTTAGGGGTAGGGTTAGTGTGTGTGTGTGTGTGTGTGTGTGATGAGCAGGTTTAGGGGTAGGGTTAGTGTGTGTGTGTGTGTGTGTGTGTGTGTGATGAGCAGGTTTAGGGGTAGGGGTAGTGTGTGTGTGTGTGAGATGAGCAGGTTTAGGGGTAGGGTTAGTGTGTGTGTGTGTGTGTGTGTGTGTGTGATGAGCAGGTTTAGGGGTAGGGGTAGTGTGTGTGTGTGAGATGAGCAGGTTTAGGGGTAGGGGTAGTGTGTGTGTGTGAGAGATGAGCAGGTTTAGGGGTAGGGTTAGTGTTTGTGTGTGTTTGTGTGTGTGTGTGTGATGAGCAGGTTAGGGGTAGGGTTAGTGTGTGTGTGTGTGATGAGCAGGTTTAGGGGTAGGGTTAGTGTGTGTGTGTGTGAGATTAGAAGGTTTAGGGGTAGGGTTAGTGTGTGTGTGTGTGTGAGATGAGCAGGTTTAGGGGTAGGGTTAGTGTGTGTGTGTATGTGTGATGAGCAGGTTTAGGGGTAGGGTTAGTGTGTGTGTGTGTGTGTGTGTGATGAGCAGGTTTAGGGGTAGGGTTAGTGTGTGTGTGTGTGTGTGATGGTTAGGTTTAGGGGTAGGGTTAGTGTGTGTGTGTGTATGTGTGATGAGCAGGTTTAGGGGTAGGGTTAGTGTGTGTGTGTGTGATGGTTAGGTTTAGGGGTAGGGTTAGTGTGTGTGTGTATGTGTGATGAGCAGGTTTAGGGGTAGGGTTCGTGTGTGTGTGTGTGATGAGCAGGTTTAGGGGTAGGGTTAGTGTGTGTGTGTGAGATGAGCAGGTTTAGGGGTAGGGTTAGTGTGTGTGTGTGAGATGAGCAGGTTTAGGGGTAGGGTTAGTGTGTGTGTGTATGTGTGATGAGCAGGTTTAGGGGTAGGGTTAGTGTGTGTGTGTGTGAGATGAGCAGGTTTAGGGGTAGGGTTAGTGTGTGTGTGTATGTGTGATGAGCAGGTTTAGGGGTAGGGTTCGTGTGTGTGTGTGTGATGAGCAGGTTTAGGGGTATGGTTAGTGTGTGTGTGTGAGATGAGCAGGTTTAGGGGTAGGGTTAGTGTGTGTGTGTGTGTGATGGTTAGGTTTAGGGCTATGGTTAGTGTGTGTGTGTGATGGCTAGGTTTAGGGGTAGGGTTAGTGTGTGTGTGTGTGTGATGAGCAGGTTTAGGGGTAGGGTTAGTGTAAGGGGAGAGAATATACAGTTTGTACAGTATAAAAACCATTACGGCTATGGAGAGTCCCCATAAAACATGGAAACCCAACAGGACAAGTGGAATTGTGCAGTGTGCGCTCAGTACAAATGATCGTCACATATAGTCACAGCTAAAGGGCATTGAATATATTCACAACAAATGGCCTTGAGAGCCATGTGACTTTTGTAAAATAGTGCATTATAAAAATGATCAACAACACAATTTTTTTCTAAACTAAATATAATATTTGCTAAAATCAAAGTTTTCAGAATGCACATCCCGTTATTAAATTATTATCTGATAATTGCCAAGGGCCTCATCATACTAGCTCACCAAACATACTCATAGCTACGGAGCCCCTAAAGGGACATGGTGATGGAGATAATATGAGATGGGAGGAAAAATGATGTGTCAATGCTTTTGTGTTTTCTTGTGAATGTTTTGTGTTCCCTTAAAAAAACTTTGTGTTTGCTCGCAAAACATTGGAGTTCTTTGCGAGTGAACACAAAGTTTCTCTAGGGAACGGAAAAAGTTCTGGGAGCGAACGCAGTTTTTTGATGGAACGCAAAACATTGTTTATAGTCATATGCACACACTGAACAAAATTAGGTGTAGAAACAATTTTATCTCAGAAATTGCTATTAAACTTCACAATTAATTACAAACAATTAACAATTACCCTTGCACACCTGGTGCGTAGGAGATTTTAACACATTATTTTAACAAATAATTACAAAGAAACGGCATGTAACACACCGAATTAAACGTGACGTTTTTAAGTAGAAAGACTGAAATAGTATTTTCTTTTAAAACATACTCTATTTTTTTTTTACAGTTTACTTTTTTTTTTTAAATAATAATATCCAAATACAATTTGTGCATTAAATCTATCCCTGTTTTGTTTAAAAAAAAACATTATAAATATATAACAATTTATTTGGTCAAACTATAATGCGTGGTAAACAGGAAATGCAGTTTAAATATTTAGCCTGATTGAAATAATTTCCACGTTGCTCTTAGAGCGCCACCTACTGTTCAAAAGTTATAAATATGTATTAATATGCATGGTATGTATGGTATGTAAATATGTATGGGGCTGCATAGCCACAGACCACAGACCAGTCAGGGTGCCCATGCTGACCCCTGTCCACCGCCGAAAGCGCCAACATTGGACACGTGAGCATCAGAACTGGACCACGGAGCAATGGAAGAAGGTGGCCTGGTCTGATTGTCTGATGTCTTGATTATTTAAAGTCTGTTTAAACAAATGTCATGAAAATGACAGCCACTGTGTATAAATTACTATATTTAAACAACGAATTGGAGTAAAAACATAATTTTATAATTCGACTTAGTTAATGCAAAAACTGCCTTATGCGAAGTTTACATGTTTGCATACAATGTGTTATTTCAGTGTTAAAAATAAATAGCAACTGAACGTAGGCTAATAGTTTGGGCTCTGTTGTTAACCTTTAATATTACAGTAATGTGCAAGTAAGGGCTCGCTATAGTTTACAGCATTAGCAGAGATAATTCTTTTATCTTTAAGAAACGTTTATTTATAATTGAATTAATTTAAGGACAGACACAATTTGTTCAGTAAACCACTGTTTAATTAAAAAAACTAAAACAATTTTATATTTAGTTTTCTCTCCCCTGCTGTACCGAACCGTCACTTCAAAACTGAGGTACGTACCGAACCATCAGTTACACCCCTAATATATATATATCTCAAACAATCTCTCAGTTTATCTCATAAGAAAGCTTAAAAATAAGAGTAAAAATCTGATTTTTGACAGAAATCGAACTAAAGGAAATTTAAGTTGAGTATTGAAATTCTGTCAGCAATGCCTGTAATGTTGCATTTTGAAGAGGTTATTTATTGAGATTAATTTTCCGCAATTAAAAACATTTTTGGCTCATATGCAAGATTTTTAATACTTTCGATATTTAAGATTTATGTATTCAAATTGCAATTGCATTTAAAATTGCCATCTATTTGGATTACACAGTTTTAACATAAACTAATAAACTTAATGTGATGCATATTTGTCAGTCATCATAAAAAAATTCTGTAACAGTACTAATAATCTGAATCACAATTACCAGGTTTATACATTTATCCTCAATCAATCCAAATGGTTTCAATCTTAAATCTTAAATAATCGCTTGATCCACGGCTGTTTAACTGAACAAATGTAATTGTTTTCAGATTTTTATGCAGACTCTAGCAATCTGAATAAATGCATTTTGAAAATATGATTATTTAAATAAAATCAAACACACATTAAGTTCATTAGTTTATGTTAAAACTGTGTAATCCAAACGGATGGTACATGCAATTCAAATACATAAATCTTAAATTTAGGCCTACATATTTTGTGTGTGGATGAGCGTGCACTAGAGTTTGGGATCTGCTGGTATATGGAATTGAAAATCCAGATATTCCAAAGACTAACACCGTATGTAAAGCCCTGGATATGGTTGCCATGGTTACCTGGTCATTCCACCTGAAGTCCGGGGTGATGCTGAGGCGTACGCGCAGGACAGTGCGCGTGATTGGCTGAATGCTGGACTCCATCAGGATGGCGGGTATCTGATGAACACACTGCTTCACCTTCAGCCCGATGTTCACGTGATGCAACATGTGACCTGTGACCACACACACATGCACCCAAACACACACACACACTATATTAGTAAGGACATTGCACAGACTTCCATTGATTTTATATCAGGTTAATGATATTTTCTATAGGCTAACCCAATCCCTACCCCTAAACCTGCCCATTACAGAAACGTGCACAACACATGATTTATATATAAAAAACAACAACAAAAAAACGTGTTGGCCGATTTATAAGCCTTTATAACACACAGTCTCACATACACACACACTCTCTCACATGCACGCACGCACACACACACACACACACACAGACACAAACACAGTGTCACAGACACACACACACTTTCTCTCTCTCACACACACACAAACACTCGCACACACTCACTCGCTTTTACACACACTCATACTCACACTCACACACACAATCTCACAGACACACACTCATTCACACACACAAACACTTGCGCACACACACTTGCTCGCTCTCTCACACACACTCATACTCATTCACACTCTCACAGACACACACACACACAGACTCACAGACACACTCACTCTCACACACAAACACTCGCGCGCACACACACACACACTCTCTCACACACATACACTCACAGACGCACGCACGCACACACAGACACAAACACAGTCACAGACACACACACTTTCTCTCACACACAAAACACTCCCACACACACTTGCACACACTCACTCGTTCTTACACACACACACACACACACTCACAGACACACACACACACACACTCACACACTCACAGACACACACACACACACTCACAGACACTCACAGACACTCACAGACACTCACAGACACAGACACACACAGACACACACAGACACACACACACAGACACACACAGACACACACAGACACACACAGACACACACTCACTTTATAAAGCGAGAAAAACACTATACAACATGTAATGGTCTATGATGAAGTCTAAACTGAGAAATCTTGTCGGACTGACCGATCTCATCTTTGCCCATGTCTCTGAGTTTGTCCACCGTGAGCTTCTTCTCCTCCATTCGGGCCAGCAGTGACGGAGGAAGCACGCTGAACTGCCGCAGCGGGTGGGCCCAGCCCCACAGACGCTTGTCAATCACTTTACACAGGTTCAGCAGGCGGTAGGTCATGGCCGGCCAGCGCTTCCTCAGAGCGATCTCAAACAGAGCCCGCACGATACGAGCAGCATTCTGCACAAAAAGACAAAGACTCTCAATCACACAATCAAGTCAATCAAGTGGACCACCGAATGACAAGACAGCGGTCTTGGACTACACAGAGGCCACGTACACACATGCTGTTTCCATCCTGCTATTTTTATGTGAGGTTTGGGAAATTGTGTAAAAAATGCTGGATGGAAACGTCAAGATGTGCATAAATTCTAAAAATGTGCATTAAAACATATGCATTCAATAGAGATACATTTTTTTTAACCAATAAGACGACAAACTATGATAGAAACACATTGACCGAATAAATCCCTCGATGCGAAACAAAAAACTTGCGTGATTTTGCCTCAGCAGAGGCTGTGATTGGACTAACCAGCGGACCAATCACATCACAGCATCTCAAATGTTGGTTTGCTGGCTCTGAAATGCCGGAGTCAAAGTCTGTCATCAGAATGATTTGGTTTAATTCCCTCAAATGTGTCCACACGATCGCAAGATCACATGACAGCGTTTATCGTGTTTCGTCTGACGCTCTGAGACGACACTCATTTATGATGGAGCCCGATTGCAGCAACTCCCATTTCTATTAGATATTTTGCGCTTACTTTCCCAGGAAGTGACGATTTTGTTCTTTTGAGCACATAGGATGGAAAAGGTGCTTTATTTGCAAAGGTTTTATGCAAAATTCCAATTTTGCACATAAGTTCAATTCACAACTTTGGATGGAAACATAGCTAATGATAAATATGGCTGTCATTAATCCTGTTCTGAGAGTGACCACATTCCTCTTTTAAATATTATAAATAGTCATTATGAATACAGTAGTTAACATACAATAATTAAAAAAATAATAGAGATAGAGAAACATACATTCATACCTATGGAAGCCAATTTCTGCCAATTATATATACACTCACCTAAAGGATTATTAGGAACACCTGTTCAATTTCTCATTAATGCAATTATCTAATCAACCAATCACATGGCAGTTGCTTCAATGCATTTAGGGGTGTGGTCCTGGTCAAGACAATCTCCTGAACTCCAAACTGAATGTCAGAATGGGAAAGAAAGGTGATTTAAGCAATTTGGAGCGTGGCATGGTTGTTGGTGCCAGACGGGCCGGTCTGAGTATTTCACAATCTGCTCAGTTACTGGGATTTTCACGCACAACCATTGAGTTACCAAAGTCATAATTATGAAATAATCATCAAAAGTTGAAATGACAAGTTATGTAAATTGCTTTTACTTTCATCATTTTGAATTAGCATGGCATAATTATTAACTTTTTATCTCAATTTCAACTGTCATGTTATTAGTATATCAGTATTAGTATTTTATAATATTAGTATATTTCTTGTGTATCTCGACTATGTACATTTTTTTCACATTTATGACTATAATCTAAATGTTTAATTTTATCTGATAATTTTGACTTATCTCATATTGCCTTAGCATCTTATGTAAATTGCTTTTGTCATAATTATGACTTTTTATGTCAATTTGTTTAGCATGATATTATATATGAATTGGTATCTGATAATTTCAACTTTTCATGTCATGATTTTTGGTTCTTACATGGTGGACTAGCGATAAACCTGAAAGATTTACAGAAAGTAAAGTAACAACTTGTGTTTTTGTCATTTATTTGCTTGTAATTCCTTAGAACCAGGTTTTATCATGAGATCATTTCAAGAGCTTTTTGTTGGACATGCAAACACCCTATTTGTCACCTAATTATGAATCATTTATTGCACTAAGAAATGCCTGTTAATAAGGGGAGAAATAAAGTGAGAGGTATTGTGGAACTCGGTGACGGCTCCTTGGCGGTGGACAGCTTGTCTAATGTAAGACTCATTTTAAACAGATTTGTCATATGCAATTCTCTTCTTATGGGATACAGCTTTTTAAAGGGCTCTTTTAAATTTCGTTCATTATCTAGAACACATTTTATGGAATGACTAATGTGGGTTTGCTTTGACTGCTGTCGGTGTAAATCAGAGTCCGGCGGCTGTATGTTTGATGGTAGAGTGTGAGTTATGCTCAGATGGCTTAGAGAATCCAACATTACTTTGATCTATAAGGTGCACATTTACTCATAGATCTGACTGCTATGATGGACTGATCTGGTGCGTCACTGATTGATTGAGCAGAAATGGACGACTGCTAGAGGAGGTGGAGGACAAACACCTGCTGACCCAGATGCTGCTGTTTAACAGGCCACGAGAGCAACCGAAGTCTTTCATCCGACACCCGTCCGTATGGATGAGCACCAGCAGAACGGTCCCCATCATCCAATTCACAACACTCACTCACAATGAACACACAGCTTTCAACTTCAAATGAGGTTTGTGGACGGATCTGTTGCGAAGCGGCATGTGAATCTTTAGGGTTGAGCGGTCAGAGGCGAAAATCTAATTATGTTTTGTTTGGAGAATTTTTAAAGATTTAAATCACACAATGGTGTTTTGAGTGCTTGCTAATATCACTACTTAAAATCAATTGAAATAAATTTACACTAAATGCCCCTAAAACACACAAATGTATACATTTGTTTTCCAGTTTAAAGGTGCGCTCACATTTTCTGTTGTTCAGCACATTTTCAAAGGCAAAATCCACACTTGTAAGCCCTAACGCTCAAATAATTAATTGATTTGAGTAAAGCCAACTTAAATTAAACATGTTAGTTCAATCAAATTAACTTTTATGATTATTCAGAACTTTCTTTTTCTTTGAAGTTGTGAATCTTTAGGGTTGTGCGGTCAGAGGTGAAAAACTAATTCTTTTTAGTTTGGAGAATTTTTAATTCACAATACACAATAGTGTTTTGAGTGCTAGAGAAAACAGTTTGCTAATATCACTACTGGAAATCAATTGAAACAGATGTATACATCGTGTAAATGTATGTTTTCTAGCTTAAAGGTGCGCTCACATTTTCTGTTGTTCAGCACATTTCCATGGGGTAATGCTCAAATTAATGAATTGGTTTGAGTAGAGCCAACTTAAATTTAACAATTTAGTTCAATCAAATTAACTTTTATGAGTATTTACAACTTTCTTTTTCTTTTAAGTTCAAAAACGTACACATTTTAAGTAATATGAACTTTTTCATTGTTTTATGAACTTAAATTTAACTGAAACTAGGCTGGGATTTCTTTTTCCCAGCATGCTTTGCCATACCACTCAAAAGGGAGTGTAAATGCTAAAATGAAGTGTTATATAATGTTTTTTGTGTGCAACATTAATGTTAAGTGGGAGATTTAGTAGTGTTTAATGTATAGCTATGCTAATTTAGAAGAGTTTGTGTTATGTGGGTTTTTTGGAGGGTTACCATCATGGTGACGAGTGGAGCATGAGCTTGGTTTGAGAACAGATATATTGTATATATTAACTGTTTTATATTGCCATACTCATTCAGCAATTGCAATGCTATGCTATCAAAGCGATGTGTTACCAATTAGCATTTATTAAATTAGCTAGTTAAAGCTAGCCAAGTTTCCACAACTAAAAATATTTAAGTTGAGATTACATGTCAAGTTTAAGTTAAAAATATAAGAATTAGCTTACTCAAATATTTCAAGTTAAGAGCAATTAAAATGTATGAGTACAAAATAAAAATCGGCATGTTCTGCTTACTGAAACTTTGAATTTCTTAACTTAAAAAAGTTGATGTAACTGATTACCTCCATTTTTGTGGAGTTTCGCCAACTTATTTGGGTTTACAGTGTAGTAATTTTAAAAGGAATTTTGCATGAAGGTGAAAGTTTTCCCCACGGATTCATGTTGGTCATACAGATTTTGTCATACAGAAGCTGTTTGGTTTGAAAGTGACTTTTGTGCGAGTTGTGCTAAATGCATTGCTGATAATGAAACTTCACTAATGTGACCCACACCTTAATGCTGTAAATTTAATTGATATCTCAGTATAATTGGTTTTAGAAGAAAATATTTGGAAATTATTGACTTATGGTTCCAAGTTGATACTATATTTACAACATTATATGTTGTAAATATAGTAACATATAGCATTATATCTTTAGATGCTTTTTATCTAAATACTTCTTGCATTAGTGGCCGAAATTCTGGTACAAATTCTGAGCAAATCCATAAATATTATGATTTTGAAAATCTTTGAAAGCCTGAAACACAAAAAGTGTATTAACTCTTTCCTTGTCAGCGTTTACTAAAAAAAGTTGCCAGTCAGCGCCAGCATTTTTGGATCATATTCACAAAACTTTCATGGTCCTCAGAATATTTTGTTGTATGAATATGTACAAGAACAGAGAAAGATCAGAGCCTCTGGTTCTGAGCTTCTGAAACACTTGAATGTGGGTAAGTTTCATAAAAAAAAAAATAATAATAATTTTAAAATAAATTTAAAAAATCGGACAAAAAGATGTGAAAAGTGCATTTTTTGTCAAAGATTTTGTCTGGGTTGGATTCAGAACGAGGATCAAAAACAAAGTCGTCAATAGTGGGGAAACGTTGTGTCATAAATGACAGTACATCTCACTCAGGTGATTTATAAAAGCTTTGCGAATCAGTTCGACTGAATCATTAAAACAGAACTGGCTCCAAAGAACCATTAGCACTTTGCAATCACATGCTGTCAATTTCGCCAATGAAAATTCAGAGTTATTCCCATCTTCAGCTGAATGATGGGAAGAGTCTCCATCCCTGAACAGATGCAAAAACCATCGAAAGAATCATTGTGTGTGTGTGTATATCTAAACATATACATCTAAAATCTCTGAAGGGTGACGGAGAGAGATATCTCAGACCCAAGCATCAGAGAAGGTCTGGATTTAAAATCAACATACGTTTGACACGGAAATGACTCCCACTGCCGGATCTGAAATCAGCCGGATTAGGAGCAAAGAGGGAATTTCTCAGAGCTATTTCAACTATCTGACCACATGGAAGCTGTTATAATGGAATCGCAGATATCATGGATAGATGGCTTCCACAGAGAATCTGAAGAGATGTGGGGAAGAGGACATCCCATGCTAACCTCTGAGTCAGATAAACACTACAAAATAGTGCACTCAACATTTCCGTCATGATTTAGTCCTTATGTTGCTTGAAGCATGCATGTTTTTTTCATGGATCTTCAGCAGAATGTCCAATCTGCTCTTTTCCATACAACAACAATGGAAATACACTGTAAAAGTAGTCCATTCATCTCTGCAGCTCTCACATTTCATCCACGCTGGAGTTCAAGTCAACACTTTCATCAAACATGCCACGATCACACAACAACCATGATATCGTTGGTGTAATCCAGACCAAAATGTCTGTACATAAAGCTTTGTCTTCAAATGGTGTCATATGGACAACTTTAAAGGGCACCTATTATCCAAAATTCACATAAGTGTGTGTTGGCAGTGTGTGTACACATACACAACCACTCTATAATGGTAAAATAAACTTTCATGATGATGAAGAACTGCAGTGTCACGTGAGCGTGGTAAAGATGATCATTAAAACCACAGATGTTTTAGTTTTTGGCAGAGTATCTGAGGCATGAGCTGTACAGGCTTCGCCCTCTTCTGGAAAGGGGGAGGAGCAGCAGCTCATTTGCATTTAAAGATACATACCCATCCCACCACACCGGTCCCTAACTTTACCCTTAAACTTACCCATCCCACCACACCTGTCCCTAACTTTACACTTAAACTTACCCATCCCACCACACCTGTCCCTAACTTTACCCTTAAACTCACCTATCCCACCACACCTGTCCCTGTCCCTAACTTTACCCTTAAACTCACCCATCCCACCACACCTGTCCCTAACTTTACCCTTAAACTTACCCATCCCACCACACCTGTCCCTAACTTTACACTTAAACTGACCCATCCCACCACACCTGTCCCTAACTTTACCCTTAAACTGACCCATCCCACCACACCTGTCCCTAACTTTACCCTTAAACTTACCCACACCACCACACCTGTCCCAAACTTTACCCTTAAACTTACCCATCCCACCACACCTGTCCCTAACTTTACACTTAAACTTACCCATCCCACCACACCTGTCCCTAACTTTACCCTTAAACTTACCCACACCACCACACCTGTCCCTAACTTTACCCTTAAACTTACCCATCCCACCACACCTGTCCCTAACTTTACCCTTAAACTTACCCATCCCACCACACCTGTCCCTAACTTTACCCTTAAACTTACCCATCCCACCACACCTGTCCCTAACTTTACCCTTAAACTTACCCATCCCACGACACCTGTCCCTAACGTTACCCTTAAACTTACCCATCCCATCCCAGCACACCTGATCCTAACTTTACCCTTAAACTTACACATCCCACCACACCTGTCCCTAACTTTACCCTTAAACTTACCCATCCCACCACACCTGTCCCTAACTTTACCCTTAAACTTACCTATCCCACCACACCTGTCCCTAACTTTACACTTAAACTTACCCATCCCACCACACCTGTCCCTGACTTTACCCTTAAACTTACCCACAGCACCACACCTGTCCCTAACTTTACCCTTAAACTTACCCATCCCACCACACCTGTCCCTAACTTTACCCTTAAACTTACCCATCCCACCACACCTGTCCCTAACTTTACACTTAAACTGACCCATCCCACCACACCTGTCCCTAACTTTACACTTAAACTTACCCATCCCACCACACCTGTCCCTAACTTTACCCTTAAACTGACCCATCCCACCACACCTGTCCCTAACTTTACCCTTAAACTTACCCATCCCACGACACCTGTCCCTAACGTTACCCTTAAACTTACCCTTCCATCCCAGCACACCTGATCCTAACTTTACCCTTAAACTTACACATCCCACCACACCTGTCCCTAACTTTACCTTTAAACTTACCCATCCCACCACACCTGTCCCTAACTTTACCCTTAAACTGACCCATCCCACCACACCTGTCCCTAACTTTACCCTTAAACTTACCCATCCCACGACACCTGTCCCTAACGTTACCCTTAAACTTACCCATCCCATCCCAGCACACCTGATCCTAACTTTACCCTTAAACTTACACATCCCACCACACCTGTCCCTAACTTTACCCTTAAACTTACCCATCCCACCACACCTGTCCCTAACTTTACCCTTAAACTTACCCATCCCACCACACCTGTCCCTAACTTTACACTTAAACTTACCCATCCCACCACACCTGTCCCTGACTTTACCCTTAAACTTACCCACACCACCACACCTGTCCCTAACTTTACCCTTAAACTTACCCATCCCATCCCAGCACACCTGATCCTAACTTTACCCTTAAACTTACACATCCCACCACACCTGTCCCTAACTTTACCTTTAAACTTACCCATCCCACCACACCTGTCCCTAACTTTACACTTAAACTTACCCATCCCACCACACCTGTCCCTGACTTTACCCTTAAACTTACCCATCTCACCACACCTGTCCCTAACGTTACCCTTAAACTTACCCATCCCATCCCAGCACACCTGATCCTAACTTTACCCTTAAACTTACACATCCCACCACACCTGTCCCTAACTTTACCTTTAAACTTACCCATCCCACCACACCTGTCCATAACTTTACCCTTAAACTTACCCATCCCACGACACCTGTCCCTAACGTTACCCTTAAACTTACCCATCCCATCCCAGCACACCTGATCCTAACTTTACCCTTAAACTTACACATCCCACCACACCTGTCCCTAACTTTACCCCTAAACTTACCCATCCCACCACACCTGTCCCTAACTTTACCCTTAAACTTACCCATCCCACCACACCTGTCCCTAACTTTACACTTAAACTGACCCATCCCACCACACCTGTCCCTAACTTTACACTTAAACTTACCCATCCCACCACACCTGTCCCTAACTTTACCCTTAAACTGACCCATCCCACCACACCTGTCCCTAACTTTACCCTTAAACTTACCCATCCCACGACACCTGTCCCTAACGTTACCCTTAAACTTACCCATCCCATCCCAGCACACCTGATCCTAACTTTACCCTTAAACTTACACATCCCACCACACCTGTCCCTAACTTTACCTTTAAACTTACCCATCCCACCACACCTGTCCCTAACTTTACACTTAAACTTACCCATCCCACCACACCGGTCCCTAACTTTACCCTTAAACTTACCCATCTCACCACACCTGTCCCTAACTTTACACTTAAACTTACCCATCCCACCACACCTGTCCCTAACTTTACCCTTAAACTTACACATCCCACCACACCTGTCCCTAACTTTACCCTTAAACTTACCCATCCCACCACATCTGTCCCTGTCCCTAACTTTACCCTTAAACTTACCCATCCCACCACACCACACCTGATCCTAACTTTACCCTTAAACTTACCCATACCATCACACCTGCCCCTAACTTTACCCTTAAACTTACCCATCCCACCACATCTGTCCCTGTCCCTAACTTTACCCTTAAACTTACCCATCCCACCACATCTGTCCCTGTCCCTAACTTTACCCTTAAACTTACCCATCCCACCACACCTGTCCCTAACTTTACCCTTAAACTTACCCATACCATCACACCTGTCCCTAACTTTACCCTTAAACTTACCCATCCCACCACACCTGTCCCTAACTTTACACTTAAACTTACCCATACCACCACACCTGTCCCTAACTTTACCCTTAAACTTACCCATCCCACCACATCTGTCCCTGTCCCTAATTTTACACTTAAACTTACCCATCCCACCACACCTGTCCCTAACTTTACCCTTAAACTTACCCATACCATCACACCTGCCCCTAACTTTACCCTTAAACTTACCCATCCCACCACACCTGTCCCTAACTTTACACTTAAACTTACCCATACCACCACACCTGTCCCTAACTTTACCCTTAAACTTACCCATACCATCACACCTGCCCCTAACTTTACCCTTAAACTTACCCATCCCACCACACCTGTCACTAACTTTACCCTTAAACTTACCCATCCCACCACACCTGTCCCTAACTTTACCCTTAAACTTACCCATACCATCACACCTGCCCCTAACTTTACCCTTAAACTCACCCATACCACTACACCTGTCCCTAACTTTACACTTAAACTTACCCATACCACCACACCTGTCCCTAACTTTACCCTTAAACTTACCCATACCATCACACCTGCCCCTAACTTTACCCTTAAACTTACCCATCCCACCACACCTGTCACTAACTTTACCCTTAAACCTACCTATCCCACTACACCTGTCCCTAACTTTACCCTTAAACCCTTTACCCACCTCAATATCAGTGTTTTGCAATATTTATTTGATGTAAGTACGTAGTAGTTAAGGCACCTAATAACAAAGTGGGACCCTGACTTTTTTTTTCTCAGAATTGCGAGAAATAAAGTCAGAATTGTGAGATATAAAGTGTATATATATGTCCCTAACTTTACCTTTACCCATATATATATATATATATGCATTAATTTTGTTTATTCTGTGGCAGAAACAAGCTTCCATAGATCATTTTATAATATTTAAGTATTTACAAAACTTGCTGCATAGACACCGCCAGAATGAGCATCTCGTCCATTGTGAATGGAGGTCACACAGAGGTCACCGCTAAACCAAGAAACTTGCTATTGGTCAGTGCTGCAAATCTTATGTCAAATTTTACGAAAACTTAACTCTACTCACATAAGGAAGTTTGTCTGGCACCTGAACTTCATCAAGAAAAATTATCACATTATGTGATTATTTCAGACATGACTCTAAACACAATCTCCCATAACTGATTCTATTCGACTGATATAGCAATGTGTAAGCCACGTTTAAGAAGCATGAAATGAAGACAAGCTGCATTGTTCTGTGTCTTACCTGCGCTACATAAGACAGGTCAGATATGAGGGAGAAGCTGTCCACCTCCCCGCGGCCGATGTACGTCTGGAGGAGGATGTTTATCTTGCCGTAGCCGTTCTCCACACCTCCGGCCGCCGGCAGCTCGCAGAAATTACACAACATCTTCTCCAGTTCCTCCAGCTCCTCGTCCCGAACCTGTGTGTCACACACCCATCAACATACCTCACTATGATACACACACTTCATTTACCTGTAACTACAGTCATTTTCTGTCTGTGCGGAATTGATGACCTCTCACCTTGATCTGCTCAAATTCTTCAGCTTTTGAAACGATGCTCAGAATATCTGCTTCAGTCTTCTGCGCGTTGAAAAGCTCATTGAACGTCTGTGGAATGTAAAGAAAGAATATTAAATAGTCAAATATGCATTCAATATACATTAATATGAATTTTCAGCATCATTACTCCAGTCTTCAGTGTCACATGATCCTTCAGAAATCATTCTAATATGATGATTTGGCGCTCAAGAAACAGTTATGATTATTATCAATGTAGAAAACTGTTACGCTGACTCATATATAGCGTGATGCATTCTTTTTTCAGGATTCTTTGATGAATAGAAAGTTCAAAAGTGGACTTAAGCAGTAAAATGTCATGCAAACGCATTTGCCTGACTTAAAAATGCACCTGTTTTTTGTAAAGTTAACACTCATGTTGTCTTTGAGAATTAAATATTGCCACTGGACTCTCTACAGATTATCACATCTCACCTCAATGGTGTTGTACTTTATGTAGAAGTGACTGGCTGTCCTGCCAAGGTCTGTGGACGCAAAATAACCAGTCCTCTCATCAAAACGGATCATCCGCGCCTTATCCAGCTTCCTGCCGGACTCCACCACTAACTCCTTCCTGTAGAGTTCCAACTGCGGGTCCATCTAAATAACAGCACAACACTAATGAACTATAATCAAAATATTTCACAATTAAACTATAACGAGAGGGGAATTTACACTGAAAATATGGAAACCGGTGAAACTCATGTGACATTTAACTATTGAGAATATTCCCAACAGATGATGAGAGCATGAGCACCTGATAGGCCTTGTGGTTGATTCCGTAAACGAGTGGATTGGCTCTCATTCGCACGTACAGATATGTGTAACTCATCCACCGGACGGCTTCATCAACATTAGTGACCGTCCCTAGAGCGATCTGCATAAAACAAACAAAGCAGCAAACATCATATTTCAAGCACTTTAAATCCTAATGTTTTCTAGGATGGTTTGTGTTTAATACTACTAACTATGTAATTATGATCTTGGACACAATATGATAATTGATATGCCATGCACAAACACAGTAATACATGCTGAAATGATTTTAATCTAGCATTCAAACTGATGTCACTGTGCCATCTACTGGATGAACTGATCATGAGTTTCTATTGGAATACACTGGCAGATGCTGCCATCATGTGGCGAAGACAGGAACAGCCCTTTCCATCTATTATATTAAACATCTTGAGTTCATTAAACTCATTTAATTATTTTTCATTTTATTATGCATAAAGTTACAAAGACACGTTCTATGCATAAATCTATGTTCTTCGCATTAATATATGCAAACAAATAATCAATTTCAAACAGAAGTTGGCAAACAAAACAAACCTAAAGTGAAACAGCTTTTTCAGTACAAACTAAATAAAATTAGAGACAAAACAGCCTGACTTTAAGGTTATTTGTTTTTTTCAATGTGTGGTTCTACTATATGTAAGAGATGATTTATAAAGCCTAATATTACATTTTTATTAATATTTTGAATTAGCTTATATTTTCAGTTTCATTTTAATTTAAGTCATTTTGTTGTGCTTTATCATTATATATATGCATTATATATAATAATTATATATATATATATATATATATATATATATATATATATATATTTATATATAGGATAATATTATATATAAAGTGTATATATAATGTTTAATTTTACATATATATTATTTTATATATATATATTAAAACTATATATGTAATTCATATATATGTATACCGTGTATGTATATGTATATATATGTATATATGTGTATGTGTATATATATATATATATATATATATATATATATATATATATATATATATATATATATGTTGGAAACATTACTATTTTTTATATTTTTTAAAGAAGTCTCTTATGCTCAAGTCTGCATTTATTTAATAAAAAAAATAAATACAGAAAAAACAGTAATATTGTAAATTATTACAATTTAAAAAAAAATATTTTCCATTTTAATATTCTCTAAAATATAATTTATTTCTGTAATGCTAAGCTGAATTTGTTAAATTGTTCCATTCACACTTCTTATCATTGATATTCTTATACAACTGTTTTGGCAAACGCATATAGAAAGTGTAATGCGATTAAGTAAGTAAAGAGTAATGAACTTAAAAAGTACATTTAATTGAAAATTAGGAGATTGAAACTGTTTTCTGCCAAAGTCCTCATATTTTCATGTGTGTCATGGCAGGACCATCAGTCTGTGGGGCTGTACCTCGGCGTTGAGGTTGTCGGCGAGGCTCTGCAGGAACTGGCTCTCGATGGGGTTCTGCTGAGTCAGGAGCGTCAGGTAATGGCTTAGCTTTTCATGGGTCGTGATGATGGTTCCCTCACCGTACTTGTCAAACTGTGGCCGTCCAGCCCGACCGAAGATCTGCATCACGTCCAGGATGCCCAGATCCACCAGCGCACCACGCTTGGCATCGTAGATATTAGTGCCCTGATATCAGAGACAGGAATCATTCAAAGCCCATTCTGAAGATTCCACAATTATGATTAAAGGTTCTGAATTTTTTGATTATGCTTATTTAAAGGTTCTGAATTTTGTTTTGGATCTCCTACAACTGGTTTACATGCATCAAAGGTCAAAAACACTTTGTGTCTGAAACGGTTCGATAAAGGATTCAGTCAGAGAGCCTGCTATGCTCTGATTGGTCAGACGGCCCAGTCTGTTGTGATTGGTCTACTCTGCTCTGATTGGTCAGACGGGCCAGTCTGTTGTGATTGGTCTACTCTGCTCTGATTGGTCAGACGGGCCAGTCAGTTGTGATTGGTCTACTCTGCTCTCATTGGTCAGATGGCCCAGTCTGTTGTGATTGGTCTACTCTGCTCTGATTGGTGAGACGACCCAGTCTGTTGTGATTGGTCAGATGGTCCAGTCGGTTTTGATTGGCCTACTCTGCTATGATTGGTCAGATGGCCCAGTCTGTTGTGATTGGCCTACTTTGTTGTGATTGGTCAGATGGCCCAGTCTGTTGTGATTGGTCTATTCCGCTTTGATTGGTCAGATGACACAGTCTGTTGTGATTGGTCAGATGGTCCAGTCTGTTGTGATGTGTCTACTATGCTCTGATTGGTCAGATGACACAGTCTGTTGTGATTGGTCAGATGGTCCAGTCTGTTGTGATTGGTCTACTATGCTCTGATTGGTCAGACGGGCCAGTCTGTTGTGATTGGTCTACTCCTCTGCTCTGATTGGTCAGATGACACAGTCTGTTGTGATTGGTCAGATGGTCCAGTCTGTTGTGATGTGTCTACTATGCTCTGATTGGTCAGATGACACAGTCTGTTGTGATTGGTCAGATGGTCCAGTCTGTTGTGATTGGTCTACTATGCTCTGATTGGTCAGATGGGCCAGTCTGTTGTGATTGGTCTACTCCTCTGCTCTGATTGGTCAGATGGCCCAGTCTGTTGTGACTGGTTTACTCTGCTCTGATTGGTCAGATGGGCAAGTCTGTTGTGATTGGTCTACTCCTCTGCTCTGATTGGTCAAATGGCACAGTCTGTTGTGATTGCTCTACTCTCCACTGGTTGGTCAAATCTGCCAGTCTGTTGTGATTGGTCAGATGGCCCAGTCAGTTGTGATTGGTCTACTCTGCTCTCATTGGTCAGATGGTCTAGTCGGTATTGATTGGCCTACTCTGCTCTGATTGGTCAGATGGCTCAGTCTGTTATGATTGGTCTACTCTGTTATGATTGGTCAGATGGCCCAGTCTGTTGTGATTGTTTTACTCTGCTCTGATTGGTCTACTATATTCGATAAAATGGATTCGCAGCACTGAAAACGTATTCTCGACATGTTGACAAAACGAACCAAACTCTTCCAGGCCTCAGCTACGACTACAGTGTTTAAGCGGGGCAAAGTAGACGTTGTTCATGGTCAGCCAATGAAGACCATAGACGGGATTTATGCAAATTTGATACAAGCCAACATATGTCCGTGCAGAAAGTAAGACAGGAATTACTGATGCGTTTCAGGCAGTTCAGAATTGCTTCTTTCTTTTGATAGACAATAACTCCATTTATCTGCACTTTGATCTTTGCAGACCTTTTACATTCACAAACAGCTATAAATCACACTACATGAATGGTGATATCCCAAAAAGCATAATAGGGGCACTTTAATAACGCAGCATTTGATGCACGCATACACACAGGCCAGCAGCGATGTGTTCTGACCTTGATGATGACCGCGTGAGCGGGTAAGTTAACACCCCAGGCCAGCGTGGCAGTGCACACCAGAACCTTTATGTATCCTCTGGAAAACATGTTCTCCATCAGCGTGCGGTCCTGCCGTAACATTCCGGCGTGATGGATCCCGAAGCCGTCAGGAAACATCTCCCTCATCTGCTTGTTTCTGGAGCGCTGCACCTGTGACACACACATCATCACACATCAGGAAACACACACTGGTCTGGAGTGAGTAGGTTACAATGGGGCTAAAGGCGCACCGGGGTAAACAGTGCATTTGATTTATTTCAAAGTTCCATTTTAGACATTCTACTAACTATGAACTAAAGAATATGTAAAAGTATGGTATTCGTGGTAAAAAGCGCCCCTGCTGTTGGAACTAAAGGCACAATAACAGCTGGCTGACTTTTTCATTTGTTGACATGACATGGGTAGGTTTGTAAGGCCGTCTAATCGTCCCAATGGAGGCGTACGATTGGTGGGTGAAGGTTTCTTGCGTGATCAGTCTTTTCAGCTGGGCAAAGGGATTTAATTCTAATTTAGTTTTATCTGACTCCATTTTATTATGACCTCGAATTTAGGTTATTTGGTCATTTATATTCAATAGTTTAACTACACATTTAATTATTCTGTTTAACCCTTTGTTGAAATTATACCCATTCATAATCTACTAGAGATAATATTTTATTAACTAGAGTTAACAATTCCAGAGCAAGTCAGAATAAATCAGTGTAACAATTTATTATTAGTCAGGTAAATGTACCGTGATAATTACATAATCAATTCAAAGATAAACCATACATAACATCAAATGCTCTGAAGTATAAAATAAAATATGGATACCTGACTTCTGAAAATTACATAACGCTGAGCATCTAAGAGACACTCAGCGTTACGGCTGACCGATGTAACAGTTCGAGCCCCGAAGTTTCTGCAACATCTCCTTAAATACCAGACCAAGACAGAAACTCTTTCAAATGGAAACGTGTTAACAATGGGAATTTACATTAATCACTGTCCCATAGACCTGTATTGACAGCAGGAGAGAACATTTGGTCGGAGACACACCCATCACACATTAGGCAAAATATCTCTAAACTCTTAAAACTTTTATTACCATTTGGTTTACTTCTGTGGGGAAGAGACCTTTGTACCAGTCGCACTGAGACATTTCAAATAATATCAAAAATGTATAATACTGTATAGTACTTGTTCACATTAGACCATATAGATTTTGGGTGAATTCTGGAGGAGAGATGGGGGGGGGGAAGGCAGTGAGAGGAAAGGCATTGTAAGTTAAAGTCATTCTTAGATGATTAACTCAGCGTGACGTTGTCTCGGATGGTGACGCTAAATGCATAAGAGTGAGTTCAGATGCTAATTTATTTTATTTTCTCAGGGAGTCCTCGTTCCTCAATCAGACAGTCCGGCATTTGCTAGTTATTCCAGCCTTACAGGTTCAGATGTTGAATATCATTTATTAAGCTGTCTGTTCACCTTAGAGATAATCACCATATTAATAATGAAACCATATTTAAAAATAATAATAAAAATATTATATTCATTGTTACTCAGGGCTTAAAGTTCTCTGTTGCTACAACATGTTTATCCTATCATTTGGATTGCAGAGAATATGATAAATGAATGGGGCGTGGTGCAAAAAAGACATAAAAATGAACAAAAATTCCCCTCCAAATTTAAGATGTGGGGCCAAAAAAATTGCTCATGCACAATTAAAATAAATACAAAAATGAAATGTGAAAATACATTTAAAAAGTGTCAATCACAGCATTATATTAGATCACGTTACAAAGATTTTTATTTTTTTTTGGCAGCACTAAGAATTACAACCAATCACACACGTTTCTGTTGATTTATGAATGCAATTGCCAGTCAGAAGACTTTACAAGGAAAACGCTCACTGACTGAATTCTGTACTCCGATTTATTCACAGTTTGAATAACCAATGTGTCTTGATTTGCATAAATTTGACAGGCCTTTTAACACTTAGTTTTTTTAATTGATCAGGCCACTGCTGGGCCATCACGAAAGTTTATTATCTGCACATATTCTTAAGTCTTGCAAATTTAAATCTTCAGCAATTTTAAATCATTCAAGTGCAAGAATATGCACAAGAGAACTCAATTCAGTACTCGCGCATTGTCTTCTAGATGGTTTTATGTGCGCACACTCTCAGACAGCACACAAATACTGAATGGAGTTCTCTTTCGCTTCCTCTTGTGCTTGAACGGACAAATACACACAAAATTAGTAGCTGTTGCTGTGGTAACTGAAATTGTAATTGTGAAATTTCACTGGTATGTAAAACGTTGGTGTCATAACCTTATTTGGGTCAAAAACTAAACGAAAATAACTTGTTTTTTTGTGGCAGGTTCAGTGAATTTAATTTCATAAATTGAAAACAGCTTTGAAATGACAAACTGGCAATAGAAATAATGTTCTAAAGTATTTAAAGTATTGAGTATTTAAAGTGACATTTAATTAGAACAAAAGGGATGTCCTTTAAAGCTTTCAGAATCATTACTTTTCTAAATATGTTTTCTGTATGTTAATGTTTTAATGCATTTAAGACAGTTTATTTATTAAGCCCATATATACACATACATACATATGTACATATACATACATACATACACTCACCTAAAGGATTATTAGGAACACCATACTAATACTGTGTTTGACCCCCTTTCGCCTTCAGAACTGCCTTAATTCTACGTGGCATTGATTCAACAAGGTGCTGAAAGCATTCTTTAGAAATGTTGGCCCATATTGATAGGATAGCATCTCGCAGTTGATGGAGATTTGTGGGATGCACATCCAGGGCACGAAGCTCCCGTTCCACCACATCCCAAAGATGCTCTATTGGGTTGAGATCTGGTGACTGTGGGGGCCATTTTAGTACAGTGAACTCATTGTCATGTTCAAGAAACCAATTTGAAATGATTCGAGCTTTGTGACATGGTGCATTATCCTGCTGGAAGTAGCCATCAGAGGATGGGTACATGGTGGTCATAAAGGGATGGACATGGTCAGAAACAATGCTCAGGTAGGCCGTGGCATTTAAACGATGCCCAATTGGCACTAAGGGGCCTAAAGTGTGCCAAGAAAACATCCCCCACACCATTACACCACCACCACCAGCCTGCACAGTGGTAACAAGGCATGATGGATCCATGTTCTCATTCTGTTTACGCCAAATTCTGACTCTACCATCTGAATGTCTCAACAGAAATCGAGACTCATCAGACCAGGCAACATTTTTCCAGTCTTCAACTGTCCAATTTTGGTGAGCTCGTGCAAATTGTAGCCTCTTTTTCCTATTTGTAGTGGAGATGAGTGGTACCCGGTGGGGTCTTCTGCTGTTGTAGCCCATCCGCCTCAAGGTTGTGCGTGTTGTGGCTTCACAAATGCTTTGCTGCATACCTCGGTTGTAACGAGTGGTTATTTCAGTCAAAGTTGCTCTTCTATCAGCTTGAATCAGTCGGCCCATTTTCCTCTGACCTCTAGCATCAACAAGGCATTTTTCCCTTTTCACACCATTCTTTGTAAACTCTAGAAATGGTTGTGCGTGAAAATCCCAGTAACTGAGCAGATTGTGAAATACTCAGACCGGCCCGTCTGGCACCAACAACCATGCCACGCTCAAAATTGCTTAAATCACCTTTCTTTCCCATTCTGACATTCAGTTTGGAGTTCAGGAGATTGTCTTGACCAGGACCACACCCCTAAATGCATTGAAGCAACTGCCATGTGATTGGTTGATTAGATAATTGCATTAATGAGAAATTGAACAGGTGTTCCTAATAATCCTTTAGGTGAGTGTATATATGAAGTAAATGTATTGAGCAAAGTATTAAGTTTTATTTTTGATATTATGCAAAACATATTACTTTAGCTAAAGTATTTTAATCAATACTGGGTGCCTTTTGTCCCATGGTAGCTATTGGTCCTTTTATTCCTTTGTTTTATTTGATGTAATTTATGTTTTAAATTAATATTAACTTATTAGTAGTAATGCCTTATTTTATCTATATACACTACCATTCAAAAGTTTAGAGATTTAATTTTTATTGTTATGTTATGTTTAATTACCACTACTCTTTTCACATACTGTTTTGCCTACTAGTAGGAAAGTATGAGATTTCAGATGCAGCCATAAGCTCAATCAATAGCGTGAGGGGCGGGACTTCCTGTTTTCTCAACAGGAGAAATTCCATTTGGTGCAGAAATGAAAAATTTATTTTTCATTTCTTTAAAAACTTTAAAAGTAATACTAATACTTAAAATAAAAGCATGCAGAAAGATGTGAATCCCTGCAGCCGTGCCGTCAGAGGAGTGTGATTGAGACGTGTGTTGTGTTGACTGCCGATGAGGGTCGTGACCTGCGGCGGCAGTAACGTCCTCACCATCAGACGCTTTGATCTCACCCTGCCTGAGTCTAAATGGAGGTCAACAGCAACAAGGCCCCAGTGCCGCTGAGAACAGCCCATTACAGACACGCCTGTCCCTCTACAACCCTCACAGAATACAAACTACAGCAAAATCTGTCTTACCGCAGTCTCTCCTCAATACAAACCCAGAGCTGGTACCATGGTACAGTGATGGTGTAAGATTATAGTACCACGGGGATTTGATATACGGTACTGATTGATTACCATATTCATTTAACACAACATTTCCACAGTACTCCAAAGAATATCATGGTGCTACAATTGTACCACATCTAAAAACCATGGTATTACAATTATTTTATTTGTTTAAGCGACCTTTTATTACAGACACACTCCCTCCAATGATGCACCAAAACTTCGGCAACTAAAAATATTCAGAAGAAAAATTTCAGCTGAAACAATTTTGAAGGCCGAAATCATTGACTGAAACCGTGAGGTTTAATTAACGCTTCTCCGATGGTGTGTTTTGCTGGTGTCAGTGTCTATTTCATTCAATCAACATGAAGAAGCTACAACAGGCAAACATGTCAGCTGTGTGGATTCTACGGCTGCGTTGACTATATGGATTTCTCTTTTTTAATGGATCTTCATTGTTTTTTTAATTCTTTATTTATTAGACATTTAAAATGTTTAACTATTTACAACAAAGCCCAATATCCACCCACAAACATAAGATATAGAAATAAGACTTAAAGTTAAAATAGATAAATACATTTAGAAAAATAAATGGATCTTCATTTTGAGGATCTGAGATCTTTTAGTCTTTTGTTTTCAGTTGATGCATGAACAAAACTTGCCATCCAATAATCGCAGTCACAGAAAGCTTTGGGCTTTTGACATGAAACAAATGTTCAAAATTTTTATATTTCAATTTTATAACCAAATTCAAACAATAAATACCGTGTTGGTGCTCTTCAAATGTCCCTCATCTCTTCCTCTTTACTAGTTATAGCACCAAATAAACAAAAATGTGACCCTAGACCACAAAACCAGTCATAAGGGTCATTTTTTTATTATCTTTCCATTGACATGTGGTTTGTTAGGATATGACAATATTTGGCCAAGATACAACTATTTGAAAATCTGGAATCTGAGGGTGCAAAAAAAATGAAGTTGTCCAAAAGTTGTCCAAATGAAGTCCTTAGCAATACATATTACTACTAATAATACATTTGTGATATATTTACGGTAGGACATTTACAAAATATCTTCATAGAACATGATCTTTACTTAATATCCTAATGATTTTTGGCATAAAAGGAAAAATATATTTTGACCCATACAATGTATTGTTGGCTATTGCCACAAACATACCCGCGGGCGACTTATGACTGGTTTTGTGGTCCAGGGTCACAAATGAACATCAGAAGGAATGCTGAAAGATACAGTAGTCAATAAAATGTCACGTAACATTACATTTTCCTCAGAACCGCCTTCAGGGTATGGCCAATCAGGGTTCAGAATTCTGGAGTGGCACCTGGGGCGGCCAATTAAATTTTAGAGGACACTTAGGACCAATCCAATTCAATTTTATACTTTATAAAAACCTAGGGGTGAAATTATTCCCCTAAGAAATGGGACACCAATACACCTCATCATACCCCATTTCTTTTATTAGTGTTCTGTAACCATGGGCGTCGGAAGCAAAAAAATGTGGGTGGGTCCTCCCCCAGAAAAAAATTTAAATGCCATTTACATTAAGTACAAATATCCCGTTTACTAAACTTCTGGTTGGGCCAGACAAAATAACGGAAGACACCGATTCATTTACAGCGACAGTGTAGGGGTAAGATGCATTGCAGAAGGTTTTGATGCAAATCGACCCGAGGTTCGAATCCGCCTTTTGCCGAACTCGCTCTACTCCCTTTTCCCATCACGTATAAGATCGAAAAGGCATTTATTTTCAATAAAAATGAAGAAAATATTGGAAAAGTGGAAATAAAACATTTGAAGTGTGTTTAATAATAAAGTGTTTATCGGTTAGGGGTCGGTGAACAGACATGCACTGAATTAGAGACAATAAAAGTGAGTGAGTCCAATATCATTGGTCTTTAAAAAGTGGGTGGGTCTTGTCCCACCCACATACTATGGTACACCCATGCCTGTAACATTTAACCAGTATGAACAGCAATGAAATCAGGCGCGAGCACGTATAACAAATTACTCACTCCCAACGTAGTTTTGCGCTGTATTTGGACTTAATAAAACGGCGTTTTCAGTTCAAAAACGTATGAGCCTTCGAGTTTCCTAAGATGATACAGAATGATACAAAACATACAAGACTGAAGCCGCTTTTCCATCGGGCCAAACTGTTCCATTCCGTGCTGATCCGAGCCGGCCGGTACGGATATGGTTTAGTTTTCTTCTGTGGTGCTGCGATAACGGAGCTCTTTGCAATGTAATATAAACAAATCAGTTGTTGCCTTGGTAACGCAAGTGTTTACAGATGATACGTGATGTAAATATCGACTGCTTTATGAAGAATTACAAGATATATATTTTAACTGTATTATTAATTTATGTTCACATCACTCAAATACAGAGAAACTGGCAGCCAGGCGATACACAAGTGATCGATCCCGAGTGGCAACATCATTACACACATTCTAGCAGCACGGTAGTGGGTGTATGGAGGGAAACTCCTCATACCCCTTCGTTCGAAATGTGGTCCTGAAAAATCTTAGTTTGAAGGGCTATCTGGCCCTCCCCCTTACCCCTATCACTCCAGCCAAAAGAGAATCGAGACACCCCTACCCCTTCACATGAACGCGCAAAACGAAGGAGTAGAGGAATGGGATTGGGCCTTACTCTCTGTTAATGAGTGTTATTATCTGCATGTTTGGTGATCAATATGCTGACTGAATGTAAAAGTCCTTAATAATGACGTTCGTTGCCTTTCCTTATCAAGCTACTTCAATCTGTTTCATAATGACAGAAGTAAAAATACCATCCTGTCATATTGAGATAAATGTCTCATTGCTTACCCCTGATCATCACACTGCTTTAAATGAATCGCTCCTTCATCAGAAATTCAGTTCCAAGAAAGCTCTTCTGCTATTTCTGTTCTTCTCTAGGTCAATTTGGGGCTCCAATCAGCTGGTCTCTGTGGATCTCTGGATTCTATCAGCGCTGTAATGAGAGCGCTGCTCTCTGTTTTAATGTGGCCTGTGGCACAGCAGCGTTCAGTAACTCAACATCATCTCTCAAGCCTTTTTTCTAAATTCAAATGAGGTCCCTATATGAAGTCTAAAGTGCTAAATTATACATTCTGATGTGAGATTTTAGGAAGCGATTATGTCATTTTGTATCATTGTCATTTTGTGCCATGTGCAATTTCAAAACCACCAGCATGAGGCCATTTCAAATGTATGAATTTTACATTGTCTGAACATGCAAAAGGTGCTCATCCGTGCAAAACTCACAATGCTAGGGTGTTTGGATGGTTGCTAAGACATTGATTGTGGTTGCTAAGTATGACTGGGTTGACAATATTCATTACAATAAACACAATTTCTGCCGTTTTCAGTTGATGCATGTACAAAACCTCACTAAACATTATTTTTAGCACACCTACCATCCAATAATCACCATGCTTTGTCTCAGCTTTCAAATTCTGTCAAATATCACAAAATACAAACAATAAACTCTCTTTAATGTGGCGTGACAGATTGCTATGGTGGCCTCATGTGAACCGCTCATCTCTTCCTCTTTACTCCTAGTTATAGCACCAAATAAACATGAATGATCATCAGAAGGAATGTTGAAAGATACAGCACAACTTACTGAAATATATCATGTCTCATGTAATCAGTGCTTCAACCACGGAAAGACGTTAATAATACAACTTGTAAACAATGAGTTACGCAACGTTACATTTACCTCAGGAAAGCCATTCGATGAACAAAACTCGTTATTTAACTAGAAGAAATAACTCCAGAGAGGAGCATTTTTGATAAATATAAAGACTGTATTATATATAAAATATTAACCTGTTTCATTTTTTGTACGTTTGAATAAATCTGCCATGAAGATAGATAGAAACAATTATATCACTAAAACATTGATTTAAAAACCACCTTATGTCACCTTTGTGTTGATTATTGTATAAAATAATTAAAATAAATTTAATTAATTTGAATGCTGTTAATTGTAACCTTTAAAATTATAGAAATGACAGGGTTAAACATATCTAATGTTTTTGAAAAAACTCTCTTATTCTCACCAAGTCTGCATTTATTTGATCAAAAATACAGTATAAAAATAGTAATATTGGGAAATAACATTACCATTTAAAATTACTATTTTCTATGTGAATATATAGTAAAATATAATTTATTCCTGTGATCAAAGCTGAATTTTCAGCATCATTCCTCCAGTCTTCAGTGTCACATGATCCACATGAGAAATCATTCTAATATGAGGATTTGATGCTCAAGAAACATTTATGATTATTATAAATGTTGAAAACAGCTGTGATGCTTCATACTTTTGTGGAGACTGATAAATTAATTGTATTCTTTAATGAATAGTAAGTTCAAAAAACATTTATTTAAAATATATTTTTGTAGCAATGTAAAAGTCAATTTAATGTGTCTTTGGTGAATTAAAGTATTCATTTATTTTTAATAAATCTTACTGAAACTTATGCACGGATGTGTAAAATGCTAGTTTATTAACTACTGCATTAACTGATCATACATTGTACCTTAAGGTAAAACATTACCAAAATCATAATGCCAAATGTTTGAAGATAAACGAGCTGGATGAAGTTTAACCTTAAAGCTGTTAGCTTTCTCACCACGGGTCTGGATTTTACAAATATTAGGTTTGTTCACCTCTTAACGCAATAAGGCCAGAACGTAAAGCCGCTCAGGTTATACGTTTAGAGAAACTAAAACAATTTTCTATACTCACCGGCAGCTGAAAATGAATCATCTTGCAAAAATCAGTAATAACAAATAAGAAGGTAAACAAGAGAAATACCCAATGAAATGCATGCAAGAGTGTGTTTGAGATGGAGAGGAGTGGCATACGTTCTCCAGGGCACGGCGAGGCTCACAGGAGGCTCTAATTGAAACGCTAAGGTTTGCTTTGAGGTGTCACAGAGTATTAATGCTGCGCTCTCTGAGCGTAAGTTAAAGTGAGGCTGGGGCAGGCGCTCACGTTCAGAGGTTGGATTCAAGATGGCAGTGCATCGGCTCTCTGATCAAGGCTGATTAAGGGCTGCTGAAGAGAGATTATTTCCCTGCACGCTAAGCAGAAGCCCGGGCTGCCTTCCACCGGCTGCGGCAGACAGCGCTGATTAGCCATTACTCGGCCTTAACACAAGCAGACAGTAGCCATACCGCACGGAGACACAGCACGCACCTCTAGGGTGATATAGATACTGAGACGTGACGAGATCTGAGCGAGCAGCCTGTGGCCATCACAAATACAATGACCTCTGCTTCTCAAATGATGCTCAGGATCGGTGAGAAAACAACACATGTAGGCTCAGTGCTGAGAAAGACATCACGAGAGCATCTGACCTGACACTCAAATCCTTTTCCCAATCTCTTAGTTCTGCTGCATCTCTGTACTCTAAAATGCTGACAACATGCTATCAGTTTTGTTACAAACGCATCTCTTTAAGCTGGACTTCAATACATAACGGTAGAGAATGAAACACTTCACACATCTTTAAACAGACAACTTAAAGGAATTCACCGGGTAATGGTTCAATTGGCCAAACACTGGCAAAATAATGAAAGAGAGATAAAGAAACTTGATTAGTATTGTCTCTGAAATTAGGTTTAGGAAAGGAAAGGAAAGGAAAGGAAAGAGAAAATAAAAAGGAAACTTAAAAGAAAGCAAGAAGAAAGAGAAAGTAATTGTAATTGAAAGTAAAAATGAAATTGGGAAAATAAATGCATTTAACAGGAATAAGAAATTGGAAAAGGAATAGGGAAATGAAAAGGAAAAAGGAAAGTGAACGTGAAAAAGAAATAAAAGAAAATAGGGGATAATGAAAAGAGAAAGGAAAGGAAATGGGGAAACAAAAAAAGGAAAAAAGGAAAAGGAAAGTGAAAAAGAAAATAAAGGGGAAATGAAAAGGAAATGGGAGAAGAATAGTGAAAAAAAGGAAATGAAAAGAAAGTGAAAAAGAAAGTGAAAGGGGAAAATGAAAAGGAAACAGGAAAAAGAAAGACATTTAACAGGAATAAGGAAATAAAGTAAAGGAAACTGGGAGAGGAATGGGGAGTTGTATGATGCTAAAATATTTGATTTCTAATATATTTATATGATTAAATATTTCTATTAAATGTGGTCAAACGGATTGCATTCCTGCGGTTTCCTGGAAGTGCTCTGCTTCCACATGCTTTCAGAGACTGACTGAACGTTTGCGTGTCTTAATTGTGCCGACAAGACAACAAAGCCCTTTTGTCCTGCACTGAATAGTGACATCCTCACAGGAGAGAGAAGTTAAAAATAGTTGAAAGCGCAAACAATAGAAATTAATGAGCTAAATCTTGCAGACCTGTCCCATGAGGCCAAGGCGGTTTAGAAGACAGAAAGAGAAACTCTCCCATCTGACAGAGACGACCTGCTGTCACACTTGATGTTTCCTTCACAGAAAGGAAAAAATAAAATCCCTCACCGATCTGTCCGTGCCAGATTCTCCAGACATTAGACTGCTTTAATCATCAGCACAGTCTTCTGTGATACGCCAGTGCCGTCTCTCTTGGTCTGAGCACTAGGTGTCTCCTTTCATCCACCGATGAGAGAGAGGAGGTCCTGACGCAGGACACAAGGCTGTATGGGAGACCAAGGGAGCGTAACGGAGGGGCTCCGATCTGAAAGAGTGAAATCCAGGGGCATGACAGAGCGGGACAGGGGCCATCAGATGGGTGTGAACCAAGTCATGCTTTTAACGCAAGACAGATCAGTGAGGAAGACCCTGAAACGGAGTACTTTCCAGCTCTGTCTTTTCTTTTACTTCAAATACATTTGCTTTATGGTTAGAATAATAGTATAAATCTACTTGTTTTGCTATTATAAATGCATTAATGCATTAGTTGCATTTAAAGGGGACCTATTATGCCCTTTTTCAAAGTCTTGATTATGTTTTTGTGCTCTACTGGAACAGGTTTTCCTGCTTGAATGTTGATTGTTTCCCCATATTCTCCATTGTTGCGGCTCGTCTCTTCCCAGTCTGTCAGTAACGCTTTGTTTAGTTCCTATATGAAGCCCCTCCTTCTGAAAAGCACAATGTGCTCTGATTGGTCGGCTGAACCAGTGTGTTGTGATTGGTCAAGCACTTCCAGTGTGCTTGGGAAATGTCCCGCCCCTTACCATAACCGCAAGTCTTAACACACTACTAAATAACTCAACCAGGCTCCGCCCCTTTATCCTGCGTATTATTTATTTAAACGAGGAATATTGTGACGCGTTCGAAAGAAAACTCAATGGAGGCGTTTCAGGGAGTTCAGAAACCGTGACACTGATATAGAGAAGAACTCCCGCTGGACGGACTTTACAGAGCGTTTACATGCTCAAACAGCAACAATACACAGTAAAGAACAGAACAAACTCCCATCAGCTGACTGCAATAAAACGCATGCCGTTTGAGGGTACAGGAGCATATCCGCAGTAAAGCACATCACTCATCAAGATGGAACTGGTTATGTTGGTATGCTATGTGCCGTCTACATAAACATAACAGTTGAGAAAGCGTAACCCTGAATACTGAAACGCTGCATTACTGATGGGCTGCTCGGTGCTCAAGGCGTGCAAATGGGATATGAATAGTCAGAGGGCATGTGAAAGGATCTCTTATCTGTCATTTCTATTAATAGGTTGAGTCCTTCAAGCAGATCACCCTGAGAGCTGGACTTCCTGTACCTGTCTGTAACATTCACAAGCGTCAGCACAGAAACCCGGGCACGTGTAAAGTTTTGAAAATGTCATCCTCATCAAGCAGATTACAATTAATACGACACACTGCATTCAAAAGTTTAGGGTCAAAAAAAGTTCAAAAGTTTTAATAATAAAATTATATTATTATTATTATTATCAGAGCTGATCCTCCCTATACGCAAACTATGCAAGTTACGTAGGAACCACCCCTTGCTCATCACTATATAAAATAAACATGACGGTAATTCACCATAATGTGAATATTTCTTTATAACATGCAAATATATGTGCGGTGTCTACTAAACAGTCCTGTGGAAATATTTTTAATAATGATTTATGTTTATTCAATAACTGTTTCGGACTCAGACATCATGTAGTTCGGCAGATAATAACAGAGTCTTGACATGGCTACGGCTGCAAAGCGAAACTATCCTTATTGAAGAGGAAAAACCCAGACAACAACATAGTGTCGGCCCAGATCCGGGCCACATCCGGTGCATGTGGATTCAACACGTACCAGATGTGGGCAGGATCTGGGACGACACTATGTTGCTGTCTGGGAAGTGCCAAGAACGAAAGTATGTATTTTTGTAACATTTAATTTCTTATTTAGTCTTGACAAAGCAATACATTTATAAGCAAGTCGTAAACCAATAACTAGTCCAGGCCTCCACCGTGTTTCATTAGAAACGCCTCATGATGAAATGTAACTTTCGGTTTGTGTTGGTACACTTCAATAATCAAAACGTTCTTATGCGGTTTAATGTATAAAAGAAATAAACATTCCTGTTCAGTATTACGAGCTGTCGTGACTCAGGTACTGTACAATAACGCCCATTAGTCTAAAATGAGCTCATTTAGAGAATTATTGATGTATTTTCGTATGTTTACCTGAGACTTCTTCACTTGTTTCAACCCAGATTTGGGTCAAAATGGACAAACCCAACGGTTGGGTTAAAACATTAATTTAAAAAATGTAACCCAACGGTTGGGTTTGTCCATGTTTGACCCACATTTGGGTTGAAACAACTATGACTTTTTTTTTTTTTTATCATGCTGTAATTTTGTTAGTACAACGTGCATTTAGAAAGCCAATCCGGCTGTGTTATAGTTTTTCTGACAGCTAGATGGCACCAGAGAGCATTACTATTAAAAAAAGCATTTATTTAGCCGTCAACGAAAATTTGGTTTTCATTTTACTTCATTGTTCTTACTGCCAATTTATTTATCTACGTTTTTCATAACTTGATGTTTTAATTCCATTAGCCTATAGAAAACTGGCAGTGCACCTTGCATACTGAAAACCATTGTAATTATTACTTAAGTTTATGAACATTTGGGGGGGTTTTAAGAATGCCCTGACAGGGGCCCCTTCACCAAGTTTTGCTTCTGGCCCCTAGAAGTGTAGGATCGGAACTGATTATTATTATTATTATTATTATTATTATTTTTAAGAAATTCATTCTTTTATTTATCAAGGATGCATTAAACTGATCAAAAGGCTTTTGCATTGATTAGGGCTGCATGATACATCAAAATTATCGGAATATCGCAACGGTTTGCAATATCTGAATGATTTTAATAAGCTACTTCAAAACGTTGTGAAAAGTCAAAGTTTTAGGTCAATGCATATAGTAGAGATTAGACTGGGTACGAGACCGTTACTTGTGTGACTTGCTTGGCATTAAAAAGAGTTAAGTGCAATAAGCTGCGGAAAACAACTCATTGCGGTTCTTGCGCTGTCACACACACAAACGCACAGGAAGCCTCTCAGGCCGCATTCAGTTCTCTTTCACAGCTTATTGCACTAACAGTCAAATACACAGTTACTGTATGTCAGAATGCTGATCTTGGTGAGTATTTAAACACAATCGGTTATGTCTTTAGTGAACGTAAACCATGCGTGTCAGTAGTTTCCGTGCATTAGCTCTTAAAGTGACAGCCTGCTAATACAGTAAACCTGCTGCTGTCTGTCAAACAACAAAAGATAAAGAGAAATCCACTCACCGACTGAAGAACCTTTGTAGCTTCAATATGAATCAATGTGTATTTAATTCATGTGACGACTATGCAGTGTTTTAGTTTTACATTTGATTCATTTTCTGAATTGTTTGTTTCTTGAATGCTACTGTTAAATTAGATCTAATGTAGGCCTGCCTGAAAAACTTAAAGCACTGTTTATTTCTTTTGTATCTTTGTTTTATTGTATTTGTCCTATTGTTTGTAATTTGCCTCTTTGTTCTTATTTTTTAATAAAAAGATAAATTAAAATAACAAAAATTGTCCACCCCATTTTCAGGTGTTTTTGTTTACCTGGATGTTCTTGATGTGATATTTTCAGGTTGACAGAACTATATATATCCAAGTTGAGCAAAGAGTTGTTGGTATTTAAATAGCTGTTCTGTTTTCTTTACATTGATGTTAAAATGCCATTGTCAGATTTGACTTTTTCTGTAATGCTAAAAAGCTGCTGTTCACTTTCAGAAGTTGTAGCAATGCTTTCTTTTCCACAAAGAATGTGAAATGTTTTTGAATATTTTTTAAATATAATTTTACACACTTAAAGCAATATCGCATATCAAATATCGCATTATTTAACAAGGTATAGCATATCGCATTTTTCTCCAATCTCGTTAATCTTGAGTACCTATAGAGTAGTATTGCATCCTTCATATCTCAGAAGAGTCGAGCTAGTGCAGGCGTGCAGTAGGCGGAGCTAAAGAGTCACACACACACACATCCTGGCAATATCCCTGGATAACTTTCGATTCACTATACGTTGGTGTTGTTCACATTATATGCACTTACACGCCAACAAAACACAGACATTTGATGCAGTTTCACTCACCGCCTGCGGTTTCAGCTTGTGACCGGGAACAAACACACAAACTCTTTAACAGTGTAAATAGATCAGAATGCATGAAATAGCATTAGACAACCCCTTTAATAATCAGTGTATGTGACACTGAAGACTGCAGCAATGACTGCTGAAAATTCAGCTTTGCCATCACAGGAATAAATAAAACTTTAAAGTACATATATATTTTTTTTGTTTATTTTTTTTTAAAAGTACTTAAAGGATTAGTTCACTTCAAAATGAAAATGTCCTGATATTTTACTCACCCCCATTTCATCCAAGATGTTCATGTCTTTTTTTTTCTTTAGTTTAGTTCTTTAGATTTTTCTCCCCTTCATAGTCTTCCATGGCAACCAAAATGTTGAAGGTCCAAATCAATGCCATTTCAAATGAAGGGCTTCAGAGGCTCTGCGCGATCCCAGACGAGGAAGAGGGTCTTATCTAGACAAACCACCGGTCATTTAAAAAAAAAAAAAAAAAAAAAATTAATATGCTTTTTAACCTAAATTGCTCATCTTGCGCTGCTCTGCTATGTGCCAATGATTGTGCAATCACGTCGAAAAGGTCACGGTAGATGTAGGCGGAAGAACCGCCCCTGTGTTTACAAAGCGCACATGCAAGACTAATACAAACGCCCTTTAGCAAAAAAAGGTTAAACAACGATGTCGGACGATTTTGAAGTTGAAGATGGAGTGTTTTTTGGTAAAGGGCGTTTGTATTAGTCTTCGCACGTTCGCTTGGGGCGGTACTTTCGCCTACGTCTAACGTGACCTTTCCGACGTGATTGCGCAATCCATGGCACGTCGAAGAGCAGCGCAAGATGAGCAATTTAGGTTAAAAAGTATATTATTATTATTTTATTTTTTTAAATGAACAATGGTTTTTCTAGATAAGACCCTATTCCTCGTCTGGGATCGCGCAGAGCCTCTGAAGCCCTTCCTCTGAAACTGCATTGATTTGGACCTTCAACATTTTGGTTGCCATTGAAGTCTGTGATGGGGAGAAAAATCCTGGAATGTTATCCTCAAAAAAATTATTTCTTTTTGACTGAAGATAGACAGACATGAACATCTTGGATGAGATGGGGGCGAGTAAAATATCAGGACATTTTCATTTTGAAGTGAACTTATCCTTTAACCCTAACTTTTGAACAGTAAAGTATGTGATCTGCAAGGACTGTGCGTATGATTTTATTTATTCTAACGATCTGCTTCTGTAATATTACTGCACAGAATTTTTTCTTTTTCTTTTGCTAACGTGGCTAATTGAGCATCAGAAATGAGCAATATTAATTGAACTTGCTTTATACAATATTCTCATATTTTGGAAAGACGTGCAAGCAAACAAGATCACAGATCATTTACTCAGAGTATTCTTCTACAGGCGTTTTCTGTGTGTAATCTGTGCAGTCAATTAACTAGCATTAACAAACCATAAACACACTCAACCAGCTTGTTAATGTCACACAAACATATACGCACACAAGTAGAGATTCCTGCTCTTTACTAGCGAGCGTTTGGAGTCACGGGGGGAAAAGCGCTTATAGAGGCTCTTATCTTCGAGGATGCATTAAGATACGTGAGCCTGATTGACAGCCTCTTCACACACACACATGAAGAGCTTTAATGAGCATTATGGAGTACGCTCACCTCTGACTTTTACAGAATTATAAACAATCCCACTTTATATAACTGACCTTACAGGTGATCTGCTTTCCCCCTCCATATTCATATGTGAGATTAAGTGAGCATTAATATTAATGAAGGGTGATTTTCATAAGTAAATAAGCTGTGTCATCAGAAGGGGAGTACTGAGGTGTGTGTGTGTGTGTGTGTGTGCTTGTGTATACAGATACAGTGAAGTATCTTCAGAAATACACTTTACCTCTCTTTAATCCTCACAAACAGACTCAAACTCTTATCAGAAAGATCACATTTGGGCCCTTTGCTCTGGAAGAGACAGAATCTACAACATATCACCAAATCCTCAAAGAAACACCACTTAAATGGCACTTGGAGGTAAACTTCTTTGGATACAAGGTATTGGCTCTGAGCTCTTCCTGGCGATCACTATCTCACTACAATTCCTTATCCTGAATGCTGTTAATGTCTTATAACACAGCAAGTAATGAAGCAACAAGCGACGCTTTCTGAATTTGAACTATAATACCAGATCTACTTTTTTGAATATATGTAACAGTGCAGCATAATTCATTTTTAGGGGTAACATAATTCTGTAACATGTTACTTTAAAAGAAACGCTTGCACAAAGCACACATCTGTCACGTACAAAAATGGTCATTTATAATGCAAATCCTATTTCTGCCTGAGCAGTGTCTTTGAAGAGAATGTTATGGCCTCATGTATTTAATATCTGCCTCATAAATGGGTGCAGATTAAAGACAGCATCCGTTTTGGTCAAACCCACGGGAGCCGCGGAAAGGTTACTAAATGTATCACTACTCCTGCTGGGAGATTTATGTATGGAGTTACAGTGCGACTGCAGTCTTGAGAGAGCAGCGTATCCGCCTCTGTGCGTACACATCCCACCACTCATCTATAACGAGTAAGAAGGCGAGTGAGAAGATGAAGCTAAGATCTCTATATGAACACACAAACACATGCATCTGGTCAGGTGTTTCCAGCACGCGGTCTGAACCTGAGGTGATGTTCCAGCTGTTTAATGATCCATCTGTCTGTCTGCACAGGTCTGGATCAGGCAAATCTCTCACACCAGTGTGGAACGCATGATCACCAGGCAGGCGTCCTGTGTGAACATCACCACTCCTCGTACAGTTGAGTAACATGCTGACAATCAGAAAATGTGCTCATCTTGCTATTAAAGGGATAATTCACCCCATGATTTACCCTCGGAAGGCTAGATATTTTACTTTATAACATGTTAAATATGGATATTTTTCTTACAACAAACCCATCGATTCACTTCAGAAGGTCTTTATTAACCCCTGGAGCCGTGTGGGGCATTTTTATAATGGATGAATACACTTTTTTGAGCTTCAAATTTTGGGCTGCCTTCACTGCCATTATATGCGTGGAAGAGCCAGGACATTTCTAATATAACTCTGATTGTATTCGTCTGAAAGAAGAATGTCATGTAGACGGTTTCATCGGAAGCTCGTGCGTTGCCACGGTGACGTGCCTGCCCCGAAGTTAACTTCTGTTCTGAGTTTGTTTATCGGTCTGGCCAGTGGCTAGTATGGCGGACTACTCAGTAGAAACACCTTTTTGATGTACTATTCTTGGATAACAGGATATAAATATTAACGATCAAGCAGAGAGAATATGACACCAGTGCAAAAACCGTGTGTGTGACTCACCAAAAAGCCTTCATAAATATCCAGTCTGACTGCTTACCAGAGCAGCGTTGTGTCTTCTGTCTAATGTAATTTGTTTGTTATTTATTTAGCTTGTTATCAGAAATAATCTAGTTTAGAGGGACTTCTGGCTGCGTTTACACTTGGCATAAACATGCGATCACTGTGTCTGATCAAACAGCTCGGATCGTCAGTCAATCAGGACGGCGCGTTTACATTTGAATGAATGAGGCATTTATATAGCGCTTTCATATGTACTACTGTACACCTAAAGCGCTTTACACTCATCCACTTAGATGATGCGACGGCAGCCACACACCAGCGATAGGTGGAGAGGAGAGAGGGTGATAGAGCCAATTCAATGGATGGGGATTATTAGGAGGCCATGACTGGTAAAGGCCAATGGAGGGAATTTGGCCAGGACACCTGGGTTACACCCCTACTCTTTACGAGAAGTGCCATGGGATTTTTAATGACCACAGAGAGTCAGGACCTCGGTTTAACGTCTCATCCGAAGGACGGTGCTTGTTATAGTACAGTGTCCCCATCACTATACTGGGGTGTTAGGACCCACACAGACCACAGGTTGAGCACCCCCTGCTGGCCTCACTAACACCTCTTCCAGCAGCTACCTGGTTTTCCCAGTTGGACTCCCATCCAGGTACTGACCAGGCTCAGCCCTGCTTAGCTTCAGTGGGAAACCAGTCTTGGGCTACAGGGTGATATGGCTGCTGGCTTACATTTGTTCACATCAAGTGGTCTCTGTATCTGGACAACTGATCGGATTTCTGTTTCCCGCAAAATATTTAAATTAGGTATGTAATAGACCTTTATCACAGAGTGTAATACAACTTCACGGGATTTTTGTGATTTACTAATATACAGTCAATCTCAAATAGGGTATTTAGTTTAGTTTATTTATTTATGTAGCACAATAAAACAACAGTCGCTGCCCATTATGCTGTACAAAAATTGTAAAAACAACACAAAAAAACACTAATCAAAACAATAAAATAACATACAAAGACAAATATACAGAGAAACTAGCTCAGAAAGACTCACATATTACTTAATCTACCAGTTTAAGTTTCCCAGCATTAAATATATGATGAAACGTGTTATTCTGACGCATTGCATGATTGAAAGGAGAGCACGCAAGCATTTATATAGGCTGTGTAACATGCAGAAAAACGTTGCACAATTCAAATGAAAGATGATAACGCATAAGAAAGATAACGCCGCCTCTGTTGTTATTGATTCTTTGCGGACGTCTACCGGAAGTTAAGTTTGGGCCACAAAATGTTGTTGCTGTTGAAACCGTCTATACACCTAGGATGGCTTGAGGGTGAGTAAATTATGAGATAATTGTCATTTTTGGGTGATGTATATGCAGTGATGTACCGCAAAAATACATAAATGACTGAGAAACATTTGTGGTTATGATATCACAACCGTGACCTCATTAACATTATGGCTGGGTTTCAGATATGTATACAGTACTGGTCAAAAGTTTGGAAACATGACAATATTTAATGTTTTTGAAAGATGTCCCTTATGCTCATCAAGCCTGAATTTAATTGATCAAAAATACAGAAAAAAAAGGTTTTCTAATGTAATATAATTTAAAATTAAATTTATTCCTGTGATCAAAGCTGAATTTAAAACTGATTTGTATACGAACACTTAAATTACACTCAATGATGGGTGTTTTATAATAATAAAGTTATAATATTAACTTTACAATTACATAATCATATTTCTACTCCAAATCGTTTTTTTGAAATATAAACATTTAAATGGTGGCTGTCATAAAAACTTGCCAGATTTATTCATACATGCATTAAATATTGAAGAACATTAAAAATTATAATGAATATGTGATATGGGGCATACATTTAGCAAAGTGCTCCTCTCTAAAGTAAATTTTTCTAGCTGACTAACGAGTTTATGGACACTGGATATGGTTTTTCTGAGGTAAATGTGCCGTTACAAGCTGTTTTACTGACGTCTTTCCATGGTTGAAACACTGAGTGATTCCATGTGACATGATACAGATTCGGTAAGTTGTACTCTATCTTTTAACACACTTTCAGATGCTCATTCATGTTTATTTCGCGCTGAACTGGTATTAAGGCGGAAGAGAAGATCAGTTCATGTGCTGAGCTGCGCCAGAGCGATCTCACGCCACAGCGCCAAAACGGTATTTGTGTTTTTGAATTTCGTAATAAAATGGACGTAATTTGAAATCTGAGACTTTGTGTCATATCAATAGTAACAAAGCACAAAGATTATTGCGATTTAATGGATGGGAGGCGCGCTACAATGTTCCTTTCATTCATCAACTAAAAACAGGATAACTAATCGTTTCTTGGGATTTAAGAATTCGGTTCGTAAAAATGAGAATCGATTAAAATCGAGAAATCAATATTTTTTCAATATCTTAATTTTAACAAACCAATATTGATTATTAAATCCAAGATCTTCGAGTCTATGCTTTGCACCAATAAAACTTCACTAAACATTATTTGTAGCATGCCCACCATCCAATAACTGCAATGAGTAGGGCCCTATGATTTCCGCGATGATGAAATCGAGGATGGAATCGTGGAATCTTAAAACAGAAAACACAGAATTTGGTAAAAATCAAATAAAACGAAATTTGAGGGGGAAAACGCATTTCATAGAGCCCTAAACATGAATTTTTTTAATGACATGACGTTTCATGATTTCTGATTTTGTATAAGTTTAATGATTTCTAACTGAAACATATATGATTGTTGTATTCTGATAGTTGAGACCTTTTCAATGATACATGACACAAGTCTATCTGTTATGTACTTTGATTTTACAGATCATATTTTCATGTAAAGCAGTTTTATTTTCACGCTATGAAAACCGAGCCCTTCTAACATGTCAGCAAATTTAAAAGCACTTGTTAAGTGATGGTCATATTCCCTATATTGACTGTAAAGCCAGGCTTCTAAGCTTTAAAACAACACCTATTTTGTTAAGTAACATGATAACTTAGTAGCCCCACTGGCTTTGGATTTAAAAGGTTAAGGTTAACAATTATTGATCATTAATTTAAACAACAATCGATTTTGGGAATATATGTAAATTGACACCCCTAACCACAAAGTTTTTTTCTGGAAAAACTCATCTTCAATGTTTCACAGTCTCATTTTCTTCTAAATAAAAATGTGGGGGGAAAAAATCAATATGGCATTTACTCTAGGGTCCTAAGGGTCAAAGAAAGGGCGTACAATCCTTTGACATTCAATTCAAGATGACGCATTTTGTTGGTGCAAGAAACCTGGACTGAGATCACAAGTGGACTTTTCAAAGTATTAAAGTGTTGGCTCCTCCACTGCAACTCCTCTGACAAAATGTAGAGTGCATGCTGAATGGGCTCTGGTCTCTTCTAGTGTGTCTAAGTGCATCTTCTAACGCAGCAGCTGGACCGCACACTCGAGCGGCGTTTGAATGTCAGCCTCTGCGGGGGCTCTAATTGCACACCCACTCCAGCTAATAGGGCAGCATCCAAAAGTTTAGTACTGCATCGCCTTCGGGTTTCATTTCAAAGCGTCCGCACCCGTTTGGCCCTCACTGGTACGTCTCCTGCCTGTGTTTACCATTCTCTCAGAAACCGCCACTGCTAGCATAGGTGACTGACCTCAATTTCTCTCACTTTTCTCTCCTGCAGAGCCGGTGAATAACTGCTCATAAATAACAGCGCTTTGGCCGACTGAAAAGAGCCCGCTCTGAATTTCTTTGTCCTAAGCAGAAGTGCGACGCAGGTTCTCTATGATGAGTATAAAACACGTAGGAAAGCGATTCTATTTTATTTATCCTCAGACCTGTGGCACCGACTGTCCAGAAAGACTACGGATCTTCAAATACACTCTTGCACCAAACTATAATGGTAAAAAATGAAAAGGCTTGGAAAGTGCAACGTGAAACCATATTTTGATATGTACTGAATGTAGCGCTTACCTGTTTCTCACACTGGCCGTAGTCGGGACCCTGGTCCACCTGGAAAAAAGACAGCTCTCCTCGGTTCTTGGACATCTCGATCAGACTCATGGCGGTGCGGACGGTAGAGTTGCGGGCATGCACAAACACCATCACCTAAAACAAACACATAAGACAGCGGCGCTTGGTTAGGTTACGTTTGGGGTTTGGAAATCAACTGAGACAGTGATCTGCCTGAACACAACTGAACCTCATCAATGACTGAACATCTACATTAATGGCCGACTGAAACTGAGCATTCGATGGCCAATATACACACTATTTCATTTAAAGATAGTAAAAACACCTGCATAACAATTGCAGAAATTAAATTGATAGCCAACAGTGTAATCTGGTAAGTTTGTGTGCACTGAGAATCGTATTTTTTCAAATAAAGGTAAGGCAGTGCTAATTTTACATACAGTACACAGTGACTATGACATAGTGGTCCAAAGCTCAGATGCTGTCGTTCTCAGCACTACCAAAATAAAAGTTCAGAAACAAACAGAAAAACCTATCGGGTCATGCCAGGGCTGGACTGGGGATAAAATTTTGCCTTGGAGAAATCCAGCCCATCCGGCCCACGAGTTCACCCGTGAATGTTTTGCTGGGTTAGGGCCTTAAATTTGAGTAAATAAATGAATAAATAAAATAGGACAGAAACAAATGCACTGCAAAACATGCTTTTCTTATTCAGTATTTTTGTCTTGCTTCCAGTCTAAATATCTAAAAATTCTTAAATCAAGATGCATTTACTAGAAAAGTAAAATGACATAAGATATTTTTTCTTGTTTTCTGGTAAATAAAATTTTAAAAAATGAAGTGCGTTTTTGCTTAAAACAAGCAAAATTATCTTAAAAAGTTAAACTATTAGTAAGATCATGGTAACTCCTCGTTACCATGGATATGGTTTCTAACATAAATACATAATAATAAACTATAGATTTTTTGTAACAAAAAAATAGTGTAAACATGTAGAAACCACAAAAACAACCTCTATGAAAGAGATTTATATTCCCCAATATTTAATATAGTAACAGCAACATTTTTATTATTATAATAAGGGTGCTGGGTTGACAATTTACCTTGTATGTATAACACTGTATAACAAAAAACACTGTAAAACACTGTATAAGTATTTGCCTTTTGTATTTACCAATGCGCTGCATTTTAAAAACAGCATCTGATATAGTAGAGGGGGGATCTCCCTTGCTTCACCGACCGGCCCACCGGGAAAGTCCCGGTGCTCCCTATGGCCAGTACATGCCTGTGTCATGCAGATAATTACATAGATAATTCTCCACATAGGCATGAACTCAAGCTGCTTAATTATCCTAGGTGTGTAAGACAAATACAATCGGAGTTATGTTAAAAAATGTCCTAGCTAATCCGAGCATTATAATGGCAGTGAATAGCAGCACAAAATTTGAAGCCAAAAAAAGTGTATCCATCCATTATAAAAGTGCTCCACACGGCTCCAGGGGTTAATAAAGGCTTTCTGAAGTGAATCGATGGGTTTGTGTAAGAAAAATGTCCATATTTAACACGTTATAATGTAAAATATCTAGCTTCTGGTGGACCGCCTCCCGTATACAACGCAGAAAGTGAATCGCGTCTCGCAGTTCAAAATGCTTACACTACGTCTGACATCATCGTTGCGCCAGTTACAACAAATCGTTGCAACAAATTTCTATCTGGATACTTTAGATTGGTCCTGGGCCCTGTCTCTCACCTGGTTGCCCGTTGACCGCAACATTGCCCAGCAACCTTTACTGACAGACTGGGAAGTGTTTTCTGAACATTCAAGCATGAAAACCTGTTCTAGTAGAGTCCAAATAACAAAATCAAGACTTTGAAAAATGGCAAATTTTGGCCTCTTTAAGTGGATCATATTGAGAAATACAGACTATGGCTTTATTTTTAATTAGTAACAGCAGATTTCGAGCAGATTTACTGTAGTGTGATGATGTTCCTTATTGTGGAAACAAAAATATTGGTTGCAAATCGTGGCAAAGATTCTGCTTATATTACCCACTTAGTAGTTTAAACAGGGAGCTGCTAGCAAATCAACACATAATGCTTTAATTTGTTTAAATACCTACATCCACATAATTATAATAATTAATAATATAATTGGATGAAAAGGCACAGAATAAAAATCCATCCTATTTCACCAGATCCACCAACTTGGAGATTTCTGGCCTTGCCACTGCACTGAACTGCTTATCGACACTGTACATTTCAGTACTGAATGAAATAAACTAATAAGAAACATTTTGTGAACTTTGGGATCTCCATCTTTACAAACGTAGTATTGTACTGTCTTTTACATGCAAAAGTGAACCAGCACATCTGGATCTGGCCTCTAACTTCTGGACTGTTCTTTCTCAGCCTGACGAGGCAGAAGCTCCATCCACAATGAGCAGAAGGGCAGAGCGGCGTCTGTGTGCCATATTAGTCAAAGGACAAAAGAGGGTTGTAATTTTCCTATTACACTCAGGCTGCCCTTGCAAAGCAGTCAATACCTCAGACAAAAACAATCAATAATAGAAATACAAGACAGTTATGAGATGGCAAAAAGACCTCTCTCTCTCGCTCTCTCTCGCTCTCTCTCGCTCTCTCTCTCTCTCTCTCGCTCTCTCTCTCGCTCTCTCTCTCGCTCTCTCTCTCGCTCTCTCTCTCGCTCTCTCTCTCGCTCTCTCTCTCGCTCTCTCTCTCGCTCTCTCTCGCTCTCTCTCGGTCTCTCCCTCGCTCTCTCTCTCACTCTCGGTCTCTCCCTCACACTGTTCTCGCCGTCCTTTAACTGAAAGTACTGATGGTGTGGGAGAGCTAGGGGAGAAGAAAAATAAATCTGACATACAGTTCTCGACTTAGCACATAATATTCTAACATGTTAACTCCCTACAGAGTGACACTTTCCACCGCAATAATACTGTGAATGTAACAAATGCATAACTCATTTGGAAACGCAATTGAGACCCTAAAGACCCCATAAAAATGAAGTTCATGGGGTCTTTAAAGTAAAATGCAATGCTATCTGGCCCTGAGCAGACAGTATAAACTCAGTATAAACTGTCTGCTCGTGTGTAATGACAACAACCTTAACACAGCACATAGTAGACGCAACATGACAGAAACCCGAAGCACACCCGAAGCTTGAGGATGAGGATATCTAATAAGAAACACAGAAATCTCTTTGACAATCGTGCAAGCTTTGGGAAGAAAAGACTAGTTCTACTCTAAAACGTTCATGGCTTAAAAGGAAATGTGTGACTGTTTTTCAGCTGGGAAACAAAAACAAACAAATATCTCTCCGGGAACTGTCAAAATCAGCCAGTTCTTGTCATTTTTGTGCACAGTATGTATTAGGTGGTCAGTGAACAGTTTGAGTCTGGTCTTTGTCATGTGATTTCCCCTCACTCTTAATGATTTTTCTGTTACTCTTCAATGTTTTCTTGGTAAATTATTACAGCCTTAAGGTCCTTGCACACTGAGTCTGAAATTTTCATATGTTTGATGCTTTGCTAGCGATACTGGAGCCACATATTAAAAAGACCACCACCAATTTTGTTTGTCGTACAGTTTGTCATTCAACTCTGTTCGTCATACGGTGCTTTGTGCTGCGAGACGAAGTGGATCAATTTGTCAGACGCGGCGTTCGCTTGTACAGTGGCTCGGAAACGTCAAAACACCTCTCAAAATGCTTGCTACGGATGTGAAAAACGCAGAAAATCAAACTCGATTCAAATTTTTTTATGACGGACGAAAGTTTCGGAGGCAGTGTGTAAACATCATTGACACAACGTGAGGTCGTATTTATTTTTAAACATGCAGAAATTTCGGAGAATTTCGGACTCAGTGTGCAAGGACCTTTACACAAAAAAGTGTGCAAACTTTCAGTTTGTTGCAATTTTAAAGGGGTCATGAATTGAGAAATCTAATTTTCCTGGAGCTTTTGACATATAAGATGTCATCATACTATAAGAATATCCTGTAAGTTTCAGAACTGAAAACTTCCTTGTTAGTCCAAAAACTGCTTTTATTAAAACCAAGCCCAGAGAACGACTCATTATAGATAAGACTGCCTCTGCAGAAGATCAACGCCTACTTCATCATCGTAACCACTGTAGCCCCGCCCACTGATTCACACATGACAAGTAGTAGGTAAATAACATACATGATGCTTACACTGGATCAAGCAACTAAGCGATAAGCATGCTTTTGAATAGTGCAAAATGTTGTGGAAAATGTTATGTCGCTGCATAATCTTCCTTCTGACACTGGATTTTCAGAGAGACTGAAATTAAAAAACAATGCTGTGCCTTCTATATTGGCTCTGAGAGTTTTTACCACTGAAGTCTCACAGCAGCCAATCACAGAAGTGGGCGTTAACAATGAAGTCTCATAGCAGCCAATAAAAGCACTGGGCATTTATACTGAAGTCTCACAGCAGCCAATCACAGCAGTGGGCACTTCCACTGAAGTCTCATAGCAGCCAATCACAGCAGTGGGCACTTCCACTGAAGTCTCACATCAGCCAATCACAGAAGTGGGTGTTAACACTGAAGTCTCACAGCAGCCAATCACAGCAGTGGGTGTTTACACTGAAGTCTCACAGCAGCCAATCCCAGCAGTGGACGTTTACACTGAAGTCTCACAGCAGCCAATCCCAGCAGTGGGCGGGTACACTGAAGTCTCACAGCAGCCAATCACAGCAGTGGGCGTTTACACTGAAGTCTCACAGCAGCCAATCACAGCAGTGGGCGTTTACACTGAAGTCTCACAGCAGCCAATCCCAGCAGTGGGCGTTTACACTGAAGTCTCAGAGCAGCCAATCACAGCAGTGGGCGTTTACACTGAAGTCTCACAGCAGCCAATCACAGCAGTGGGCGTTTACACTGAAGTCTCACAGCAGCCAATCCCAGCAGTGGGCGTTTACACTGAAGTCTCAGAGCAGCCAATCACTGCAGTGGGCGTTTACACTGAAGTCTCACAGCAGCCAATCCCAGCAGTGGGCGTTTACACTGAAGTCTCACAGCAGCCAATCACAGCAGTGGGCGTTTATACTGAAGTCTCACAGCAGCCAATCCCAGCGGTGGGCGTTTACACTAACACTTACACAGTGTTGATTTACACTGAAGTCTCACAGCAGCCAATCACAGCAGTGGGCGGGTACACTGAAGTCTCACAGCAGCCAATCACAGCAGTGGGCGTTTACACTGAAGTCTCACAGCAGCCAATCACAGCAGTGGGCGTTTACACTGAAGTCTCACAGCAGCCAATCCCAGCAGTGGGCGTTTACACTGAAGTCTCAGAGCAGCCAATCACTGCAGTGGGCGTTTACACTGAAGTCTCACAGCAGCCAATCCCAGCAGTGGGCGTTTACACTGAAGTCTCACAGCAGCCAATCACAGCAGTGGGCGTTTACACTGAAGTCTCACAGCAGCCAATCACAGCAGTGGGCGTTTACACTGAAGTCTCACAGCAGCCAATCACAGCAGTGGGCGTTTACACTGAAGTCTCACAGCAGCCAATCACAGCAGTGGGCGTTTACACTGAAGTCTCACAGCAGCCAATCACAGCAGTGGGCGTTTACACTGAAGTCTCAAAGCAGCCAATCACAGCAGTGGGCGTTTACACTGAAGTCTCACAGCAGACAAGCCCCTTCAAACAGAGCGTTCAAATCAGAGAATAAAATCAGGGTAGGAAAAATGCCTTTTATTTCTAAATGATGATTTTTTTTAAATGTAAAAATCATACTAACATTATAAGTGCACCCCAGGAAACATTAAAAAACAATAAAATAAAAACTGCCACCATTGACTCCCTCCTCATGTCATTCCAATCCTGTATGACTTTCTTTCTTCTGTGAAACAAAATATTTAGCTTTTTTTAATATTCATACAATTTATATTCACTTATAAATACACACTGCCTGCTAAAGATGGTAACATATCTTGGGTAAGAAAATAAAGGAAATAGTTTACCCGAAAAATGACCATTCTGTCATCATTTACACACTTTCACGTTGTTCCAAACCTGTGTAACTTTCTTTTTGACAGAATTTTAATTTTTAGTAATGTATCTTAAATATAATATTTTGTGTTATTAATTATTATTTTTATATTCTTAATATAGAGAATTTTTTTATATTTTACTTTTTAACTTATCACTTAGTAACTAGAGTAATAATAATAATCTGGATGAGATCTTATCTTACAAATATATTTATTCTTTTAACACACAAGTAATTTCCTTTATTTTATACTACCTTCAAGAAAACACAAAGTAATGTATGCATTAAACTAAAGGAACGAGGACGACTCCAGACATGCTACAATGTGAGCTTGAAGCCAGTGAACACAGAACGGCTCTGTGTTGATGAGCTGAGCGCTGTTGTTCTGTTTGTTTTGGGCTGTATTTTGCCACGGTCAGTACCTGGAAACAGAGCCAGCACTTTGGCATTCATCACAATTGTTTGGGCCTGTGGATAATTGGTAGCTAATTAATTCATGATTGCTAATTTAAGAACAGCCTTCCAAAAAACACAAACATGTCCTTGACCACCTGCCAACATGTTTCTCACCAGCGCTCAACGCAATCTGCTCTTCCTCAGAGCACAGAGAGAGTGAGAGAGAGGACAGAAAATGTGTTTTTTTGGGGCTGGAAAGACTCTTCAGAAAACAGATTTAATGAGCTGATCGCTGTGACAGAGGAAAAGTCATAAAAGAACAATAAATGACAATGAAGGACAAAGAGAGCCATGAAGGATTTACAGGGCATTGTACTCAACTTCAGTGTTCTTTTCAATAATCCCTTCTGGCCACAGAGTGTTTTATTGTTGATCCTACAGAAATACCTCTCTTACTGAAATAACTCCCATACTGCACGTTATAAGGCCAGCTTCAAAGCCAGATGCTTCATTTCTGGTACTTGTTAAAACCAAAACATACTGGCAACTAAGGTTGGAAATTAACCCTAAAAATGGCAAGACCTTCATTTTTTTCAGAAAATTAATTTGTTGCTTTTTCCATCTTCTTAGGACACAAATAATACAATTTCATGGTTTATTTTTAAAAACATGATTTTAATTTTTCATTTTAATGTTTGTATCCCCCAGAATATGACACGACAGGCTTTTGGGGAACATGTCTTTGTCCATCTCTCAATTATCATAGATTTGCAACGAATTGCATATATGAGCGATAAAAGCCTGAAGTACAAATATGATACTCAACAAAAAACACATGCATATATTGTATATATACACAAGTTTGCGCACGCACACACACACACACACACACACATATACATACATACATACATACATACATACACATTATATATATATATATATATATATATATATATATATATATATATATATATATATATATATATATATATATATATATATATATATATATATATATATATATATACATACACATTATATATATATATATATATATATATATATATATATATATATATATATATATATATATATATATATATATATATATATATATATACATATATATATACATACACATTATATATATATACATACACATTATATATATATATATATATATATATATATATATATATATATATACCCCCAAACTAGCGACGTATACTGGGGGATATAAACAATTACAGACAGATTATAATTTTTCTTTTTTTTTTACAAATTGAATTCATACAATTTCAACAAATGTAATAAGCGAACACACTTAACAACAACTTTTTAAACATGCAAGTCCCCTCCAAATATTGTTAATATGTAAAATATATCTACTTTTATCTGAAGGCGAGTAGATTTTTGCCACTACAAGTGGTCATGTTGTTTTTAAATGCTGCCCGTGAGCTAAACAAAGAGTTTATGAACGAATTCACCAGATCTAAATATTCACAACAAACACCCTTTCAGCATGAAACCAAGAAATGAGACCTACACTTTCCACATTTTTAAATGTTTGTATCCCCCAGGATATGTCGGCCATTCTAGGGTTAATGGGGACTTAAAAAATGCCACAAAAATGAACATAAATGCCCCCAAAAATTGTGATAAAGGGGGACAATTGCCCATGCACTACATTTATTGTGACGGCTGCATTAAAATTAAGTGTGAAAATGAATGAAAATTGTCAATTGCGGCATTACATTTAGATCTTTTCATGTTGCACTGAACATTATAACCAATCACACATTTCTGTTGAGCTCATGAATACAATGGTCAATCTAAAAAAAGTAGAGTTTTGTTTCGTGCGGCACTGAATTCTGCACTCTCGCTAAATCTCCCATCATAAACAACAAAGTGCAGATACAATGTAAACCAGAGATTCGTTTTGCAGTGTAGACAGCTTCAGTGATTATAACAGGCACTTCTGCAAGAGTGCATAACTCGCACTCGACTAGGGTTCCTCATATCCGGTCCTTGAGGGGCAATGCCCTGCAGAGTTTAGCTCAAACCCTGATCAAATTCACCTATATGTGATTTTCTAGTGATCCTGAAGACCTTGATTAGCTTGCTCAGGTGTGTTTGATCAAGGTTGGAGCTAAACTCTGCAGGGCATTGGCCCTCCAGGGCAAGATTTAAGGAACCCTGACCTAGACTGAAGTCAGGAACCTTCATCTGATTGATGAATCCGAACATAGTGTTTACATGAACGCCACGTACTGTAAAATGATCGGGTGGATGTGCGGGTGTACATGTCACAAGCTTCAAATCAGATTTGATATGCACAAACTGCACGAATATATACAGAGTTTTAAAAAGCAAACTTAATATGTATCTATTTTGGGTGCTAATTAGGAGACGACAGGCACATAAAGCTTTATCAAACATTCGTCATTCATCATTGCACCAGTTTTATGTCATTGCACATGCACAGATCTTTCCAGTGTCAGTTTTCAATGAGATCAAGTTGCTCTTTTGAACAGATTAGAAAAGGTTTAAACCAGCCGTCTCAATCCAAATAAAATTTAAATTGGAATTGGCCAATTAATTCTGATTACATGTTTTATTCTGATTGTGCTACTAGTCCGATCACAAAACGGATTATTAGGGTCCATGTAAACACAGCTATTGTGAAGCTAAAATCCTGATTGGTCATCGTAAAAGTGCTGACAAGATTAGCCATAACCATTAAGAAATAACGGTTACAACTGCAAATATTATTGACTGTGTCTGGAGGGTTTCTCAAACCAGCTGCACTTGATCACATCATAAGCCAAGTTGAAATGCACCCAAGACACGCTGTGATTGGATCATAATTGGATTACTGAAAACCTATTTGGAAGAGGTTTGGGATGTGTTTTTGACCATGTTTATGCATGTTTGTTTTCTGCATTAAACTGTCAAAAACTACAGACAACATTTACATGTAAAAGTCCACAAGCTGTGTACAATACATATACAACAAGTTATTGAATTAAATTCTTGTTGTTAATGGTTGACAAGTCGCCTGAATTTTAGTCTGAATTAATGCTCCAACACATTATAAATATAGAGCCACAAGACATGAAACATTTGTTTCTCCCCCAGTGTCACTTGTTAAGGGCACTGAATATCGACTGATACGCTTGAGAAGAGGACAGACTCAGTCAGGTCAAAAGAACGCAGTAATATTGATCAATCTGAAGGGTTCACAAACTTCACGTGTTATAAAGACACAATCACAGTCATCATATCTTTGGTTATCCTCATTGGACGCACAACAGAATTACAACAACAACAGTAATAGCAATAATAAAAAGCAGACAGAAAACAATGTACGGAGCCCCTAAAGGGTCATGGTGATGGGGGAAAAATTAGATGGGAGGAAAAATTATATTTAAATTCTTTTGCGTTTGCTCACAAAAACAATTCACATTCCCGCAAAACTTTTGCATTCGCTTGCAAATCGTTTACATTTCCAAAGAAACGTTGTGTTATGACCCAGAATGCGATTAGCGAGCAAAAGCAAAATTACTATGGAAATGCAAAACTTCTGCGAGCAAACACAAAAGTGGTGATGGAAATAATATGGAGCGGGAGGGAAAACTACATTGCAATGCTTTTGGGAGTGAATGCGGAGTTTCTTGGGGAACTCAACACTTTTATGAAAGAATGCAACAGTTTTACGACAAGTTTCTTGTGGGATACCAACCATTTTGCGAGCAAGCCCACTGATGGACCCACTGACTTCCATAGTATGGGGAAAAAAATTCAGTGGGGTCCATCAACTGTTTGGTTACCCATATTCTTCAAAATATCTTCTTTTGTGTTCAGCAGAAGAAAGAAATTCATACAGGTTTGGAATATCTTGAGTAAATGATGACAATTTTCATTTTCACGTCACTATTTCGATGGTCCACTTGAGACATACCAAAGTTTCTCTGGGAAATGTAAACATTTTGTGAGCATACGCAAAAGTGCTGAAGCTTTTTTTTTCTCCCGTCTAATATTTTTTCCATCACCATGTCCCCTTAGGGACTCCATAAGAATTCATCCTGAGTTAACAGCCTTTAAGTCCAACTCTGAATGCATGCAAAATTCAACTTCCCACCAAATGATTAAGAACCTACAATGCTCATTTAGTATAGGAGTACAAAAGGTTCTCAAACCTTCCACAAAACTCTTAAAGAGCCATAATAGAGAGATAACTCCAACAATGGTATTGCTTCAAATCTATCATTAGTTGCCAAAGATGAACTAACTGCCTCTCACTGACCAACAATGAGCTTGCAATACAATGACACAGAACAAGAAACTGAGATATAAATCTACTCTACACTCTGTTCATCTTTCGTCCATTTGCATGCCACTTGAGTTCGCTACAACTTGAATTTGCACATACAGATGCAATCACTCAACCTATTCATCTTGTCAACGTATGCATGGAGATTGAATTCCATCTCTCACCGGCATTCCTTTATATTTTACCTCTCTCAGAAGCCACAGAGCAGTCCTACAAAGATCCACAGAGACCTCTGCGACAAATATTATTTATTAGACTTTTTTCATCATTGCAAAGCTGTGAGAAAGCAGTCTACAGTAACTGCTGCCTCCGTAAGCGTATTAAAGTTCCATCTGCCTCGTGTCTGCCAACCGCTGGCCCGACAGGGGGGCTAAGGGGGCATTTCATAAAGAAAATTCAATCCATCATGCTCCCACATGAAATTAATATATGTCACAGCCACTTCTGACAATTTAATATCAAGCTGAGAGAGACGCTCCCCACTGTACTGCGCCGCAGAGGAAGGCCTACGATCTTTTCAGCTCACTACCAGTCAACTCACCAAATCACTTTCCATTTCACTTATAAATGATTTAGCATTTAGGTCTGAATGCAATTTAATGGTGGGAGCACATTAAATCATGAGTCTTTCAAAAGACCAGATTTTCTCCCAAAAATGTGAGGGTAGTAACGTTAAACCGGTTACAATAGCTGTTATTACATATAGATTCATCTCTGAAATCTGACTGGATGAGACATTTTAGTGGCTTTTGCAATATAGTTGATACAAACACACACATACACTTGTGAACACTCTTGAAGTCAATTCTGTATTAGTGTGGCAAGCTGCTACAGGGCTCAATGACATGACACTTTTTTTTTTTATTCATTGAAGAAAAATCACTATATGCACAGCCTCTCAGGCTTATTACTTACACCGGCCTCAAAGCATTTGAAGACTTAAGCCAGACTCGTATGAATGGCATTGCATTAGTTAAAAGCAAGTGTCCTACAAATACTCCTTTGAGCCATTTTTGCAATGACATTTAATTAGCTGGTTTCAAAGTGGTTTTCAGAGGATGGACGCATGGAGTCAGATTCGCTCAAGTTCACACAGGTCCAGGAGAGATCAGCATACTTTGTCTTCATTTTGAACAGTATATGTTATCATTCAAATGTTTGGGGTCAGCAGGAAAAAATCGTTACACTTTATTGTAAGGTGTCCTTCTTACAGTATAATTATGCATTTAAAGCTGCAGTATGTCACTTATCGTTAAAAGAATTACACAAATCAGTTATTAAGCAAATACATAAGACTACATTACCACAAACTGCAACGGTAAGCTCGTAAAAATGATTTATAATTTGAGTTGTCGGGTCAGATTTCACAGGAAATGTCAGGTTGAGGTCATTCGTTTACGTGTGGTTATGTCACGCCCGTAAACAGAAAGAAGCAGCCCCGGCTATTATATGGTGTATACTGAGGATGCGGTTGCTTACATTTTCAAACTTGTCATCTTGACGGCTGCTTTTAATCTAGAAAGGTCTGAACAGAAATCATTGTTGACATCTGGGGAGTCGCCTGTTGTCAAAACCAAGAAACCTTGAACTGCGAAGAACCTGCAGTCCAAAAGGGAAAGCAACAGAGCCCATGCCAAAACGAGAGTAAATATCAGCATGGCTTTTGAGAGGTGGCGACAACTCCTTTCCTGCTGGTAATGCTGGGTACACACAAAAAGATTTTTTAACTCTTATAAGAGTTTCAAAATGTGAGAGACCACAAACATGACGAATTGAAATCATAGATTTAACCGTTTTGTTCCTCTAGTGTGTGGAGTGCCGCGATGTGACCAGGAAAGCACACCACACACGAACAGATTCCCGCCTGTGAACACGGGAAACCTCTCAAAATCTCTCGCATCAAAAATCTCAAACGTGACTTTAAAGTAAACAAACATGGCGGACGACCGGCAAGAAGAAATTGCTCTTATAATGAGTGCTTTTTACAGAAAATTCACAGGGGGAAAAGGAAAATGTTTAGATGAAGTCATGGAGACAGTGTGAAAATGACCTTTACGTGTTACAGCGTGAGCTGGAGAGTCTTCTGTCGGCTTGCTTTCTGATTGGGTATTGTTTCGTGTGTACCCAGCATAAGACATTTGAGTGGCTCAATAGGTAGCTAGATCATTTGCAATGTGTGATTTGATCTGCGTAATCGTTAGATCTAAATGTCAGTAACATGATTTTTTTTAATACATTTACGTTTTCATTTGGTCAGAACAAAAGCGACAGATATGTTACTTGTTCAGATGATTTTCTTTATCATACTTTTCATTGGCATGTCGATGTACAATGACAGGTCTGTTCTGATGTCACAGACACTTATTCATGGACCTCAAATATCACTTGAAACATGTAAGAAGTAGCAACTTTACATGTCCGCTCGCTCTAACATTAACCTAGATAAATGTGTGTTATTATTATTATTAGGCTCATATCTGTGTTTGTGTGGAGAGCACACTTACTGTCATACAGGCGCCGGCGCGATCACTTGTATTTAACTTCAAATACTCTGTCATTTTAGTCATACAGATAAGAGTAATTCAAACTGTAAAGGGTCTACTTTTATTTCTGTAAACTCACAATGACAACAAAACGTTGTGCTTTTGTAAAATAATGAAAACAATCAGGATGCGCTTGATCTGCCGTCTCGGTGAACAAAAATGAACCGAAACTCAGCATATACTTGCCTCACAGACATGAGATGAGATGCTTTTAAACAAACCAATTCAAATGGAAAATAAATAATCTCAGATTATGTCATCTGTATGAAACGTCCATATAGCGCGTCCACTACTGCGGAGAAGAGAGTCAGTACCGTTGACTTAATCTCTGCAGCTGAAAACACAGTAAACTTTAAAATGTTTAAACAGTCTTCTTGCTGTTTTTTCACGCCACATTCATGATCATTACGTTTGCCGGTGCGCTGTGGCGAGCTTTATGCATGCGTTTGAGCGCTGATTAGGCTATGTATTCTATATAGGCAATTAAAGGCTAAATTATTATGATTTATGGCTTATTAATATAAACGCGCAATTAGTCAACTAATGGCTAAATTAACGACTACTAGTCAACTAGAAAAATCTTTAGTCGAGGGCAGCCCTACATCAAACATTCAACAGCAAAACTGCCTAACGTTACCGAATTAAATGTTGAACCCACAAAGAGCTATAGGACTGTGAAGCTTTGTGGGTGTTGATGGACTCGATCTACTCCATGTTTTGATCATCGTTCTGAACCCAATCCAGATGAAGTCTTTGACAAAAAAAGGATTTTCTAAGCCCCTCTAAACCGATGGAGAGTGTAAAATAAGATTAGACCGTATATACTGCACCTATGTCCATGGCTAGAATGTGCAGTTAAATGTATAACCTGGCCTTTAGAGGAAGAAAGCATCTAAAAACTACACAAAAAAACACAGATAAATCAAACAGAAGACGTGAGCTGGAAACGCACAGAGCATTTGCAAGGTGGGAGGTTGTGCGGTGGTAAGAGTGGGGTTGTTTGGAGATTTATGAGATTTAGAAATTGAGTTCAGGACGAGGCACAGGGCACAATATACCACAGCGCCGCGACCGCAGAGCCTGTGACCTTCAGCACTGGAATACAGGAATGATGATTTTCAATTAAACCGCTAAACCTTCCCAAGAAGGCCTTGCTCACAGCCTTTCATTGTGTTTCTCCTTGAGAAGACACTTCCTGAACATACTCAAGAAGACAAATGACGATCAGGTGCACAGATCAAAGACAGCGATACATGCAGTACGTGGACATGCGTAAATGAGGGACGGGCGGCACTGATCGGGGCTCTTCTCTCACATCCTCCGCAATGAGGTCACCACGTCCCATACTGTTAACACACTGTCCTCTGGACATTAACAACCCCAACACGGACACATCTCTCACATACTGTTATTTTTAGTTACTGAACCAATCAACAGATTAGAGCCAACACTGGCAATGTGTGATGTGTGTTGACTTCTGTAGGATTGAGATCTGTTTTGGGGGTTTGTGGTGGGAGGATTGGGATTTACAGATAGAGGTTGGGGGTTTAAGGTAAGGGGAAAAACATTATATGGCATGCATTTTATGAACTATTATATTATATTAATTTTATGTGCTTTTTGGAGCCTGACAGTTACAATCACCATCCTCTCATCCCTCATCCTGCTGCTTCACTGATGAAAACATCATATGTGTTCAAAGTGGGCGAACTATTCCGTTCACGATGCTCCTGCAAAGCAAATGTCATTAATTTATTCTGGGAACCTGTGCAAGGCATTTACAATAGCCGCTTTTCCACCGTCGAGCCGAATGGTTCTCATTGCGTAACCGTTCCATTCCGTGCTGATCCGGGCCAGCTGGTACGGTTACAGTTTCATTTTCCACTGTGGGGCTGATGACGCACGCTCTTCGGAATAAAATTCAAACGCATCAGTCATGCCTTGGTAACACAAGTTTGTTTAAAGACAGTATGTAAATAGCGACCGCGTTATGAAGGGTGATCGGGTATTTCTTTTAATTTCATTATTAATCTGCGTTTACGTCGGAGAACAGTTCACAGAGAAGCTGGTAGCCAGGCAACAGAGAAGTGACCAATCCTGAGTAGCGACGTCATTACCCGCATTCGAGCAGCACAGTTAGCTAATTCCGGGCCGAGAACAGTTTTTAATCATGCCGTGCTTAACCAGGCTCAAGTGGAAACACAACTGGAAACGTTCCTTACCAAGAACCGTTCGGCCCAACGGTGGAAAAGCGGCTAATGTTTTTAAGTTCTGTAGGCCGACTGACAAAAAGCTGAAATGATATTCCATGCTGTATTTTTTCAGAGGACGCAACAGGATAGGAAATCTTTGAAGTAGGGATGTGCGCAGCGGCTAATTTCATTACCTGTTTAAACCGGATGAAAAGTTTGACAACTAGACATTATTTAACTGTATTTTCTTATCGTTAGGATGATGATATATCAACTGTTCAAGTGTCAAGTTTCATTCATAATGTTTCTCTCTTTAATTCAATACAAAATGTCATACCTTTGTCCCTCATAACCTGTAGTATAACAAGCTAGTAACAATAACAATACTAGTCTGACATGACATAAAAGAAAACTGAAAAGTTTTGTATAAGCTTTCAAGATCCTCCCTCACCTTGCTCATCTTCCGAGTGGACATTTCTCTGAAATGTCATGCAAGCTCCAGAGAGAAAACCAGCGCATGAAAAACCTGAGGTAAAATTAAATGATTTTGTTTTGCTGCAGATATACACTTTTCTAAGTAATATATTAATTTCAAGAAGTAACATTAACATGACGGTAATTTAAATGTAGCCTTTGTAAAAATATAAAGCAAAACATTAAACGTGCAAAAAAAAAAAAGGTACATGACTAGTATTTTCCAAGTCGACTAGCAGCAGCACACTCATTTAATCGACTAGTCGGCTAGTCTCGCGCATACCTACTTTTGAAGTCAACTTTTCCAACAGTTAATATGACAAGCATACTCCGAGAGCGCTCCAGACATGTTTGATAATGTATCGAGTGAATGCATGTTTTAAACAGCTTATTGTCCACGCAAGTTAATGGCCGTTCTAAACTAATGTTCGAGTGCAAACGAAACCATAAAATGTGGGAAAATTTAACATAATTACTAAAAAAATGCTGTCGTGCAGGGCCACCAACATAGGCTATGCGATGCATCTTTCACTGTGTGAGAAAATGGACGTGAGAACAGTGTCAATTGCGTGAGTTTGAATGAGTGAGCGTGCGGCATAGCAAAGAGGACACAGACGACGCGCCAACAGATAAATAAAACAAAGTCCTAGCTTTTAAATTCTGCCAATTTTACTACAGAATCCAAACAATACATGTTGTTTGTGCCTTTGCAGATCACTGTAACACCTCTCTTCTTCTTTTCTACTATTACAGCACGAAATAAACATGAATGAACATCAAAAAATGTTGAAGGATGCAGTACAACATACTGAAACAAATCCATCTCTAATGAAATCACTTAAAAAAATCACTTTTCGTTTTTTTTTTTTTTTTTTACCTCAAGCCATTCAATGACCATGAACCCGACAGTTAGTTAAAAGGACTCTAGAGAGGAGCATTTTTCAAAAAATATGCACAATATTACATATTGAAATGAAATGAATGGGATCATGTTGCTTTGTCGCTGGCAGTGTGAACGGGGCTTGTTCATCTTTAGGTTCAGGATCTTTTGTTTGGAGTTTTAGTTTATTTTTCTTTCTGAGGAAATTTGCCAGGGAGTGAAGGCATATGTATAGGTTACAAAATTAGGTCTAAATCAGGGTTATACTGGAACTGGAATGAGTAAGATCACAATCTAACCTTTTGTGTCCTTGACCCCACACTCCAGTCATAATATACACTCACCTAAAGGATTATTAGGAACACCATACTAATACTGTGGTTGACCCCCTTTCGCCTTCAGAACTGCCCTAATTCTACGTGGCATTGATTCAACAAGGTGCTGAAAGTATTCTTTAGAAATGTTGGCCCATATTGATAGGATAGCATCTTGCAGTTGATGGAGATTTGTGGGATGCACATCCAGGGCACGAAGCTCCCGTTCCACCACATCCCAAAGATGCTCTATTGGGTTAAGATCTGGTGACTGTGGGGGCCATTTTAGTACAGTGAACTCATTGTCATGTTCAAGAAACCAATTTGAAATGATTCGAGCTTTGTGACATGGTGCATTATCCTGCTGGAAGTAGCCATCAGAGGATGGGTACATGGTAGTCATAAAGGGATGGACATGGTCAGAAACAATGCTCAGGTAGGCCGTGGCATTTAAACGATGCCCAATTGGCACTAAGGGGCCTAAAGTGTGCCAAGAAAACATCCCCCACACCATTACACCACCACCACCAGCCTGCACAGTGGTAACAAGGCATGATGGATCCATGTTCTCATTCTGTTTACGCCAAATTCGGACTCTACCATCTGAATGTCTCAACAGAAACCGAGACTCATCAGACCAGGCAACATTTTTCCAGTCTTCAACTGTCCAATTTTGGTGAGCTCGTGCAAATTGTAGCCTCTTTTTCCTATTTGTAGTGGAGATGAGTGGTACCCGGTGGGGTCTTCTGCTGTTGTAGCCCATCCGCCTCAAGGTTGTGCGTGTTGTGGCTTCACAAATGCTTTGCTGCATACCTCGGTTGTAACGAGTGGTTATTTCAGTCAAAGTTGCTCTTCTATCAGCTTGAATCAGTCGGCCCATTCTCCTCTGACCTCTAGCATCAACAACGCATTTTCGCCCACAGGACTGCCGCATACTGGATGTTTTTCCCTTTTCACACCATTCTTTGTAAACTCTAGAAATGGTTGAGCGTGAAAATCCCAGTAACTGAGCAGATTGTGAAATACTCAGACCGGCCCGTCTGGCACCAACAACCATGCCACGCTCAAAATTGCTTAAAATCACCTTTCTTTCCCATTCTGACATTCAGTTTGGAGTTCAGGAGATTGTCTTGACCAGGACCACACCCCTAAATGCATTGAAGCAACTGCCATGTGATTGGTTGATTAGATAATTGCATTAATGAGAAATTGAACAGGTGTTCCTAATAATCCTTTAGGTGAGTGTATATTAAACAGTCTGCTTAATGACTAAAAACAAAATGGACATTACCTGGTGACCGGCTCTGATCTGCTCCAGGACTTTGTCATAACAAACCTCCTCCATGTCATGAAGCTGCTGAATCTGTGACGAGAACATAATTACAAAGACTAAAATACGAGTCATTTTATTTGGCATAGCACAAGATTTCTTGACTGCTGGGTACCTTATTTGTAGTCTTGATGCCAACAAAGTTCTGACCAAGTGGAACAGGACGGAAACGACTATCAAAGTAGAACAATCCAATGAAAGGGTTCACATGCAGGAAAGATGCCACATCCAAGTAATTTGGCAGAGTTGCAGAGAGACCAAGTATGCGAATCATACTCTGGGTCGACTCCACCTGAAGAAAGAGGGATACAAGGTTTTGAGAGGGTTTTCTTTTTGAAGGGTCACTTACAGTACATTCCCATTAACACATTAAACGGCTGTGACCACACCGGATCTGTTCCATAAACCAGGTGCGACTGTCTACACTCACATTTACCATTGTTGGGCGAATTTGAACTGACAAAATCCAGTCATTTCAATAGGAATCCATGTGATTAAGGCGAAAAATTTCCTCACGCAGATTTCATATCACGTTCAAGTTTTTCTAAGCAAATTCACCACAGTGACCAGCAGAAAGCTGCTTGGTTAGTGAGTGACTTCTGTGTGAGCTATGATACACACACTGTTGACCTTTTTGCCCACAAAATCTCACAGACATTTCACAAATAACACAGCATCTGTTTTTTTTTCCATCATCCTTTGGCTGCACTACAGTATATGATCACATTATCATTCATTCAACTGCTATTAAACCATTCAAGCATGATGAGATATAAAAAAAAAAAGAACTTAAATCTACTGGCATGCTGGCTGTGAATCTTCTGAGTGACAGACAGACACACACACCATTTGTTTGCACAGAAAGCCGCTTCAGACAGCGTGCCGGCCGCATTGAGTTCTCTTTCGTGCCTGAACGGAGAAAAACATACAAAAGTATGCCAAAATGCGAGTATCCTCGTAAGCACAGTCTTAAATTAGTTAAATAACGTCTTAAATGACCATAAAAAGTCAATGGGATGTGTGTCAGAGCTGCACCATGTGAGTCAGGTCTTAAAGTGACAGCAGCCTAATAAACCTGCTTCTGTCTGTCATTAATGATAATCAAAGAACAAAAGACAGAGAAAATCACTCACTGCTCTTGACTTTTGTAGCTTTAATACAGATTCATCTATATTTAAATTATAATTTATGCAGTGACAACTGCAGTGTTTGATAACTTGATTAAATTTCCTAAATGTTTGATCAAATATTTAAAATATAATGTCTATATGATGTTTTTATGATGTTTCTACATTAATTTGGAGATTAACCGTGAAATTATTACAATATAAAATTATATTAAAAACTTTACTGTTAGGTGTGATTAATTACAGCAAAATGTGTGATTAATGAGTTATTTTTAGTAAACGTTTTTAGTCAATTGACACTAATATATATATATATATATATATATATATATATATATATATATATATATATATATATACACATACATACACATACATACATATATATATATATATATATACATACACACAGGTGCTGGTCATATAATTAGAATATCATCAAAAAGTTGATTTATTTCACTAATTCCATTCAAAAAGTGAAACTTGTATATTATATTCATTCATTACACACAGACTGATATATTTCAAATGTTTATTTCTTTTAATTTTGATGATTATAACTGACAACTAAGAAAAATCCCAAATTCAGTGTCTCAGAAAATTTGAATATTACTTAAGACCAATACAAAGAAAGGATTTTTAGAAATCTTGGCCAACTGAAAAGTATGAACATGAAAAGTATGAGCATGTACAGCACTCAATACTTAGTTGGGGTTCCTTTTGCCTGAATTACTGCAGCAATGCGGCATGGCATGGAGTCGATCAGTCTGTGGCACTGCTCAGGTGTTATGAGAGCCCAGGTTGCTCTGATAGTGGCCTTCAGCTCTTCTGCATTGTTGGGTCTGGCATATCGCATCTTCCTCTTCACAATACCCCATAGATTTTCTATGGGGTTAAGGTCAGGCGAGTTTGCTGGCCAATTAAGAACAGGGATACCATGGTCCTTAAACCAGGTACTGGTTGCTTTGGCACTGTGTGCAGGTGCCAAGTCCTGTTGGAAAATCAAATCTGCATCTCCATAAAGTTGGTCAGCAGCAGGAAGCATGAAGTGCTCTAAAACTTCCTGGTATACGGCTGCGTTGACCTTGGACCTCAGAAAACACAGTGGACCAACACCAGCAGATGACATGGCACCCCAAACCATCACTGACTGTGGAAACTTTACACTGGACCTCAAGCAACGTGGATTGTGTGCCTCTCCTCTCTTCCTCCAGACTCTGGGACCCTGATTTCCAAAGGAAATGCAAAATTTACTTTCATCAGAGAACATAACTTTGGGCCACTCAGCAGCAGTTCAGTCCTTTTTGTCTTTAACCCAGGCGAGACGGTTCTGACGCTGTCGTTGTCTGTGGCTTGACACACGGAATGCGACAGCTGAAACCCATGTCTTGCATACGTCTGTGCGTAGTGGTTCTTGAAGCACTGACTCCAGCTGCAGTGCACTCTTTGTGAATCTCCCCCACATTTTTGAATGTATTTTGTTTCACAATCCTGTCCAGGGTGCGGTTATCCCTATTGCTTGTACACTTTTTTCTACCACATCTTTTCCTTCCCTTCGCCTCTCTATTAATGTGCTTGGACACAGAGCTCTGTGAACAGCCAGCCTCTTTTGCAATGACCTTTTGTGTCTTGCCCTCCTTGTGCAAGGTGTCAATGGTCGTCTTTTGGACAACTGTCAACTGTCAGTCTTCCCCATGATTGTGTAGCCTACAGAACTAGACTGAGAGACCATTTAAAGGCCTTTGCAGGTGTTTTGAGTTAATTAGCTGATTAGAGTGTGGCACCAGGTGTCTTCAATATTGAACCTTTTCACAATATTCTAATTTTCTGAGATACTGAATTTGGGATTTTCCTTAGTTGTCAGTTATAATCATCAAAATTAAAAGAAATAAACATTTGAAATATATCAGTCTGTGTGTAATGAATGAATATAATATACAAGTTTCACTTTTTGAATGGAATTAGTGAAATAAACTTTTTGATGATATTCTAATTATATGACCAGCACCTGTATATATATATATAGTGCAGTCAAAATTAGCACGTTAACACATGCAATACATTTTTCCAGTTTAATGCATTAAAAATATTTAACGCAATTAACGCAGCATCCGTTTTTTTACATTATATGATCACGCTCTTATTCATGCATTCAGTCTGTGAATGTCCTATGTGACACACACACACACACACACACACACACACACGACACACGACACACGACACACAGTAAGACGCGCGCCAGAATCGAGTTCTCTTTCACGCTTGAACAAACAATAAAACGCAAAATTATGCCAAAATGACCGCTTTGTCAAGTGTTCTCATAAGAGCAATCTTAAATGAGTTAAATAACGTCTTAAATTAACTTAAAGAGTTGTGAGGAAATGAGATGTGTGTGACAGCGCGTCAGATCCACGTCATGTTCGGCAGCGGCAGATCTTAAAGTGACAGCAGCCGCTAATGATGTCTGTCATTAATGTTAATCACAGAACAAACTGTAGCTTTGATAAGAATTAATCTATATTTAATTTATAATTTATGCAGTTAAGACTGTAAAGTGTTTGATAACTTTATTCAATTTCTGTATATTAATTATATAGGAAGGCCACAGATAAACATGACATTTATTATGAAGGGTTAAGTTTGAAGATTGTTCACTTAAATTAAAAGTTATTTTTTAAAAGCCTAATAAATGCTAAAATTGGTATCTTTCAATTATACTGTAATGAATGTCTATCATTAATGTTTAAAACATTAGACATCAGTATCAGTATTAGTATCAGTGATGCTGGCCTTCATTCATAAAGACGCCATTACAAAAAATATTTAAAATATACGGTCTTTAAGTTGTTTCTACATTAATTTGGAGAGTTACTGTGAAATTATTACAATATAAAAATATTAAAAACTCAATTACAGAAAAAAAATTTTTAACCGATTGACAGCACTAATATATATTAGTTAAATCTACAGTAGTATATTAATGATACTAAAATAACACTGTTATGGGTATCTATAATGCCAAAAATTGCTAAGGAAGCTGGTTCCAGTTTTTAGAACAGAGCTATTTTTACAGCTAAAATATGTTCATATTTATATCCAACACTGTAATTATATAATGAAGTGCAGATGACAGTATCTGACAGCCGTCACGTTAATACTTCTTTTGACAAGTATCGCCACCGCCTCACACTGCCAGATGTGCTATTGTGAAGACAGAATTAAAGTTTTGAAAAATAAACAACTCAAAACTAATGACAGCCACAGCGTCTGAGACAGAGAGGCGGCTGCGCTATCGGTGCTCCTCCTGCGGTGCGGCTGACAGGTAAGATTGGTAAGGCCTTTAATATGATGCAGTAGCTGTCTGTCCAGGTAATCTAGATATCACACAGCTAGTCCCTATTTGTGGGTACAAAGAATGATGAAAACACTCATAGAAAATCCTTCTCTCAGGCTCAGTGAGAGCTCAGGAACTGCAGATATGGAGAACTGATCTCTCGTGTCACACACATATTCTACTGTTATGTTAGGGATCAACTGAAGCTGAACTGAGGCAAAAGCACTGAGCACACATTTCAAACACACAACATTATAAAACAAGTCAGATGGAAAAACGAATATTGTCACACTGATTTGATTCAAGCTTTCCCTTACAATAAAACACTGTGATTGAACAGTGATCGTTAGACAGGGGTTTTGAAAGTAATCATTTTATTTAACTAGGATTCATAAAATTGATCCCAAGTAACAGAAATATTTTGTAACATTATACACCGATCAGGCATAACATTATGACCAGGTGAAGTGAATAACACTGATTATCTCAGCTTCACTCTCTTCCACTGACGTAAGTGAAACCACCAGTGTTCAAATATGGCGCTGACATCTTCTCGAGTCTGCGCAGTAGTGAGCGCGAAGATGAGCCGCGATATCAAGGTCCCTCCCACACTCCCGCATAATCAACAACTTTTTGTGAAATAAACAATTATGGAAATGTAGAAATTAAAGTTAAAACTCCAATCTCCTCCTGAAGATCCCGAAAAATGTCCGTTAGTGCCTCAGTGACTACATCGCTCAGAGAAGCGGTCAATCATAACATCGTTTTTATAGCTTAAAATAACTAACTAAACCTAAACGTATTTAAAGAACATCTTTGGAAAAAATTTATTTGAAGTGTAATTTGATTGTTTAGTTTGTCTATATCCCATTGCATTTCATGGAGAGGGCAGGGTTTATGAGCTCTACTGCATTCAGCCACCTGAGGGCGATTGAGACGCGTTGGCTTCAATTTTCAGGACTCATGTGGCACACTTGGTTAGAAGCAGGAAAAATGGGCAAGCGTAAGGATTTGAGTGAGTTTGACAAGGGCCAAATTGTGATGGCTAGGGTCAGAGCATCTCCAAAACTGCAGCTCTTGTGGGGTGTTCCCGGTCTCCAGTGGTCAGTATCTATCAAAAGTGCTCCAAGGAAGGAACAGTGGTGAACCGGAGACAGGGTCATGGGCGGCCAAGGCTCATTGATGCACGTGGGGAGTGAAGGCTGGCCCGTGTGGTCCGATCAAACAGACGAGCTATTGTAGCTCAAATTGCTCAAGAAGTTAATGCTGGTTCTGATAGAAAGGTGTCAGAATACACATTGCATCGCAGTTTGTTGTGTATGGGGCTGCATAGCCGCAGACCAGTCAGAGTGCCCATGCTAACCCCTGTCCACCCCCGAAAGCGCCAACAGTGGACACGGGAGCATCAGAACTGGACCACGGAGCAATGGAAGAAGGTGGCCTGGTCTGATGAATCATGTTTTCTTTTACATCACGTGGATGGCCGGGTGCGTGTGCGTCGCCCATGCCTCGACGGGTCAGGGCTGTTTTGGCAGCAAAAGGAGGGCCAACACAATATTAGGAAGGAGGTCATAATGTTATGCCTGATCGGTGTAGATGTCTGTACTATTTCAAATAAATGGTGTTCTTTTAAACTTTTTATTCATCAAATAATCCTTCAAAAAAACTTTTTTTCACAGTTTCAACAAATAAATTGTGCAGCACAACTGTTTTCAACATTGATAATAATCATAACTGTTTCTTGAGCGTAAAATCATCATACTAGAATGATTTCTGAAGGATCACGTGACACTGAAGACTGGAGGAATGATGCTGAAAATTCAGCTTCAAATTAATACAAATTAATAAAAAAATATCACAGGAATAAATTACATTTTATACAATTAATTAATTCACATAGAAAACAGTTATTTTAAATGGTAACAATATTTCACAATATTACTGTTTTTACTGTATTTTTGGTCAAATAAATGCAGCTTTTGTGAGCAGAAGAGACTTCTTTCAAAAACAAAAAAATCTGACCACAAACTTTTGAATTAGTGTATATTTGCATTACTAAAAATGTGACTTTCAAACCTTATTTCTCATAAATGTGACTCATAACTGTGGCTTTCATTCTTGCAATTGTGACTTTATATTCCACAGGGTGACTTTATTTCATAGTTTAAATCGCTCAATTTCTTTTATAATGGAAATGGGTTCCATGCATTAGAAACGGCGAGGACGAGTTACGTGCCAAAGTTAAAACTTAGTGATGGTAAACTTAGAGTTTGTTCAAATCACTAACCCTAAGTACTGTATGAGAAATGATAACATTGATGCTCACCTTAGAAAACACAACTAAGAAGATAAAAACCCTTGCTCTTCTCTGGAGCTCAGAGACACTGAGCTACAGCTACAGTTGTTGGATGTTATTCCATTCCCTCCGAAGGAACATAAAATGACACTGGCCTGTGGCAGGCGGAAGGTCACGCATGCGGATCACCCTTATGGGTCCATCCTGCTCTTTTGTGGTCACCCGAGGACAACTAGATCTTGGATGGCCATCTGTTGTGCTGGTTTACTGATGCCTTCTTTATAGTCTGAACACGGTTTCACTTCATAGTGCCTGGCAAAAACTGGCACATGACACACCTGCCTGCAGCACGCCAATGGGTGTCTCTCTTGCTTCAGGTGACATTTGAGGCATTATGAAACACACTGTAAAAATGAAGCCATGCCAAGTCAGATTTCAGAGATCTCAGCTTTTAAAAACCTTTTGAATAAAAGTGAAAGAGCAGTAATTATTCATTGGATAAAAGAGCTCCTATAAAGGATTTGAAAGTGATTAGTGGCCGGGTCAAACACACAGTGTCTTTATTAAAAGTGGTTCCCTAGCGTTGTGCGCAATAATACTAGAGACAAGATTGCAAAAAACTGTCCAAAATATTATTAATCAATATAAATAAATAAAAGTTATTTACACATTACACACCCAGATTACCAGTCCTCAACCAAGGCTGCAAAAATATAGTAATATTGTGAAATATTATTACATTTTCAAATAACTTTTCTATTGTAATATATTTCAAAATATAATTTATTCCTGTGATCAAAGCTGAATTTTCAGCATCATTACTCCAGTCTTCAGTGTCACATGATCCCTCAGAAATCACTCTAATATGAGGATTTTGGCATGAGGGCGAACAAATTTTTGGGTGAATGATTAATTTAACCTGTTAGAGATGCAGTAAAGAGACTGCATGTAAACTATGTATGGATGGACGGACGGACGGACGGACAGACAGAGATAGATGGATAGATAGATAGATATTCTGTTCTAATTAATGTTGGTGCAGAATGATGTTTTTGTTACAATCCACGCCTGTCCTGAACTCCATTTCCCATGATCCTCCCTGTCTCACACCTGAAATCACTCACTCCTCATCTCTCCCACTCTCCCTGGATTCCCTGCACCTGGTCATCGTCATTAGCACTCCCTTTATATTGGTCTCACTTCCCTGCACTCCTTGTCCGTTCTTATGTGTTATGCCTATGTGTGTCGTGTTCTGTATCCCTTGGTAAATAAAGACCTATCTTTGTGGAAGCCCTGGATCTTCTCTTCCCTGCTGCACTACACACCGCAACAGAAGAACGGACCAAACAGAAGGACTTTGCTAGATGGGCCTCTTCCTCTTCCCCAGCTCTCCCAGGCTCCCCAGGAGAGAGACTTCAGCGGTGGACCGGCTGTGGAGGCTTCGGCAGGACGGTCGCCCGCTGGAGAGGTACGTGGAGGAATTTGCTGAGCTCTGTTATTTGGTGAACTGGCCAGATGCTTCTCTTTCTGCCTGTTTTCTGATGGGCCTGGACGAGGATACGATTCGCTTCATTGAACCTGCCTGCTCCTTCTCCCTCGTAGAAACCATTAATGTGATCCTATTTTTAAATTGTTCTGATTTTGAAATTGAGGAGGTTCAGAGCGAGGTGTGTCGTCCTCGTCCGGTCCCCTCAGAGAAGCAGGCAGCCTGGTCAGTTCCACCATCGCCAGCTTCCTCCACCAATCCTTCCAGTGGGTCTCCCAGTTCTGTCCTGCTCGTCCCACAGCCCCAACCAGCAAAGACTACGTCCACCACTGTATCCGAGCCCTCGTCTCCTGCCAAGATGGCCGCCGCCACGCCAGAGCCAGTAGAAGACGGGTGGCTAATGGACTTCTGGAGTGAACCAGTCACTCCAGCTCTCCGCGAACCCGCTCCTATGCTCCGCGAAGCCGCCTTAGTTCCCCACGACCCAGCTCTCCACGAGTTCACCCCAAACCTCCAAGTTCCCGCTCCGAGTCTCCTGGATTCCGCTCCAGGCTTCCAAGTTCCCGCTCAGAGTCTCCTGGATTCCGCTCCAGGCTTCCCCGTTCCCACTCCGAGTCTCCTGGATTCCGCTCCAGGCTTCCAAGTTCCCGCTCAGAGTCTCCTGGATTCCGCTCCAGGCTTCCAAGTTCCCGCTCCGAGTCTCCTGGATTCCGCTCCAGGCTTCCCAGTTTCCGCTCCGAGTCTCCTGGATTCCGCTCCAGGCTTCCCAGTTCCCGCTCCGAGTCTCCTGGATTCCGCTCCAGGCTTCCCGGATTCCGCTCCAGGCTTCCCAGTTCCCGCTACGAGTCTCCTCGAGCCCGCTCCAGCTCTCCTCAAGCCCGCTCCAGCTCTCCTCGAGCCCGCTCCAGCTCTCCTCGAGCCCGCTCCAGCTCTCCTCGAGCCCGCTCCAGCTCTCCTCGAGCCCGCTCCAGCTCTCCTCGAGCCCGCTCCAGCTCTCCTCGAGCCCGCTCCAGCCCAGGAGCTCATCCCATTCCGCGTGCCCTCCATACTACCCCTGAATTCCCCCAAGAAAGTTTTGGGGGGGGGGCTATATACCCAGGGGTGGGGAACATGTGGGTGGAGCACATGTGGGTGGGGCTCCTGATCCGCCATGGACTCCCAAGGCTCCTGATCCACCATGGCATCCCACGGCTCCTGATCCGCCATGGACTCCCAAGGCTCCTGATCCGCCGTGGACTCCCAAAGCTCCTGATCCGCCGTGGCATCCCGAGGCTCCTGATCCGCCGTGGCATCCCACGGCTCCTGACCCGCCGTGGCCGCCCGAGGCTCCTGACCCGCCGTGGCCGCCCGAGGCTCCTGACCCGCCATGGCCGCCCGAGGCTCCTGACCCGCCATGGCCGCCCGAGGCTCCTGACCCGCCATGGCCGCCCGATGTCCTAGTCCCGCCCTGGAGACCTCTGTACCTGTCTGCACCTCCCCCGCACCTGCGTGTAGGTCTCCAGGGCGCCCACCCCCCCTCCCCGGTGTTTCATCTACGGCGCGAGGACGCGCCTACCGGGAGGGGGAAGTAATGTTACAATCCACGCCTGTCCTGAACTCCATTTCCCATGATCCTCCCTGTCTCACACCTGAAATCACTCACTCCTCATCTCTCCCACTCTCCCTGGATTCCCTGCACCTGGTCATCGTCATTAGCACTCCCTTTATATTGGTCTCACTTCCCTGCACTCCTTGTCCGTTCTTATGTGTTATGCCTATGTGTGTCGTGTTCTGTATCCCTTGGTAAATAAAGACCTATCTTTGTGGAAGCCCTGGATCTTCTCTTCCCTGCTGCACTACACACCGTAACAGTTTTCTCTTTTCATCATTTTTTATGTGGCTGTTCTACATCATGTTTGACTTTCTCCATAGCAATTTAAATTGTTAAATTCTCCATAGAATTCAAATGGGTTGCACATTTCATCGGTGTGACGATAGGAATGGCTTGTGGAAATCTTATCACACTTTTGTAGCGTGATTGGCACGCACAATTAAATAAACCGGGCTTCAGTCATGTTGCGCTGATAATTGGTCTTTTCAGTTTGTACAGGAACTTAGCGCTTATATAAGCTTTATAATAATAATAATAATAACTTATAACTTATAATTAATAATTCATTAACAACCTTCAAAGCATCTTTACACAGCCAAGTTAAGGCTGCTCTGTGCCTGCTCAAAATTCAGTGTAAAGATGCAATGCAGCATAAAAGCCAGATTAAATTATGCCTACTCTGACCCACTAGTATCAAAGTATGCAGTTACAATTGCGGTGTAAATGCATTTATGCCACCCCTGAGCAGCATTAAACAGCCTGTGTAAAGACACCTAAATGCCATTTTGGATTCTGTGCCTCCTTTGCAGTGTAAATGGGACAATTCACTCACCACCATATTTCTTACGGCGTGTCCGCTGAAGTGAAAGAACTCAATACACCGCTCAAAACACTAAGAGACATTGAGCGGACTTCTCTCGCTGCAGCGCAAACACACACCGTCGATGATGGCCGGGAAAAGTGCTAATGCACAACAGCAGTTTACACAACAGCACTGGACACACATTTAAAGGGGTAGCTAACATGACTTGATAAACTACATGATTTTTGAATGATGAAATTTCCTTCCAAATGTGCAGAAACACACCATTTTAAGAGGTTATAAAGTAAAAGCCTTCAGAACTCTATCATCTCAGTGTCTGAATATGTGACCCTTTTACAGTAGGTCCACTTTAAAAGACTGGCTCTTTCTTTTAATAAACGACGTGGCAGAGTGCACTTTTATGTCTGTGAGGTAACAGTAATGATCTGTCTCACTGCCCTTGCAGAAGAAGACCATGATTGAGGAGGGTAAAGGAACAGCATATAAATACTGTGTACGGATGCATGCCAACTGAGAGACAGAGCTGGGATCATTGATTCTGAAAGGCTTCCAGCACATTCAACAACATGAAGGCTGAATTTGGGTCAAAAAGTTCCTAAATAATATTCTCTGCCATGTACTTTCTTATGCATCTATATCAGTGGTTCTCAACTGGTGGGCTGTCTGGTTGCAGGTCTTTTCTAACAGCACATTAAAAACAAGAATGCTAAATGGACATAAAATGCTAACCATACTAAACATATAATCGTGCACAGTGAGTTAGGATAGCAAAATAAACAACAGCTGTTATTTCCCATGTATTTTGTTAATGAGGTTAAAAGTGTGTAAAACTCTGCTGGCAAAGGGTTTACACTTTTCAAATGGCTTACTTGAAGAGCCCTCGTAGAATAATGTTGATTACCACCAAAAATAATATCGTATATAGACACGCCTTAAGAAAAAATGTGCTTTTCAGTACTCCCAAAGTGTATGATTGCAGAAAAATATGCATGCTTGTATTGAACATTTATGGAGCAACAGATTTTGTGTGTAAATAAATCATAAAAGTGGTTTATTTTGTATAAAAATCATATAAATGTATGGGGTGGCGACGGGGGCCTTTTACCCCACAGACACACAGTACTGATACAAATATTTTAGCTAAAATAATGTTTTTAATAATCTGAGCTAATGCTTGTTCAAAACAATCACTATTTTCTGTTTATCTTGATAAATAAAATAATAAATTTTTGTACAATACATATGCTGTCATTAAAATATGTTAATATAGAAATATATTTTAAAAATATAGATACAAAATGATTTTAAAAAGTAAAGATTCTGAAAGCATTGAATGAGATCCCATAATTTAATACAGATTTAGAGTAGTAATAATAAATGATATTTTATTATATGATGTGATTAATATCATATTACGGAAAAACTGTTGCTTTAATTACTTTTAACAAAACTGAAAATCATTAAGAAGACCTTTGTCTCACATACATTTAATCGATTCTCATTTGCTACTTAAATCTACAACATTTTAGAAAACATCAAATAGTAGATCAAATGCTGTCCGCGATCGCGTCAAATATCAGACAAATTTCCACGAGCATCTTGAAAAGCGGATGTTTTGGAAAGAGCTGAGGCAAGTTTTTGTGCCATCTAGTGCTTTAGAAGAGAATAAAATCAAATCTTTTTGTATCTTTAAAAAAAAATCTAGGTTACAGTGAAGAACTTGCAATAGAAGTGAATGGAGCCATAAACAATAAAACAAGATTTTAACAAGATTAGTGTAAAGTTCTGTGTAAACACGTAATTTTACAACTTTTTGACATCACAATACAACAGCTAAAACCCTAAAATGACTGTTGAAATGACAAAAACTCAAAGAATAAGTATTGAGTTTATTATTAGAAATAGCACAAGTGGTTTTATGAAATTATACATTTTTATATTTTTTTGTTTTAATTCCTACAACAACAAAAAAAAGCCAAATACACATATATATACACCTCACTTTTACTTGTATTATTTGTGGTAATCAAAAGGGACGTGCCCAAAGACAAATACTATGTTTGGAAGAAAAAATATATGTAAATGCTTCTGCATTCTTTTGTAATTATATAAATCGGTAATTATATTGTATGACATATAGTATACAATAGTATATATTGCATGACATACAATTTGCAGGCATCAGGGAGCCGTTCTCAATATGTGGGGTCACTTTTGAATGCGTGCTTGATTTTTACTTTCTTGTATTGTTTAAAAGTAAAATGGTTTAATGCCCATAAAACCAATCATTGAAATGGCAGCTTAGGCCCAACAATACACAAATTTTTTTTTTTTTAATTTCTTTAAAATGTTGATGGTTTGATGCTAGTCTAGGTTTTTCACCAGACATAACATCACCAACATCTCTAAATACACGTACTATAGCACAGTAAAGTCAACAGCATGTGTGGCATAATGTTGATATAGGGATGTGTCTGAAGCCTAGATCTGAATTCGCAAAGTCATTTTTGAAAGCTCGCTTTTTTACTTTCACTTTCTAATTTGCGTTCACACGTACTCCGTGTATACAGAGTTGCGGTACTGACCACACATTTTACAAGAGAAGATATTTTTCAACGACACCAAATCCTCTGACATCGTCAGTCATCTCTTACTATCTTCACATGATAAGTGAAATCTGATGTACTGTAATGTAACCGACTACCACAGTCCCTTTAAGGGCTCCGCAGAACGCGTTATTCATTTTCCATGTCTTTCTGAATTCGGATTTAGGCTTCAGAGTCAGACACATCCCTAGTAATCAACATTATGAAGTTGACTTTGCTGTGCTATAGTACGTGTACTAGAGATGTTTGTAATGTTATATGTGACCCTGGACCACAAAACCAGTCATAAGGGTGAGATTTATACAATAAATAAGCTTTCCATTGATGTATGGTTTGTTATGATAGGACAATATTTGGTCGAGTTACAATCTGAGGGTGGGAAAAAGAGTCCAAATAATAAGAAAATCGCCTTCAAAGTTGTCGAAATGAAGTCCTTAGCAATGCATATTACTACTAATAATACATTTTTTAGATATTTACAGTAGGAAATTTACAAAATATCTTCATGGAACATGATCTTTACTTAATATCCTAATGATTTTTGTCATAAAAGAAAAAAATTTCATTTTGAGCCATACAATGTATTGTTGGCTATTGCCACAAACATACCCGTGTGACTTATGACTGGTTTTGTGGTCTCCATATATGGTGAAAAACTGGCTGCTTAGAGCATAAAAATTTCAAATAAATAAAAAAAAAACAAAGACTGAATAAAATTGTTGGGCCTAAGCTGCCATTTCAATGATTGATTTTAAGGGCTTTTTTGTTTACTTTTGGGGAAAAAAAAGGGCCACCATTTGGGTCTAATAAACAATCTGTGTCCTGAAGCAAAACCACCTTGACACACAGGAGCTCTCTCATAGAGCTTTTACTGTACATTATGCTTTTTTATGACAGTGAATCATAACACAACAATCCTCATCCTTAAATAGTCAATGAAAAGAGCTAGGAAAGACCCTTTAACTCAGCTCAAGTATGGCCGTACTTGCCTGCGAGGAGAGATATGAAAATCATAATTTAACCATCCCATAATCAATTCTGGTTCCCAAGGGTGTGTGAGTGCGCTATCTTTAGACTGCACTAAGGCTGACAGTCCAGCTAAAATAAGCAACGCAATCTTCTAACTTTTTGATGTAAAAAAGCTTAGCATTTGACAATGTCTGAACAAAAATGGCAAAAACATGAATTACAGTACAGATGCTAAAAGATTCAACAACCATAATATATCAGCCTTGTTTTTTGTTTTTCCTACTGACGAAAAAAAGCCAAGTAACACTGTTTCCTCTCTCCTCCACTATCTTTTATTAATGATGCCCCTCATTTTGCTACTTCCACAGGCCGCGATCTTGCTTACTGTGCAGAGATCAATAATTCAAAGTCTCCTAAAGACAGGAATACCTTCAAATTGTGTTGACTTTCAGCTCTACCACTGCGCACATACCCTAATTAAAATAAGACACACAGGGAAACATTTCTGCTGTGTTGTGGGGAGAAATTCTTTGATTTTTGTGCCATTAGTATTATTTTTTTCTGTAAACAAAAGACACCATTGTCCACCTCACCGTTTCATATGATCAATAAAAAAAATGGACCATCATGATTGGTGTGTGAAAATGAACAAAACATATAGTGCAAAAAATAGTCAAACAAATCTAGAAATCAATAGTTTTTCACAAATCAACTAATTGTTTTGGACAGGGTCATTTTGGCTGTGAGAGTTTCAGTTTGGTGAAGACAATGCAGCTGGATTTCACTTAGTTAGGTTGACAAGAAAAGTATAATGTCTAAATGTCTAGAAGGTTTTGTTTGTATATAGCTATTGCATAGAATTAATATTTCAAACCACATGACCTTTGCTTTAGAACTATTCAAACAAAACTGATGTCAAAACTTTATTGCATCAAATCTAAGGCCAACTATTTATTTGGCTGTGTTGTCTGCATATCAATTATGGTATTTATATTACATCAATTATTCTATTTAATTTGTTAAGATTAGTGTTATCAACTGATAATTTATTTTTATTTTTTTTTAATCTGGAGGAATCACACCTACATTTTATGATGTAATACAAATTTTCAAATTGAATCTCCAAACTAATCTCTTATTATTTGTAATTCATTTAAATGTATTTACGCATTTATTCATTTCAATGTCCTTCCTTCCTTCCATCCATCCATCCATCCATCCATCCATCCATCCATCCATCCATCCATCCATCCATGGGGATAAAATGAGTAATTATACCAATCAAACAGTACAGTATTATTGAAAGAAATAACTTTTAACATTTAATAGGTATTATAACACCTTTTAATTTAAGTGAACTTAAAATAATGTTCACATAAATCCATTATAATAAATATCACATTTATCTGTGCCTTTAATATAGTATGGTATATATAGTACAGTAATAGAGTAATGTTTCTGTCTCTGTCAATATCAGCTCTCTCTGTTTGAATGAGAGCCGTCAGTTTATGTTTTCCCGGCCAAGTTCATTTTGTGCATTAATTTTCACAATAAACAAGAAAATTACTAGTTACAACATTTGGTATCAATATTTTTATGTGGAGGATTGATCCTCTCGATACATTATCAGCAAAGCAACTATTTATTTAGCATAGCTACTTCAGGAAGGGTGTTAAAATGAAAATATTAATTGCCGAAATTAATGTGTTATTTTTGACAGCCCTAGTTAAAATGGATAACAAAGGCCACAAACACACACACACACACACACACACACACTGCAGCTAGCTAGGTTAAACGGTTGGTATCCATGTTACTTCTTAACTAAAATGTTGCTATAGTCACTCAAAACTTTGCAGTTTGTAGGAGGCCAAAGAGGAGAGGGCTCAGAACTGAGCCCAGGGGAACACTGTTAGTGACTGACAAAGGTTTATATAACATATGTTATATTTATAGGACACTGTATCAATGAAAAGACTTAGTTACCATGGATATTATCTAGACATCGGGAACATTCATCAGTTGAACATGTTTCTCCTTCACTTTGTATATACATAGGTTATGTGGGAAGAGGCCTAAAGAAGTTATGGTCAACCTTATCACCACCTTCTGTTTTCTAAGCCATGGACATTAAAGAGTGCCTGAATACTTAAAATACTGGATTATGGATGCAGTGACCTTGAGGAAAATGGGTCAAGACCATCAGGTTTTGTGAAAAACAGACTTCAGAGCTCCTTTAGAGGCAGGGACTCAGTGACAGGCAACAGAAAGGATGGGTGATAACTCTACATACACAGGGCCAGCATGAGGCCGCAATTCCAAAAAAGCGCTGATAGGAGTAGAAAGTTCTGTACGTGATCTACTGATGAAACAAATTCAAGAACACAGATCACAATCTACCAAGAGCAGCGTCTGGTTTAAGACATGCTTTTTTGGGCGGTAAATAATGGCCAGTAAATTGACGAGCGCAAACCTTAGTAAATCACCTTGCATGATTCATTTAAATACTCTCCTCCCATAAGTTTTGCATCTGAAAGGGAAACTCCTACAAATGCATATGCAATAAACCTGTGCAGGCCTTTTCGGCGCTAATTTTTCACTGCGTGTCTTTAGTAAATCCTGACAGTAGTTTTTAACGGCAAAAGAGGGTTTGCGCTGGAGCAAGCTGTTAGTAAATCTGGCCCTTAGTGTTGACAGAGGACACCAGGTGTGCTAAAATGAGGGCTTGTTCTCTAATTTCCTAACTGCTTTTTACAGTGATCACTTTTTTTAATCTCTGTTCGCTGGGGTGTCACATAAATGTTTTCTATGACGCTCAAATTGCATAAAAAAGCTCATATTTCAGGTTGCTCCAGCTAACGCGCATGTGCAGTCTCAAGCGTGTGTCATGTTTCTACGGCAACCCGAGCTTCTGCAGTGACTGTAATATGAATGAACCGTCTTGTTTAATCTTAAAGTTTTGGTGGTCAGACTCGGCTCACAGAGATGATAGCAAATAAATGCGAACGTCAGCGGCCATGGCACCGAACGAGCAATCGTTAGTAGTTCAAAAGGGCAAACAGTCAAATGTATTATGTGAGTTAACTCGAGTCGAAATGCAAATCTGCAAAGTTGCATTTGTCATCCGTCACCGTGACATAAAGTGGACTTTTACAGCTGAAATGATGAGTGAATTAAGCATGCTTGGAATAACAAGAGAGGAATAACATGGATAGAACTTTTTTCTTGGCAAGGATTGTAATGCATCACAATTAGGAAGGGAGACGACGGCTATAGGTAGGCTAAGACAAAAAGTTATATTTTTTCGCAACTTGTTTATTAACTTATTAATAGCAGTTTATTGTGGAATATGTGACAATCGGGTCCAGTTGGGTCTGTGTCTTCCCGCCGGGTTCGGTTCCAGCTTTCAAATAATAGACTGGTCCAGGTTGGTTCCGGGTACTAAATTTTTGGCATTTCTCGGATCTGCACGGGTCCGGGTCAGTTCCGTGTAGCACATTACGGGTCTCTTCGGGTTCGGGTAAGAATTTTTGTGTAGACCTCTAATTTAAAGACCAAATCACAGTGCACCGACAAACACTGACCAACGGCAACAGACACGTTTGTACGGCTCGGTTAGGTCAGTGTGTTACCACGGTCGCCATCTGTTGCCGTCAGAGCATGTGAGCGGAGCAAAGCTCGAGCGTAGCGGTAATATTTCTTCCAGAGCAGGGAGCGCCTTTCTGAAGATTCCGCTCAACTCGCTCAGTCCGCTCAGTGCCGCTCGCTCAATTCAGAATGCCCTTTGGTGATTTGCTAGTTCAAGAATCTGTGAAATAGCTAAGCAATAGTGGAGCAAGGTTATGGAGTTCAAATATTGTTTTAATGAAGTTGCAAGCCTTATACATAAATGCACAGTAAAAATCAAAGAACGAGCAGGGAGAAGAAATTAAAAGGGAGTGTGGAGAGACTGTGAGAGTTAGCAAAGATTCATATTGGAATCTAAAGCGGCACATTGCCAGAAAGCACGAGGATGTGCTACGCAAACATGGTAGTGCAGCAAAAGGTAAGCTATGCATAACATTCGATAATAAATTAATAGATAAATAGGTAAGGTACGGTAGGTCTGTCGTGTTGTACGGAGCCCCACTCTCATGACATGCATACAAAAATATATCATGGCCATTGGCCACAAATTTAGCTCCCATAAATTAATCTAATTTTAAATCGTGGCCACAAATTAAATTCGTTCCCACAACTTCTTAATTCGTTCTCCCTAGTAAATCGTGGCCACGTTGAACTAATTCGTTCTCTCATTTTATTAATAATTTAAACCAAAACCGCAGTTTTGGTCTATTAAAAGTTCAGAATGCGCGTTTCTTTTATTAACGCCAGTAAACAATCGGGTGCTTTGATAAGCTTTTGTTAAGTGCATTTCATCTGTGTGTGCTTTTTAAGGGCATGATAATCCAGATGTGTTTTGTGACGTTCTACATGCATTTCATCTTGTGTGTGTGTGTGTTTAATGTGCCTGTTTTGCAACAGCGAATGTTCACGGAAATAAAATAACACAAATCAAATATACTTTTTCAGTTATTGTACTTTATAGTTTGCCAAAGGGCTAGACACATTTTTGAATTTATAAAAATAATTTTAATGCATTTAAATTAATAAAAAATAGTCTACAGACTGTCCCCCCAAAATAACTGCTTGCCTATTTATAATCATACTACTGTAATTGATACATTTTTTCAAGAAATTCATTACGAACAGAAAGCAATAAGCATACTACGGATAAATGTCATGTCGGAGCAGGATCTGAGCGGGATTTGTTTTACTGGTGAGCGTGAGTGATTCATGAGTGGAGCATTCGCTTGGGCCGTGAGCGATTGAGTGGAGCACGCTGGCATAGAGTGGAATATTGAGCTGAGCGTCACACCGCTCCGCTCACATGCTCTGGTTGCCGTTGGTCGGTGCTTGTTTTCACTGATTGAATATGTTGAATCGCCACTTGACGGGCCTTGGGATGTCTGAGAAGTGATGTACTATAATCTGGTGATTGTCGCTGTTGGTGCAGTGTGAATTAGCCTTAAGGCTACATTCCCATCCGAATCCGATCAGATTTAGCATGTCTGAACGGCCAATTTAATTTTTTTTTTTGATATAAGCTACATTCATATGTGGTTTGAAATTCTATTCAAAATCTCATTTCTGCAAATCCGTTTCAGTCTGACCGCTCTGATCGGATTTCACGTGGTTTGTGACTTTCTCACGCCGCGTAAAACGTAAACGTCAGACGCTGTTATAGGAAACATGCTGAAAGTCGCTGCAGAAACAAGGTTGCGCTGTTGCAAAGTGCCGAACGAGCAGAATAACAATAGGCTATAACGGAGGCATGTTTTGAAACCGGCGGAGAAGACAGCACGGGAAAAAAAACGCTCATACCAGCCTCCTACGTTTCAGCTGCACAATGTTATGTCGTAAATAAGACAACATCTGTATTGCGAACCCCTCCTAAACGCTGCGGTTGTTGTTTTTGGTGTATGTCTACCAGAGTATGTGAGCGGCAGCAATTTCCCCTCCACGCTCTAAGCATTCAATAATCACTCCGCTCCAGCTCCGCTCCGGGTTCACCATTTCCCGCTCCCCGCTCCACTCCTCACTGATATCAGAAACACCGCTCCGTCTTCGCTCCGAGGAAATTTGCGGCTAAAGTATTTAAGTAAGCTCTGAATTATCACAAAAGTTCGGTTTATAACATACATTAAATGAAAAAAAATAAACAAACAATAGGAGATAGTTTCAACGTAGTTTATTGGAACACTAGTGTGCAAACATTTCTTTCTTACGACATGCTAAGCTTATATTAGGCTTTATCAGCATTAAAAGTTAATTATCATTGCTGCTTTTGCAGTGCACACTTTGTTTGGAAAGATGAAAATAGTACGTCTTCATTAGTTATTTTATCTACGGGTCACTACATTACAGATTTCTGCTCATTCAAAATCAGATACAGATAAGCACTGTAAGATTACATTTGTTTGAATGCATTAGAGAGAGGGATTGCGTGTGTGAATAAGTGCTACCTGTTTAAAATGTGCTTTCACCCGATCATATTCAGTATGTACAAAAAATGTCCTTGAACTATAACATCCCGCTCATGTCCATCGCCGTCATCATAACCTTTACATTCTTTCTGATTTAAGTGATCCATCTGTATCAAGCTAGTTAAATGTGTTTAACGTGTGAGTTCTGGCTAAAAATGCAGTTATATTTTGGGCCGTTGGCATGAATTGTACTCGTGATGGAGCGGTAGTGGAGCGCTCTCGGAGTGAGTGAAAACCACGACGCTCCGACTTTTAAAAAATCCGCTCCTCACTCCATTCAAAATCACGCCGCTCCACTCCTCGCTCCACTCCCACTCCACTCCGCTCACATACTCTGATGCCTACCAACTCAACGTCATTGCCATAGAAACCAATGCAGATATCCTGAAAAATGAAAGAGCGGCATGGACAAAAATTCTGATCTAAACAGTTGTGATGCACAATATGGACGTCAATCATTTTAGATCAGATTCCAATCGGATACACAAATAATCAGATTAGGACTGACAGTGTCAACGTAGCCTACATGTCTAAACTCCTGGAGGCACACCAACAGTTCACATGTTGGATATCCCCCTCATCTGATCCATTTCAGGTCTTGGAGTCTTTACTTAAGAGCTGAGTTGAGTCAGGTGTGTTTGATTAGGAGGAGTTTGAAAATGTGTATTGTTGGAGTGCCTCCACAAACAGGGTAAACACTCATCTAAATGATAGTCAATCTGCTTGACAGCTTTCATGCCAGATTGATTTCTTATGCTGTAGTTGATGTCAGTCTCTGTCTAACTACAGCAGCAACATCGTCATTACCATAATGTTGACATATGGATTAACAGTGCGACTGAATAGTTGACAAAACACACCGGTCATCTTCAACAGCAGGAATCAAGCTGATTGTTTGTACTGATTGTTAGGCTTTTAGACGTCACGCCCACAGGCCATCTTTTCACGGACCTTCTGATGCATAAAACGAACCACATACAAATGGTCAGAGCTGGAGGAAATCACCACTTCCATTCAGACTGGCTTTATGCAACTTTCAGGAGTGCACAGGTTTAAAGCAGTGCTGCGAGACACTTCTTGTTAAACTAAGTTAAGCTTCCGTTTTCCATTCGCCAAATCGTGTCATCAACAGGATCTGCATGTTGACTACCCTTGTTTCTGGAACTGACTGAAACAATATATGGGTATATATGCCAGAAGCATGTTTAAAACTTTTTCTGCCTGACTTGCCATAGTGAACGTCTAGTTTGCAAGCAAGAAACAAAAAATACTTTCATTTTAGTTCATTTGTATAGAAGCGCCTGGAAGTAGAAAATCTTTAATGCAGCAAAAATGTGGGCGCTAACAGGACTGAATATTTTAATTCTCTACAACTAACTGCTGCCTGATGTGTCATCGTGACATTCGCCAAAGTAACAGCTTGTTATCTTTTAGCTTTTAAAATTGAAATTAAGTGCAAAGATTGCATTACGCATAGCCGAAGAAACTAAATCTGACATTGAAAATCTTGTGCACGGTATGATCTCCAACGATAATAAGTTCTGCTTGGCTTTGAGAAGAGCACACATAGCCTCGCTGAACTGGTATCAGTTAGCACTTCAAACGAATAGAGCGTGGACACAGTAAACAGCAGCCTCATTTGATGTCATTTCCTTTCACTTACTTGCCACTCAGTGCTACTGAAAGCTTCTCTCAGCTCCAGGCCTCAAAGAAAACTCGGCTAACGAAGAAATGTGTGTTGTAAAAGAGAAAGCTGTATTTTCTGACGCTTTGCCCTGTGAAAGTGTCTTGAAGCGCAATATTTCCCTGGTAGTTTAGCTGTGTAGTTTGTCACAGAGTAGACGTGAGCTTTGCTTGAGCTTATTTCCGTAAATTCCTGCATGTGATTGACACCTGACTGCGGCTCGTCAGAATGGAACATGGATATGGGACACCACGTAATGTGGGCTGTCGTCTCTCCGGCTGTCAGGATTTGCATAATCACACTAATATCCCAAATGGCCAGAGTGATTCTAGTAAGGGCGGCTGTCAATCATCATCAGTGGGATCCTATCAATCACACACACACACATCCACTGGAGGAGGAAATTACCTAGGAATAAGTGAACCAACAAACTACTGGGATATTATTTGATATTATATCAGGTAATTAATTATAAATCACTAGTGTAAAAGACAATACTACTATTCTCTTGCTGCTGAGGAAAACAACTCTTTTTTTGTCATCATGAGCTTTTATCGTAGGGGTGTCAAACTCACTCGAGGGCCAGATTGGACATAATGTCACCTTATGCAGACCACAAATTTTTATTTGCCCCTTGTGCATGCACAACACACTTCTGGAGCTATTAAAGTCCAATATTAACATCATGCTGCTATAATAACCAATATTGAGATATATTAAAAGAGGAAGCACATTTTCACATTTCATTCACCAAAGACCTTTACATTTAATTTACATATACGAACTATTAAGGGACTATCAATTAATAGAACAATACTGACAAGAAACAAACTGCAACACTGATTGCTCTTGGCTTACTATAATAAGCCACCTAAAACAAAATATTGATACAAAGATGTAAATATAAGAATCTGTTCAAAGGCCTTCCTCTCAGTCAACCTCCAGCAGCATTGAATCAGTTTTAACTTTTCACTTGGAAAAGATGGTTCAAATGTTCTTCATGCGAGTGTCCGTAATGTCATTATCATGAGTGACTTGCACAACCTTTAAAGTGGGAAAATGAAATGGATTGCCCTTGGACAGTTACAAGTCCAGTTAATCTTTCCTGCTAAAGCTATTATAAATATACACTACCATTCAAATGTCTGGGGTCTGTTTTGTTTTTTTTGAAAACCGACTCTTCTGCTCACCAAGGCTGCATTTATTTCAACAAAATACAGCAAAATCTGTAATATTGTTAAATATTAATATAATTTTAAATAACTGTTACTATTTTATTCTTGTGATTCTTGTTACTCCAGTCTTCAGTGTCACATGATCCTTCAGAAATCATTCTAATATGAGGATTTACTGCTCAAGAAACATTTATGATTATTAGTGTTGAAAACAGTTGTCCTGCTTTAAACATTTTGGTGGAAAAAAAATTATATTGGGATCAAAGCAATGTGGATAGGAAAGCCATAATGCCAGAATGAAGGCTAATAGCCTCTAAATAAAAACAAAAGAATAATTATTTAGATCTCATACCTGACAGAGGTGTGAAAGGTTTGTCGAGTGAGAACAATAGAAACGTGAATGGGGCAGTTCGCCACACCAGACTTTAGACAATAGAGTGCAAGCGAGCTTACAGGAGGCAATATTTTTTATGACATGGTCTTAGAAAATGTTTCATAAAATTCATAGTTTCAGAGATAACATCCTCAGATTTTAAATGAAGCACGAGCAGACTTGTGGCTTCAGCTTCATTGTTTCTAAGTTGCTAAAACACAGCCACAGTATTTTATACATTAAAAAATTATATTCTTTATATTTTTGTTTTTATGTTTGAGCTTATATATCTCTATATTAAAAACAGTCTGAGCAATTCTGAGTCTTGAACCGTAAACTCTCAAGTGTTGGCTTTCTAAAATGTTGGTTATGTGTCTATTCAGAATGAGCAGCAACCTTTTCATTTTGGGTATGTCATTTATGCACCACTTGCCGAAATGGGAGTTGCATGGAAAGGGGTTAAACAAAATTAATTAAAAATAAATCCATAAAATGATCCCATGATGGGAACCCCTAAAAAGTTCTATATATGAAGTGTCTTAAAGAAGCCTCTATACAGAACCTTTTCTACTAAGAATGTAGTGTCATATCAACAAAATTAATATATGCAAATATTTGAATAATTTACATGTAATTTTTTTTCCTCCAATCATCCCACGGGGAGCGCTACATCTAAATGTGTTACCTGACGCAGCGTCCGGGCCACCAGGCTCTCCAGAACGGGCCCTCTGTCCTCATGAAGAAGATGAACTTCATCCAGGATGAGCAGTCGGACGATCTGAGACAGAGCCACGTCCCCCACACTCTTCCTGGTCACCACATCCCACTTCTCTGGAGTCGTCACCAACATCTACGACACAATACAGTCGTTAGCAGGGCTTGGCACTTACTTTTTCCCAAGGAGAACATGTGCTTTTAAGTTGGAAAATTTAGGAGCTTTTTAAAAACTAGTCTGTTTCAGCAAGTCATGATCACATGACTTCAGTTGCAATTGTTCTATAATGATGAACAATTAATTTTACGGATGACTAGTCAAAATGAAAAGTCATGCAAGCCCTATAGTGCATACTCCAGTGAATGAGATGCCACTAGCACGTGGATAATTGTGTGAGCATATGACTAACATTCATCTAATGATAATATATGTTTTGTACAATGGTATCTATTTCACCTCTCTCTTGGAGGACTTTTTGTTTTGCATTAACAATACCTTTACAAATGACTTATGGACTTATGGTCTGTGAGCAGCAAACTCTTAAGAAAAATGTCCTTTACATATCTCGAGGGAATTACGAGTGGTTTGTTTTTAAAAAAGTAAATGAGAGGCCAAGGTATAGAAATATCTCTGCATCAGTACTTCCACCAACATTAGACAAATGAACAGAAAAGACTATCATTCTCAACACAGTCTGTTTCTAAAGGTGACTGATTGTAAACGGCACCAATCTCCTCAATGTGAAGAAGCCAATGAAAACTTGTTGAATAATGGTGCGTATACATTTCGTTCAACTTATGTTTCAGACAAAATCTGGCCAGTTAGAATGTTTTTCCCCACCCAAAAATACGTAAAAAGTTCCAAAAGGAGTGAAAGAATGATATAATAAGCACCTGCCAAAAATAAAACCGTAAGTAATTAAGATAAATATCAAATCTGCACAAATAAATGACGAATTAAAACAATCAACTGGTCTCAAACTGCCCTAGGTGATCAAAGAATAACAGTTTTGTGAGTTGATTTGTGGGATAACTCAGGTTCTTCTGAGTCAACCTGCTTATCCTACTTAATGGCTATATTATAGAACTTATTATACTTGTTATATTGTATAATTTGCATGCCCTGTGATTAAAGTTTGATTTAGGTTTGGTTAAATCATCAAGTGAATTGTATTTACAGCAAAGCAGCACAGCCAGTGAAAACATTATGAAATTGTCTCTCAGTAGATGTTCCTCATTAACATTGAATTTTACTATACAGAATGAAATGATTCAGTTCATTTTCACAAATAAATCCTAAAGAATTTCCTAAAATAGTGTGTTTAAATTAATTCATTTCCAGTTTCAAATGAAATAAATGCAGAACAAGCAAAAGTAGTTTTAAATCAACTAAATCACCTTTATAAAGGTTGCTGACATTAGCCGTATATAAAAGAGTCTTTGATGCAACGTGAGCCACCGAATACTATTTCACCGTAGATGAGAGTCCCATTTTGTTCCTGGCGTACTTGCACTACTCCCGACAACAGCAGAAAAGGATGGAGGAAAGAATTACTCTTGAGGTCATTTTTTTGTAACATTTGCTTTGACGTTTCCAGAGCCAATGCATCACATCATGGCAACAGATGTGATGACTGTAGACAGGGTGTAAGGCTATCACGATCATAGATTATAGTGTCATCTCAAGAATATAATGCAATTTTGCAGGAAAAGATGTAATCCCATGCTACAATAACTGCTCCTCTCTGATATACCCATGTTTCTGTATAATGCCCCCAATGTACACAACTCCTCAAATTCATGAGTCACATACAGCATTAAATACTGTTTTGAACACAATCTGCACGCCACAATATCCAATCTTGTGAGTTGGTGAGCGAAAGGTTGTTAGGGGGGTTAGGGGTCTAATTTTATTTCATGCATTCAGACTTATTTACACTGTTAAAAGAGTTCATTCTCATGCTAAACATGAGCGCACACACACACACACACACACACACACACACACACACATCAACCAGAGCAAGAGCAAGAGCGCGTCCATCAACAAGCTTCATTCGGGTTACAGAAGCCGTCGGCAGTGCTGGCATTTTGTTTTTAGACCACAAAATCAACAATGTCACTAAAGAAGTGTGTTTCTGGTTGTGAGGGAAAGATCACCTTGTTCAGCTTCCCAAAAAACCCAGTGTTAAGGAAACAGTGGATGCAGTTTGTTTTTCCGGAGTGTGTTTGTTTGTTCCTGGTCACGAGTGGAAACCGCAGGCGGTGAGTGAAACTGCATCAAATGTCTGTGTTTTGTTGGCAATCGGTGCGTAAGAGTATATCATGTGAACACCACCAACGTATAATGAATCGAAAGTTATCCAGGGATAATGCCATGATGTATTGTGTGTGTGTGCATGTTTATGTGATTTATGAGGACACAAATTTGTATAATGACATGGGTATTACACTGGTATTACAACGTAAACGTGGTTTATGAGGACATTTCCTGTGTCCTCATAATAAAAATAGCTTTAAAAACATACTAAATGTTTTATTAAAAATGTAAAAATGCAGAATGTTTTCTGTGATGGGTAGGTTTAGGGGTAGGGGTAGTGTGTGTGTGTGTGTGTGTGTGTGTGAGAGATGGGTAGGGGTAGTGTGTGTGTGTGTGTGTGTGATGGGTAGGTTTAGGGGTAGGGGTAGTGTAGGGGGATAGAATGTACAGTTTGTACAGTATAAAAACCATTACGTCTATGGAATGTCCTCATAATGATAGGTGCACCAACGTGTGTGTGTGTGTGCGCGCGTGTGACTCTTTAGCTCCGCCCACTGCACACTTCCACAAGCTTGGCTGTTTTCTGAAAGAATCGGTACAGCTTATGTGTCTTTTATAAATATGATAAAACTAAAGACTCTTCGGAGATATGAAGGATGCAATACTACTCTATAGGTACTCAAGATTAACATGAGACTGACAGAAACTGTGTGTGTTGAGCACCCATGCAGCAGACTATCGCAATCTGACATGCTTTACTGGGGCTGTTCAGCATCACTCCACCACTGCAACCCAATCTGCCCTTTAAAATGCAGAAAGTGTACTCAACTAGAACGTTTTTCATAAGTATTCAAGGACGCACACACACAGTAGGCAAAAAAACATATCTAGTAGAATATTGACAAAAAAACATAATAATAGGTAAAGTCACCTCTGACATTCAGAGCGGGACATTGGGATATATGGGATATTGCACCAGTGATATGGTTACAAGTTTGAAAGTTGCTGAGTACTATATAGTTACATTCACACAGTCAGGACACAGGGCGAATCCAATAATGACTTACAAATGAGTAAGGTCGCTACAATCAATGTACAGTCCATTAACCATTAGGTTACAAATAACTAAACAATAAGAGAAAGGAAATAAGAGACAGAGACAGCCATCAACCAGGATCGGAAATGCTTTTCAGTTACATTACACAGAGATCTTTCAAGCAATCTGGAATGAGGAATGTGAAACGAACAGGAATGTACGGATGCATTAGGTCAAATATACATCAAAGTGCAATTCTGCATCTTTTGAACAAAACAATGTGTTGAGCTTTGGGGCAGAGATGTGTGATGTGGTGGAGAAAAGGCTCTGATGTGGGCTTCAAATACAAAAAAAAGAGAAGTCAAATCTGATGCTCAGATTCTTGATGGTTTGCAGGGTTTGGGGAGAATGATATCAATGCAAATGTCAATATCACTAGGTGCTAAATTGTGAGGTAGAAAGAAAACCAAGTTTCTCTTGTGTATTGACATAGTAATAGTACAATTTCAAGAGTTTGTATTGCATCTTTAAGTATTTAGGAGAAACTCCTTTTGCTTTTACCACATTTGGTCCAATAAATAAAGTATTGTATATTAGAGAGTTAGAAAGAAAAACAAGTTTCTCTTGTGTATTGACATAGCAATAGTACAATTTCAAGAGGTTGTATTGCATCTTTAAGTATTTACGAGAAACTCTTTTTGCTTTTACTCCACTTGGTCCAAAACACAGCTTTTGACTGACTGACAGACAGACAGATGCTGTTATTTAATATAACAACACTGAAACATTTCTGTTTATATCACTCCACTTGTCTGCGTTCACAGCATTCCAGACAGGCTGTCAGTCTGTGCATTGCTCAGCAAACACAAGGGTTGATCCCCGCTTTAGCTTTTTCTTGCTGAGCAAAAGCAGACAAAATAACTGGACATCTAGGCCTGGTTTCACAGACAGGGTTTTGATTAAGCCAGGATTAGGCCTTAGTTTAATTATGATATTTAAGTAGCTTTTATAAACGTGCCTTACTGGTGTGCATCTTGAGACAAAACAATGTTACGTCAGAGCAAGCTGCTTTCAGTTAAAACAGCTCAAACATGCATTTTAGTCTGGGACTAGGCTTAAGCCTTGTTTGTGTAACCGGGGGTAAGGGTCTAAAATACGTCTAAAAAGTTAAATATTAACATCTTGTTAGAACTGTCGTTTAAAAGCAACATCACACTCACAATCATGCTGTTGTACTGAATATCAGCAAGACTGTGATTACCTGAGTGTGGCTAAACCACAGCTGTGCTGACAGTCAGTACAACAGCGTGCTTGCTTGTGTGGTACTGCTTAAATAAATATTCCCAAACATTAGCCAGTAGCCTTATCTTGTCTAACCACACTACGCTTTTATTGTAGAGTTGTAGCAATACATCGATATGGATCAATGCATCAATCAAATGACTAACGTTATGATGTACAATATAGAGATATCAAATTGTCACTGAGCAGCCATCAAATATAAAAAAAAAAAAAAAGTTCTTTGTTTTTTTTTAAATGTATTTTTCGGTATAAATATATTTTCCAACATGTTGTGCATGTCCTAATCAGGATACTAGATGTGTACATTTTAGAGAAGACTGAAAGACTTTGTTGGCTCTTGCCATTGCTTACAGAGAATCGATTTCAGATTGTTTTGTGATGAAATGTCCGATTTACATCTCTATCAAATTGTACAAAGTTTATATAAAAATAGTTCACATGTATGAAGGTTGTCACATTGTTTTCAACTGCATGTTGTTGACTGCATCTGGTTGATATACACTATACTGCCAAAAGTATTAGGACATCCCAAATCACTGAATTCAGGTGTTCCCAATCATTTCCATAGCCACAGGTGTATAAAATCAAGCACCTAGGCATGCAGACGCTTCTACAAACATTTGTGAAAGAATGGGTCGCTCTAAGACATTTTGGACAATTTCATGCTCCCAACTTTGTGGGAACAGTTTGGGGATGGCCCCTTCCTGTTCCAACAAGACTGCGCCCCAGTGCACAAAGCGTCGGTTCATAAAGACATGGATGAGCGAGTTTGGTGTGGAGAAACTTGACTGGCCTGCACAGAGTCCTGACCTCAACCCGGTAGAACACCTTTGGGATGAATTAGAGCGGAGACTGCGAGCCAGGCCTTCTCGTCCAACATCAGTGCCTGACCTCACAAATGCGCTTCTAGAAGAATGCTCAAAATTCCCATAAACACACTCCTAAACCTTGTGGAAAGCCTTCCCAGAAGAGCTGAAGCTGTTATAGCTGCAACGGGTGGGCCAACTCCATATTAAACCCTACGGATTAAGAATGGGACTTCATTAAAGTTCTGTAAAGGCAGGCATCCCAAAACGTTTGGCAATATAGTGTATGTTGTATGAGCACTTAAAATGTCATGAAAATGACTTTAATTACAGAATATGGTTCAGTAAGCTCACTGTGTATGAACATCTGTATTTACAATAGTCCAGTAATGACAAACATATTCTGCTGTGTGAGGGTATCCTTGGAGTTTTCCCAATGTTGTGATGAGTGGGATGTTAGGACAAGTAGAGGCATTTGAACAACAATTTTGAAGGAGATGCTGGTGTCACTGTCTGGTCGTGTATGTAATCTGAGGGTTGGGAAACCATTCATTACAGAGAAAAATGAGCATGTAGACTATTCATCTAGCTCTCTTGTGCTTATGTGAGACTTTAAATGAATTAGCCAAACACACAAAAAAATGTAATGACTACCCATACATGTGCCGCCCACATGATGAGCCAGTTATGGTTTCATGACAACTAAATTATACAAATCTACAAGAAGATTTCCCACCGATGTCAGCCATCTTCAAAAGCGTAATCATTCAAGACACAAAATATGATTATTTTGACACCATTAACCAACATTTTAGAGAAGAAATATACAACAATGCATAATTAATGGTCTGAGAGCTGTTTACCAACCTGTCTGTGAGTGTTGAAATTCCTATTAAACACTTTCAGTAAAAGCAGTTCATTAAATCCTCTCTCGTTTGCATTTAAATCAATCTGCCCAGCCATTAGAGACTGGCTTTGGAAGGGGAAATGCACGTCTGCCGTTAATTAGACCGCCGCTAATCTAAATGGAAGCGCTGGCAAACAGGTAGCAGAGCTAAAGTGCTCATTTTAATTACAATACAAAGCCAGGAGGGTAAAAAAACTACTTATTTTACTTCATAGACGCCGACTTTGTTTTCTGCAGCACACCAAACCCCTAGTGTATGATAATGTCAATCTCCTATGATGGTATCTATCTACTGTCAACCTTTTTTTTGGCATGGAGATTAAACTAATGCGTATGGTACAAAGCAGTCTTTTTATTGTACACTAAAACTAAAATGATTGGTACTGTAGTGGATTAAAAATATTTCCATCAACTGAAAACCAATCAATTCAAAATACACTAAAGACTAAAATAAACTAAACTATAAACAGTGCTTGAGAAACTAAAATAAAATGATAAGAAACAAAAGGAAAATAACTGTTTTTGTGACTTGAGATTGACAGATGTCAATATGGCAGGTGACACAAATATGGTTGCCGATACTGATTTAAACACTTATCTAGCAGGTTTTTCTTATAATAATAATAATAATAATAATAATTTGTTACATTTATATAGCGCTTGAAGCTGTTATAGCTGCAAAGGGTGGGCCAACTCCATAATAAACCCTACGGATTAAGAATTGGATGTCATTAAAGTTCATGCGCATGTAAAGGCAGGCGTCCCAAAACTATTCTGTGTACTCAAAGTGCTTTACATATACAGGTGCTGGTCATATAATTAGAATATCATCAAAAAGTTGATTTATTTCACTAATTCCATTCAAAAAGTGAAACTTGTATATTATATTCATTCATTACACACAGACTGATATATTTCAAATGTTTATTTCTTTTAATTTTGATGATTATAACTGACAACTAAAGACAATCCCAAATTCAGTATCTCAGAAAATTAGAATATTGTGAAAAGGTTCAATATTGAAGACACCTGGTGCCACACTCTAATCAGCTAATTAACTCAAAACACCTGCAAAGGCCATTAAATGGTCTCTCAGTCTAGTTCTGTAGGCTACACAATCATGGGGAAGACTGCTGACTTGACAGTTGTCCAAAAGACGACCATTGACACCTTGCACAAGGAGGGCAAGACACAAAAGGTCATTGCAAAAGAGGCTGGCTGTTCACAGAGCTCTGTGTCCAAGCACATTAATAGAGAGGTGAAGGGAAGGAAAAGATGTGGTAGAAAAAAGTGTACAAGCAATAGGGATAACCGCACCCTGGAGAGGATTGTGAAACAAAACCCATTCAAAAATGTGGGGGAGATTCACAAAGAGTGGACTGCAGCTGGAGTCGGTGCTTCAAGAACCACTACGCACAGACGTATGCAAGACATGGGTTTCAGCTGTCGCATTCCTTGTGTCTAGCCACTCTTGAACAACAGACAGCGTCAGAACCGTCTCGCCTGGGCTAAAGACAAAAAGGAGTGGACTGCTGCTGAGTGGTCCAAAGTTATGTTCTCTGGTGTTTCCACAGTGATGGTTTGGGGTGCCATGTCATCTGCTGGTGTTGGCTCACTGTGTTTTCTGAGGTCCAAGGTCAACGCAGCCGTATACCAGGAAGTTTTAGAGCACTTTAAGTTTTAGTAATTAGTGAAATAATTCAACTTCTTGATGATATTCTAATTATATGACCAGCACCTGTAGAAGGGGGGAATCTCCTCAACCACCACCAATGTGCAGCATCCACCTGGATGATGTGACGGCAGCCATATTGCGCCAGAACGCCCACTACACACCAGCTGATGGGTGGAGAGGAGACCGAGTGATGAAGCCAATCAGTATATGGGGATTATTAGGAGGCCATGATGGACTGAGGCCAATGGGCAAATTTGGCCAGAATGCCGGGGTTACACCCCTACTTTTTTTCTGAAGGACATCCTGGGATTTTTTATGACCACAGAGAGTCAGGACCTCGGTTTAATGTGAGCACCCCCTGCTGGCCTCACTAACACCTCTTCCAGCAGCAACCTGGTTTTCCCAGTTGGTCTCCCATCCAGGTACTGACCAGGCTCAGCCCTGCTTAGCTTCAGTGGGAAACCAGTCTTAGGTTACAGAGTGATATGGCTGCTGGCTTATCTTTAAACATCTTTACATTGCCAAGTTAAGGTGTCTTATTCAAGATGCAAAGCCACTTAAAAGCTTTACTAAAAATATGCTGTCTCATCCTCTAGTTTCGGATGGTTTGGGTTCCGTTTCATTTTTGTAAAAATCAGCACGCAACTTGCATGGAGGTCATTTTATTAAATCTTTACTCTGTAAAAAGTTTTCTTCTTAATATAGATGTAAATTATTGGCAATGTTATGTTGATTCTTTGTCAGTTTCATTCTAATTACTACAAGCAAAACTTACAAACAAGAATAGTGGGGGGAAAGGCAAAGCTATAATAACCTTGGAATAAACAAGCGTGGTTTAGATATGTTGCCCTGATATCTCTGAAACAGCGTGCATATAAGAGAGGGTGAGTGGCTTTATTGGGGATTGTGGGAAGAATGTTTACAGTGAATCTGTGCGGGCGGGCAGACAGCTCCTCGTTACCAGGTCTAGCCTGACGACAGGCCTCGTGTCTTAATTACCACACCGCCTGTGAAAATGCCTCTGTTGCGAGCAGGCTGCCGGTCTGTCGTTATGCTAAGCAGCAAATATTCACCTGCTTCAGACCTGTGCACACAAACACACCATTTCTGCTGCTGCTAAAACATTTGCCCTCCTCCCACAGTTTCCATGGCAACTGTCATCACTTGGAGTGGGTGGTAGAGAGGAGAGTGGAGGGTTGTTTTGTTGGTTGTGATGGCTTCTAGGCGTGCAATAACAACATATGACTTAGTCATGGCAGACTGTGTGCATCAACTTTATTGGCGTGAGAGACTCATCTGTTCCACTGTTGTTGTTCCTACAAAAAGTCATTTAGTCAGTCCACAATTATTATTTGCTGATTCTTATTTTTATGAATTATTTATGAAAAAGGTTGTAAATTATATTATATAAGGTATTATAATAAAGAAAACAAACAGGGTGTGCTTTCCGCCGTCTCAGTCTCTGTGAACTTCTTTCTGAAACGTGTCAAAATGAACCGAAACTCAGCATATACTTGGCACATGAGAGATATATATCTTTAGAAAACTTAAATGAAGTCATATTGAAAACAAATATTCTCTGTTTTGTAGGGAACAGCACAATACATGGGACTGCACATGCCATTTTATGGTAAAACCCCTCTCTGACTGCAATAGTGGAGAAAGGTTTGTTACATTTCAATTGGATCTTGGTGGACTAGCGGACTAGCAGATTTTGGATGCCAAGTGGCTGGAACAAAGGAAGGCCACAATGATCCATCCAATCCATTCATAACTATGTTTGTAAACATTATTCTGAGAAATAAGTATTCTCAGTGACAGCTATTTGTAGTGCAACATCTTACACAAATTCAGCAGTAGATGTACCAATGCATACATGCATGACAGTTCAATCTTTTACCATCTTGTTTGGACTTTGTTTAGAACATTTCCAAAGGTATTCTGATGGTGTTTTCTTCAGTGCATGGCAAAAGAAAAAGCAAACACCTTGGAAATGCCAGGTTTGTTTCACTTAAGCTGCGCTTGCACCAAAATTACCTGGAACAATTTGTCCCAGGAACTCCCCCCCTCCCCCCTCCCCAAGACCTTTAAGGCAAGGCAAGGCACTTTTATTTTTAAAGCACATTTAAAACAGCCACTGCTGACCAAAGTGCTGTACAATCTACCACTTTGGACAATGAAGAACATTGACCTCATCTTTCATAAAAAGAGAATATAATAAAATACAAAAACTGACAGGAAAACACAAATTAATAAAATTACATTGATCCGAAAGCTAGAGAAAAAAAGATACATGTCTTTAGTGCAGATTTAAAACTTTCAACATTGGAAGAGAGCCTAATGTGGACCGGCAGATCATTCCACAGACGTGGAGCAGCAACAGAAAAGCCACGATCTCCTTTTAACTTCAAACGAGACCATGGCACGGTCAGCATCAACCTGTTTAAAGACCTTAAGGGCCTAGAACATTTCCGGTGGAGAAGCAAATCTGTGATGTATTGTGGAGCCTGGCCATTTAACCCCTTATACACATACAATAAAACCTTAAAATGTAACACGGTATTCAACCGGCAACCAGTGAAGTGAAGCCAGAACAGGCGAAATGTGTTCCCTCTCTCTGGTCCCAGTAAGAAGTCTGGCAGCAGCGTTTTGTACCAATTGTAGGCGGAATAAAGAAGACTTAGCCACACCAAGGTACAATGAGTTACAGTAATCCAGCCTGGAGGAAATAAAAGCATGAATCACTGTCTCCAAATCTTTTGGTGATAAAAATGCTTTCAATTTTGCAATGGATCTGAGATGATAAAAGCTACTCTTCACTACTGAATTGATTTGTTTGTCAAATTTAAGGCCGTTATCAAAAATCACTCCCAAATGTTTTGCATGATTATAAAAACACCACAAGATAACCCCTAGAGGTTGAAGATCACGCCGGCGCGACAGCCTCGATTTTTTTCTTATCAGTGTCAAAGAGACTCAAATAACTTTTTATCATTCAGGCAAGTGTTATACATCATTATAATCTGTTAAGTTTTTACTTTTATTTGTGTACACTCACAATAAAAACAAAATGTTGTGCTTTTTGCTAAATAAAGAAAACCAACATAATGTGCGATCTGCAGCCTCTCTCTCAATGAGGTTCATTCAGAAAGTCTTCAGAAAATGAACTGTAACTTAGTGAATACTTGTCACACAAACATGAGACGTATGTCTAAAGAAACGTTAAAATGTCAGGTTTTAAAAATGTAAATCAAATCGAAAACACATTCTGTGTTAATGTAATCTGTTTGAAAAGAGAGAGAAGTCAGTGCGATCCATGCGAACAGAGTCAACGCCCACATCAACTCAAATAAACACATCAAGATTAGAGCATGTACTTTACATCGCGGTGAGGAATAATCCTGGAAAAATTTACCTCCGAAGAAAAGCTGTTTATTTCTAAGAGCAACTGATCCAGCCGAGGATTGGGAGGTAAGTTTATTCTGTTAGTGTCTGTGAATATTAAACCGGAAAAGACCGATTAAATATGAATCCTGCTGCAACATAAAATGTCATAGACGTAAGACTGTTTAGACAAGATTTCTTTGGCCTGTTTTGGACAGATTATGAAGTGTACTGTAAAATAGCCTAGTGTCACATCAATAAAGCTTTTGTTCGCAAATTTCTGCTCAGATACTATACGTTTTGTGTACAATAGGCTACTTAAAAGGTATTTTGTTTCATATTGATGTTTAAATATTATAGCCTAATGTTATTTTTTTATTTAATATATGTTGATTATGAAAAGTGAACAACACTAGTAAGAAAGGACACATCATAAAATGTGCAATATATCAGAAGACATGGAGTTTGTCAGAAATGATTTTGACCACTTCATTAAGTTTTGTTTTGTAGAAAGCCTTTCTTTAAAGTGAATTTCGTTTTTATAAATTGTAACTTAATTTTAATCAATGTTTTAAAAACATGGATTTAATAAATAGAAAGCAAATATAGCAGACAATAGCCTTAGCGCTGGCGTGATCATGCATTGCACGGCGCGTCTTATAAATGAGCCGGAGCTCGAAATGATATTTAAGTATTGTGTGTATCGGATAGTTTACAAAATTAAATGATTCAGAACATTTTTGCCATTGAAATGACTGGGAAAAAAGTGTCCTAATCAACCTGAATTCACACAATATTACTGTTTAGCATGAGACTCATTTAAAAAACATAAAAATAGTAATGTCAAATCTTTTGATAATTTAAAATATAAAAGGCCTTAGTATATTTTTTAACTTTATATTGTTAACTATATTCTAAATAAATTACAACAAAATATATTTCTTTTGTCCTGTTGCTCAGCTCCCTCAGTCACATACCTGACTCAAAGGCTCATTCATTATGCAGGTCATTATGCAGCTGATTATGTGGTTCTTTTGTCTCTCAGGTGTGATTCACAGCATTATTCATGTTCATTCACACCCTCTTCGCATACGGCCTTTGTAAAGAAAAAGTGTCTTACAAAATTTAAATCAATATATTGTTTTATGTGAATGAGCAGGCACAATGATTCTCACATCAGACTGAAGCAAAAACACCCATTAGTCAAAAGTCTTGTGGACACATATCTACTGTGTGTTTTGTGGCCTTAATTCAGTGACTTAAATTTTTTCAAAAACCATGCATAAACGTTATTCTCTCAAAAATACAAGCATGTACATACATGTTGCTCACATATTATGGTAGCCCATGCTGAATACAGTGTAATGACACTTGTGCCATTAATGTGTTTATAAGCAACTGAAAAAAGGACAAATGTCAGAGAATGTCAAAACTTATAAAGGGCCCCAAAACTGTGCAGACTTCTAGGGGTTAATGGTACAGAAGACAGAAATATTTGCGACCTCCACAGAAAATGTTCTATCAGAGTGATGCCTTGAACTCCTATACATCCACTCAACCATTCAAGCAAGATAACATGGCCAATGGTGTCAAAAGCCGCGCTGAGGTCCAAAAGGACCAGAATTGCACAGTTACCTGAATCCACGACTAGCAAAAGATCATTCAACTCCTTCAGCAAAGCTGACTCTGTTCTGTGATATTGTCTAAAACCAGACTGAAACTTGTCTAATAAGTTATTCTCACTTAAAAATAAAGTAAATTTATGGAAGACAACCTTTTCCATTACTTTCGTTAAAAATTGGACGATAGTTATCCAAAACGTAAGGATCTGAACTGATCTTTTTACAAAGTGGATTCACTACTGCATGTTTCAGAATTGATGGAACAGTGCCTTGAGATGGGCTTCTATTTATTATTGTTAAAACAAAAGGTTCAACGACACCCAGCACTTCCATAAGCAGACGAGGAGGCACCGCATCCGAGGAGCAAGAGGGAAACTTCCAACATCCACAAGAAAAGGAAGAAGAAATAGGCTCAAACTTAGTTAAACAGGCTGAACATGGGTCCATAACAGATGAATTCATATTTGGGGATTGATGATCGAATAGTATTCATTTTACCAACAAAAAACTTCAAAAAGTTATCACAGATTGTAGGTGTAGCATCAGGAAATGAAAGCATAGTGGGATTAAGTACATTATGTATAGTATTGAACAAAACCTTTGGGCTGTGTGCATGCTTTAATATCAAGTTAGAATTTTTTTTTTCTCTTGCAGCCTTAACAGAGTGCTGGTAGTTCATGTACTCCTTCAGTCTTTCACAGGATATTTGGATCTTTTTTCCACTTTCTTTCGGCTTTCCTCCATTCCAGTCTGGCAGCATGAGTTTCCCTACCAAGCCAAGGTTGCGTCTGTAATTTGGGTAATTTTAAATGGTGCCAGAGTCCAAAACATTGCCACACAGAGTGTTAAAATAAGAAAGTTGATCTTCAACAGACAACTCTGAGAAAGACACAATAGGGCTAGCACCCATAACAAAAGCATCTTCGAACAGTTTAGATGTAGAAGAATTAACAGACCTTATTCGACGACCACAAGACTTACCGTTGAAGTATTAAGCACAGTGTTAACTAATACTGGCTTGTGATCTGAAGACAGAATGCTTCAATCTCTTGCCTCTTTGCCTTCCCTGGTGTGAAAACCATCAATATTCATGGCCATTGTCACTCCCTCGCATACGGCCTTTCTGACACAAAAAGTAGCCTTAATTCAGTGACTTAATTATTTTTTTTCATTAACCACACATAAACGTCCTTTTCTAAAAAAATACAAACTTGTACATACATCCTGCTCACAAATTATAGTAGCAGACTTTGTGCTGAATGCAGTGTAATCAGATTTTAGCCATGAAAATGTTACAAGTAACAGAAATAAGCACAAAAGTCAGGGCATGTCAAAACCCCTCCAGGACGCAGAAAACACATCAGACCACAGAGGGTTAATTCATCATCTGATTCCTCTGGCGCAAACACTCATTCTCGCTTTCCTTGCTCATGCGGGCTCCATGAACTGCAGAGCTTAGATATCAGGAGTGAGGGATGGCTGTGCATTTCTTATGAAAAAACTGAACCAAATACACAAGCCACATTTTGCCACAGGGGTTTTCCAGACTGCCTCAGTGTGGTCCTTGCAGTCTACGCAGCGTAAATGTCCATCCGAGTGGGAGATGAAAGGACAATATGGTGGAGCATACTTTTAAAGATCAAAGCCATGATGGACACTGCTCAGAGTCTTGTGCTAGAAATCACTCAGTAATAGGCAAGAATGAGCACAAATATAAAACAGCATAAAAAGATATACCTGACGAGGATAGAAATTCACTGAAATAAGTCAGGTAGACGAAGCAGAGATTAGGCACATGAAAATAGCAGAAAACTTCAGTGTCCGCTTATTTTCGCCTCCAATGTGCCAGCCACTCTTGACTAATCCTGCCAACGAATGTTATGATTCTATATGGACTTCAGGTAACCGCCACACCTGGCCAGTGTTTCCACAGCATCGGCTACTTAAGAAGCGTCATAATGAGTATCATGAAACAAAACATTCAAAGGCATCAAAGCTGGACAGCTGAAAACAATGTCCAAAAAAAAAATATTTTATACCACACACAAATTGATACAATCAAACCTCCTTTTCTCAGAACTTTATTGACCAAGTCCTGGATATGAGGCAACAAAAATAATGCTTCAATAAGTAACTGTTCTACTGCCTCATGAGAGAGACAACATCACCTCCCCCATATACATGTGATATAATAAATACAACAATTTAACAAGTCAGTAGGGTTGCAAAGGGGCAGAACATTTCAGGAAACTTTCCACGGTGAAACTTAATCTGGGGAATTTTGGAAATATTTTTTATTAGAATTAATTGGAAATTTTGGTAAATTTATATAAACTATCATATACAAACATAAATATAAACAATTTCCAATGAATTACTTCTAATTTAATAAATGTAAATAAATATAATTTATTGCAGCAATTGTTATGTGTTATTTATTTCAGTGTCACATGATCCTTCAGAAATCATTCTAATATGCTGATCTGATACCCAGTTATTCATGTTGAAAACATTTGTGCTGCTTAATATTTTTTTTAGAACCCGTGATGTTTTTCAAGATTCATTGATGAATAAAAAAAGTTATCCATGGACAGCATTTATTCAAAATATAAATCTTTTCTAACAATACAAGTCTTTGCTATCATGTTTTATCAATTTAACACATTCTTGCTGAATAAAAGTATTAATTTCTTTAAAAAAAAATAATTAGTGAGCCCAAACTTTTGAACGGTAGTACAGGCCTATATTGTTATAGAAGATTTCTATTTTAAATGAATGTTGTTCTTTTTTAACTTTTTATTTGTCAAATAATCCTGAAAAAAAGTATCACAGGTTATAAAAAAATATGAAGCAGCACAACTGTTTCCAACATTGATAATAAATCATCATATCAGAATGATTTCTGAAGGATCATGTGACACTGATGACTGGAGTAATTTGATCACAGGAATAAGGAATAAGTATATTAAAATAGAAAAACTCACAATATTACGTTTTTTTCTGTATTTTTGTTAAAAAAAAAATACTCCACTGCAGTAAGTGTGCTGTGTGCATGTGATTGAGGAATGTGCAGGGTAGAAATTCAACTGAAACTGCATTGTTTTAACCAAGATTATGCTGCAAGATTTTTTTCAACTACATTTAAGTTCCCTCTTACAGGCTAACCTGCAATTCTGCAAATGACCAGCTTATTCCCATTAATTCCCATGGAAAGTTTCCAGCCTTGAAAATCACCGGAATTCCATTTATTTCTGCAACAAAGTCTGTGCCCATGTTTGATTTAAAGGGTTGAGTGTGAATTGTATGTATGCATGCGTTTAATTTTTACAAAGTTATTCCTATGTGCATTTGAGTGACAATGTTGTCTCAGCGTGTGTGAATGTACCCCAAATGTACGTCTCTTCATGTCTGGATAGACTACTCGTCTTGTTTTGAGTGCAGTTAAAGAGTATTAATGCTCTGGGGAGGGAGCAGGTGTTATTGGAGCACCAGCATCACACAAGGCACAAAGCTCAAGAGACCTACTGAAACTGGATCGGTAAATCAGTGCCACTCAAGAGTTGTGTCACCTCATCTGTTGTCTAATCTTGGTTTCTATTGCACCCCTTTCCCCTACTTCCCCTTCCTTTATTATTATGCAATTTTGCGTATTTATTGGATTTTCCTAAATCCAAATCATTCCTATAAACAGTAAAAGCAAACTAAAGACACTATATATATTATCTGAATACTATATTTGACTTTTTCTAATTTAATTTACTAAATGTAAAAATTCTAAAAATCACATGAATGTATTTCTTAATCTGTGTCATCAGTCTCAGCAGTGCAATTCTCTTCTTCTGCAAATTGCTCTCCTGAGCAGGCCTGCCAGACGTTCAAAAAATTCACTTAACAAAGTGTCCTACCACACAGAATGAGCCAGACTTTATGCCATGTGTAAAAAGGGATTATTTCAGCTGCATTTTCAAGGGGAAAAAATAAGTTAAATGATCCAATGACCAATGCAAACAGCCCTTTATACCCTTTTACACATAAAACCATGGATAAGCAGTCTCACTAAGGTGCTAATTAAAGTGTATAAACACAGAAGAACCTCAATGGGAAAAAATCTTAACAGTTCTTTCTGGTTCTCGAATCTGATTGGCCGAGAGCCTTTTCCAGCCGTGCAATATCCATTCCACCCAGTATCGGCACTCAAACCGTTTCACCGTTTGTATCACTCCGCTTGCGGCGACTGTCATGGCAATCGAGCAAATCCACCAGTTTTAAAAATACTACTGTTGTTGTGTCTCGAAATGTAGTTTTAACATTTTTTTTTAGGTGAGAATGTAGTTAATTGGACATCAAATATGTGACTCATATATAAAAACATAGTGGCAATTTTAGAATTTGACGTTTTCACAGATGTGAGATCCAGGCCGTCAGCGGACGTTCAGCACTCATGTACCAGCAGAGAATAGCTTCATCTCGGCCATCTATGTAGACAGCGGTTAAACACAAGATAATTAATTCGGGGTATATCAAACGGGCCATCTTTGGTCTTATTAATCCAATTTCAACTATATTACTGATCTGCCCGCATTGACACTATATGATAATTGAAATGAGCTGATGACATCACTGTTTTCTCCAGAGCGGCTGTACAGCCAAATCAAATTCTGTTGCATTATTTTCCTGTTAACACTGTGAAGCTGCTTTGAAACAATGTGCATTGTAAAAAGCACTATATAAATAAAGGTGACTTGACTTGACATTACTTGTTCCAGAGCAAATCGATTTGGGTTAAGGAGAAAATTAAGTGTGATAACTTTATATTTAACGTTAGGCTGTTTATCTTAAAGGCCCCCTGAAGTTTTTTAGCTTTTAGTATGACTATGTTAGCCTTAAGGTTAGGAATGAGCTGGTGTGTTGCAAAACAATGACAAAATTTGCATTTAGGAGATTTAAGAATTCAAAATGTACAGTCTCTCACTTACGTTAAAATGGATCACAGATTTTAATGACATCATCGCTGACTTCAGCTTCTCATCACGTCTTCTGTCCAATCAAATGCTCTCTAGAATCTGAAGCGCCCCGCCCCCTACACTATAAATAGACGCTGAAGCTGTGGCTGAAATCGGTCAGTTGTTCATACATTTACTATTTTCTACATGGTGAATGGCACATAGTGCACTATATGAGTGATAGGAAACGATTCAGACAGTGTAAATATGCTTTCAGTTGAGGCGAATGAAGTTTCACGTTAGTTTCACGTGCACTGCCACAGCACACACACAGTCTAGACCAGAGCCGTTGACTAGAGACACGAGAGCGCAGCGCGGATCATATGCGCAAATCGGCGCAGACAACAAAACATATTGGACCCATTTAAATTCTGCACAGAATGCTGTATTTCAAAGAGATACGGAGGACATTATGAAGAGAAACGGTTAGAGATTAGGAGGAAACTGTGGCTTTACCAAACAGAAAGGCTCTAGTCAAACTGTGATATTAACAAAACGCTATTGGCTGTTTTAAAAAAGGGGAGGAGCTGTTTACAGCTGGAGCTGTTTCAGGGGAAATTACATCAACACATGGTATAATGCTGCACGTTTCAACGCACTTCAGTGGGCCTTTAAATCCTGTATGTCCTATAGAGCGCTGCTTTTGTACGTTTGACATTGTTTGCATGTGTTTATTTCCTATTGTCTTTTATAATGGCTTTTGTTGTTTAGTTTAATATTATTGTTCAATAAATATTTTATATAAATAATATGCCGTATAATCAGCCGCGCTGATATACAGCCATATCGAAGCTCCCGTTCCACCACATCCCAAAGATGCTCTATTGGGTTGAGATCTGGTGACTGTGGGGGCCATTTTAGTACAGTGAACTCATTGTCATGTTCAAGAAATCAATTTGAAATGATTCGAGCTTTGTGACATGGTGCATTATCCTGCTGGAAGTAGCCATCAGAGGATGGGTACATGGTGGTCATAAAGGGATGGACATGGTCAGAAACAATGCTCAGGTAGGCCGTGGCATTTAAACGATGCCTAATTGGCATTAAGTGGCCTAAAGTGTGCCAAGAAAACATCCCTCACACCATTACACCACCAGCCTGCACAGTGGTAACAAGGCATGATGGATCCATGTTCTCATTCTGTTTACGCCAAATTCGGACTCTACCATCTGAATGTCTCAACAGAAATCGAGACTCATCTTTTTCCTATTTGTAGTGGAGATGAGTGGTACCCGGTGGGGTCTTCTGCTGTTGTAGCCCATCCGCCTCAAGGTTGTGCGTGTTGTGGCTTCACAAATGCTTTGCTGCATACCTCGGTTGTAACGAGTGGTTATTTCAGTCAAAGTTGCTCTTCTATCAGCTTGAATCAGTCGGCCCATTCTCCTCTGACCTCTAGCATCAACAAGGCATTTTCACCCACAGGACTGCCGCATACTGGATGTTTTTCCCTTTTCACACCATTCTTTGTAAACTCTAGAAATGGTTGTGCGTGAAAATCCCAGTAACTGAGCAGATTGTGAAATACTCAGACCGGCCCGTCTGGCACCAACAACCATGCCACGCTCAAAATTGCTTAAATCACCTTTCTTTCCCATTCTGACATTCAGTTTGGAGTTCAGGAGATTGTCTTGACCAGGACCACACCCCTAAATGCATTGAAGCAACTGCCATGTGATTGGTTCATTAGATAATTGCATTAATGAGAAATCGAACAGGTGTTCCTAATAATCCTTTAGGTGAGTGTACAATTATATTATTATTAATCTGAAGTTCGTACTTCTTTCCAATGCTGAAATAGTTAATAACCCAAACTTAACATTAAAAGACAATTAAAAATTTCTGACAACAGCCATTTGTGGATTGATTTTCCTGAAAAGTGTAAACACTATCAAACATCACTCTGTTTATGTGAGCATCTCGACCAGAGGTTGCACTACAGAAAAGAATTACCTGTCCCTTTGACAGGCTGGATTGTAAATAATCTGATGTGCTCCATTTTATCTGTCAGTAAAATATTCAGTCAGTAATGCTCAGTGTATTTTACGTACTCACTGATAAGACAAGAACTGCTGTGGTAAGACCTTTTTCAGCCTGCACTCTCGTGATCTTTTCATCCAATTTAAACAATATCTCATAAAGTACTCTAGACTTCACTTGGAATCTCATTTCTCTACTCAAATATGTCTTTCCAGTTTGTCATGGGATGAACTGAAAAACGTTCTATGGTAATCGACAATTTTGTCAATATAGAACCTTTATTTTAGTGTATTTGTTGGTTTGTGATAGAATTTCCATACAGCAACAGTTAAGTTTCTCTGTGAAATTCCCACTTCTGTTGAGGATCTATTCACATCTAGTCTTAGAAGAATAAATGGAATAAATACCATTCACCTCCCTGATTAGCTTCAATTTGCATATTACATTACTCTCGCAACCGTCTGGGAGGGCTTAGACTCGAATCCTCTGAAATGCAAGTACTTTGGTCGATTATTTTGTAAATAATCAAGATCGAGATATATATATTTATATTTGTGACCGCTACAGCAGTTAAGAACACTTAATTTTCTTTCTAATTATTCACTATACTTATGATCAAAAGTTATTTTGATTGCAATATAATTTAATTATCAGGGCCAGCATCTCTGTCTTTTCCATTTTATAACCTATGCCCTCTTATTTAAATGTCAGCACCACCTCTGCAAGCACAAATTTAGTTTCAATAAGGTTATTTGAACAGCTGTGTATTCTCTGTATTAGGCATTTTACTGTAGAGTGGTTACTATAGCAACAAGAAAATAAGAAGACAGACAAACTGCTATGATCCAAGCAGCAGAAAATGACAAACTCTCTAAAAGAAGCAAAGGGAGGGGGTGTTGAGGTAGGTACGTGTGCACTGGAGTGATCTCATTGTATGCATGCGTGTATTGGTGGATGATAGGGTTGGTATATGTATATTAGGGTAGTGGTAGGCATGCATATATTGGGTGATGTTAGGCTACATATAGATGGGGTAGTTTGCGTCTGAATGGGTGAGAGAGAATGAGTATAGAATATGGAAATAAGAAATGAGAGATAAATGAGGAGAAAGAGAAAAAGATTAAGAGAAAAACAAAAGAAAAAGGACATGCACCATGATTAAAGGAAAGGCACAATAAATAATAGAATGGTTAGGTTGTAACCTGCTGTTAACTCTGAGCAGTGCTGGAAGATACAGCTCTGATGTTAACCACCAATCAATATCTAATGACCACCTCAGGGTCTCGATAAGACACGACACACCACCTTATGTTTCCCATGCCCTTTTGTGCAATTAACTAAAACAACGGTTAAAACACAGTGTGCAATGCCAAAAAGTAGGCACGCACAATGACACAGTGTCTCTGAACCCCACGAGCCAAACTGTGAGGTCTGCCGGTAATGACCACTTGTTTTTCCTGTCTCAGCGTCTACCAGACACCTCAGAGACATCTCCAATGCTGCAAAAATAGGCAAGATACTTGATATTCTCCCAGCTAACCACTGCAGAGATGGTCATTTTTTAAAGAACTGTTGTGCAAGCCTGCCACTGTATAAAAGACACAGAGCTGAGGGGGCAGTAAAGCACTGCTTTCAGCCAGAGAGAAGGTGTGCTGATGCCTTATTATTCTACAACACGTCTCCTCACTTCATATCTCTCCATTTTTGCTTTGTTTGTTCTGCTGTTTGGGAAGTACAGCGAGGGCACTCAATTGATATGGTCAGAAGGCGGTGAGCTTCCTGTGGGAAACAACGAGGAACATTTCCCTTTATATAGCCATTGATATTACACTCCTCACACCACTTGACCCATGACTCCTTCCTGTTCAGTACAATCCTCTAAATCTATTCTTCATCTCCTCACTCTTGTTTTAACAATTAAGTGCTCTTAGAACTCTCTGTCTATCCATTAATGCATGAATCTGCAGGGAAGGGAATGTGAGAGAGAGAAAAAGGAAAAACCATAGTTATGGAAGGAAGCGACAACTAATTTGAAGGGTTTTTTTAAGCGTGTAAACAAATGTTCAAAATGTTTCAGCCAGCAGAAGTCAAGAGGACTTAATTTTCACAACTCTCACTGGCTTGTTTGATATGAGGTACATGCTCTATTTAAGCAATTCACACCCTTAAAATTGCCCTGGATGTTTCCTTCCTCAAAGTGTGAATTTGGGCAGAGAGAAAAATGTGATGATGGCATAAAAAAAACATGCAACTGAACTTAAAGAAAACATTTTCAGAAAATGTGTGCTTAAACACCATTGTAAGAACATGCTCAATTCACCCATTTTAGCCAAATAATACATTAAGGTCGTATCAACCATTTGCAACCATTAAGTTACACCTAAAACTTGAAGTTAGCATTTTTGAACTTCCAATTCCATCACCCCAAAGTAAATGGGTTTTTAGTTATATGCCTGAAATCAGGTCTGTTGTTAACACAATATCAATATATTTGTATGTTTTATTCAATTTCTAAATACTTCTATCACAAACTGTGGCTGTATTGAGCGAACAACGCAGGAGAGTATGACAAAAATGTATTTATTGGTCTTCAAAGAAACATGCAGGAGAATAACAGAAATCCACTTGAAACACGACCACATTACAAATAGATGACAAAACCACGAACAGACTAAAGTCTGACTAAAGTCAAACTAAAGTTCCTTTTCTGTCTATCACTTCGACGTGTCAAAACCGACATATGGGAGTCGCTCTTGTGAGCCCCAATCACCTCTGAGAATATCAGAAAAGGCCAATGAAATTGCCATGCAGAATTTGCATGCCAGGCCACGGCCATACATGCGGGTGTATATAAGGCCGGCAACTTCGGAGCCTAAGCGGCGTGTCTCTTTGTGAGAAGCAGCATTCCAGTCACCTCTACTGAGAAACCACTGGATATATACAGCACGTTCAGAATTATATCAGAAATATCTTCTCCTGTGTGCACGGATAAGTGCGAGATGATCCCCTGCGTCCTTCGGTGGTTTCTGAAAGTGTGAAATTGTTTGTGTCCTACTGGATGTGGGAGATTCCTCTCTCCCTCTGACGGACACTATCTCTGTGTTCAGGGCTTGGGCCATAGCCACGCTGAAGCAGCGTCTGTGGGTGGTTAATGCTCTCATTGCGAGAGCTTGACCATCGTTGCGGTCGTGTCTCTCTTATGTTTTTAATGACAAAGTCTACTCAGCTGCTTACCGCCCCGTTCCTTCTACCTCCGTGTCTGAGGGGGCGAATGGCAGTGTTTCCGCACTCCATCCCTGTGCCATTTTTCGTTCCCCAGGTGAGGTGGAGTGTGCGAATGCGGTGCATTTATCCCCGCAAAACACTGCCACCTGACGGAATCGCCTGCTTCTTTGTCCAAAGCGTGTAAGTTACCTCATCTCTGGTGGCGAGGGCTTACACTGCTGCTGGTCAGGCCGCCTCCGCCCTCCACAGTCGACACTATGGCTATCCTGCAGGTATATCAAGCCAAAATGTTGAAAGATCTGGACAAGGGTAGGGTCAGGAACTGCATTCAACAACTGACTATGCTCTAGAGAGCTACGAAGGTTACGGCGCAGACCGTGGGTTGGGCAATGTCCACCTCACAAAAAGAACAGTTTCCTCTCTCCCTTCCCACGTTGTGCTGTGTCAGGCCTGCATTCAGGTAAGTGCTCTGCACCTCACCCTTTGCCACTGCAGGCCTTCGGACCAAGGTCAGTGCATGAGTACACCATTTGTCACGGGTTTTCAGAGACGCAAAGCCTCCCGACGTGACAGGCCTTTCTCCGCCTGGCCACATGCTCTCCACCACGGGTACTCCTAGTATTGTCCCTTTAGTACCGCTTGTGCAGAGTCTGGGCGCGTGGTTAATACTTCCTAAGCTTCCTAAGGGAGCAGGGCATTTGCAACTACTTTGACAACTGGCTTATTTTAGCTCAGTCGTAGAAGTTGGTCTGTGAACACAGGGATCAGGTCATTTGGCGCACTTCAGGTCAACTGGGAGAAGAGCAAGCTCTCCCATGAGCAGAGCATCTCTTTTCTCGGTGTGAAGTTGGACACGTCACCATGACTGCACATCTCTTTAGGCCGCGCTCAGTCAATGCTGCATTGCTTGAACCTATTCAAGCACAAGACAGTGGTTTCAGAGGCTTTCAGAGGCTCCTGGGGCATATGGCATCTGCAGCCGCAGTCACGCCATTCGGATTGTTACATATGAGACCGCTGCAGCATTGGCTCCAGACTCGAGTCCCGAGATTGGCATTGCGCCGTAGCACACATCGCATTGCCTCGCGCCGATCTGCTGCCGTTTATTCAGCCCTTGGTCGGACCTTGTGTTTCCATAGGCAGGAGTTCCCTTAGGCCAAGTGTCCAGGCGTGTTGCAGTTTCCGGCTCCTGGAAAGGTACCGTCTGCATTGGCACATCAACTGCCTAGAGTTGCTGGCTGTGCTATTGGCCCTGAGGAGGCTTCAGCCATTGGTTCAGGGCAAGCAAGTTTTGGTCCGGATGGACAACAGCGACGGTGGCGTATATAAATTCACTCTCGTCGCATGTCAACTCGTCTGCCAGCCATTTATATCCCGCCATTTATATATTATAATAATAATAATAATTATTATTATTACTAAATACAAGTATAAAAATTAAAAAAAAAAAACAACTAAATATTGCTATTGTAAATTTAAGAAATTTTCCATTACAACTGTAAAATTACATTTCTACTATTTATGGCTGTCTTCATTTATTCATTTTCAAATGGTAAAATCACGGAACCTATTTTGACGGAAAAACAACAACAAAAACTGAAAACCTATATTTAATTAAAATGCCTGCAATTTGATAAATCACAGTAATCCATAGGACCAGTGTTTTAAAGTAAAGTATCACATCACTCCTCAATATGCTTCATCAGTTTGCAGTCCTTAGGAGCTTGTATAGGGGTAAGGATCAGCATATTACTGCTTACATTCTGTGTTCTTCACTGCTTGTTACTTATACACACTTCCGTCCTGAAACTGTTGGCCCGGAACTGTGTGCGCTGCAGCATTGCAAATGGATGTCTCAATTGCACAATAATATTGATCGGTGAGACAAGACAAGCGCTTTATAAGAGCATGGCCCCACGGACTCCACAAGCAGGAATGGCTATACACCTATTTGTAATTTGTTTTAGGACAATAAAATGGAGATTTTAAAGAGACAAGCAGTCTGGAAGAGGGGTGAAGAAGTAATTTAATATGTGCAATGAAATCACTGTCAAATGTGAAGGGTTCAGTCTGACAACTGTGTTAGAGTCTTTATTCAACATACAGCTGAATTTTAAACAATTTAAGTGACCATTATGGGTGTATTACAGGCTCAGTCCAGCTGGAGTAAGCATTTTGATCATGGACACAATGGATGTAGATCAAGGACCAACCCTTGCAGGATTTTAAGGGCACCTATTATGTCTTTTTCAAAGTCGTGATTGTGTTTAGCCTCTACTAGAATAGGTTTTTAGAATAGATACATTATTTTCCCCATATTCTCCATTGTTGCAGCTTCTCTCTTCCCGGTCTGTCAGTAACGCTCGGTTTAATTTCTGTCTCTATGAAGCCCCTCCCTCTGAAAAGCACAATGTGCTCTGATTGGTCTGCTGGACCAGTATGCTGTGATTGGTCAACCGCCTCTAGCATGTTTGGGAAATGTCATGCCCTTTACCATAACCGCCAGTTTCAACACACTACTAACTTAACTCAATCAGGCCCAGCCCCTTTATTCTGCGTACGCCTTGGGCAGGAATTATTTAAATGAGGAATATTGTGACGTTTTCTTTTTCGTTCCCGGAAGAAAACTCAAGACTACAATGGAGGTGTTTTAGGAAGTTCAGAAACAGTGACACTGATATAGAGAAGAACTCCCTTTGGAGTGACTGTGTGATGTAACTCTACAGATCTTTTCATGATCAAACAGCAACATTACACCCTGAAGAAAAAGCATAATAGCACCCATTTAACCTACCCACCTTTCTGCTACCACTTGAGATCTTTAACACCTACATTACACCACCGTCAAAATCTTTACACTAGCCTTTTCACAGGAAATCGAGTCTCATGGCATCAAGATGTATGACCATCCCCAAGCATCAGACAACAGATGAAGCCACTGATGAGTTGGGGTTGGGATTGGCAAGTCCAGTGAGGCGAACAAAGTCCACCAGACAAATGTCCAACATTATTATAGCTAAAGGTGCATCCGTTAGTGTTTGTTACCTGAGTGCGGAGGATTTCTCCTTTGGTCAGCTGCATGTCTCCCGTCAGCTCCTTGACAGAAATGCCCAGAGGCTCCAATCGCTTACTGAAGTAATTAGTCATCTCAGCAGCCAGGGCCTTCATAGGAGCTACGTATACAATCTATAGAGGCAGGAAAGAGACGGAGAGAGACAGGACAAGCTCATGATAAATGAGAAAACACCACAGTACCATTTGTTCCCTGGCAACCAGTACAAATAACAATTTACAAAGAAATATGAAGCTGGCTGCCTAAAGTAAGAGTTTAATAGTGATGTATGAAGACTGTCTATCATCGTTGAAGCTGACATACATGCAGGTAAAAAATGCGCTTCACGAGACAATGCATCCGTTTACATCTCCAAACTATGGTAAAACTTCTTGACACATATTTAATGCTCAAGTCTATCCTTGCTTGACATAAGCTAAACAAACGCACCCAATCAAGTTGTGCTGTACGTGAAGCTGGTGCGGAAATGAGTTGTTGGCTGCCAGAAAGCCAACAGCTCACTCAACAATATTGTCTCTGTGAGTGTGTGTTTACCTTAAACTGGTCCTTGCGGATGACTCCCCCAGGCTGCAGGTGCTGGCGGATCTCATGTAGGACGGTGAGCATGGCAATGTTGGTTTTGCCGGCACCGGTGGGTGCGCAGATGAGCAGGTTTTCATTGGTGTTGTAAGCTGTCTCAAACACTATAGACTGGATTCTGTTCAACCTCTTCATGCCCTTGAACACCAACTGGCCAATCTGCAAACATGCAAGAAAAATTTCAATGGTCCGTTGACAACAAGATCTTGGTCTTGAGATCTCAAAATACCGTTAACCTGTTCAATGTAGCGTGCAAGAGGTTGAAGACCACAAGTGTATGTGTAGCAGATGTGGTGTGGCTACACACGTGATGGAGACACATATGGTCAGAGTGACAGGGCACCAGGAGCCAAAACTTAATGAAGCCACTTTAATGCGCAGCTAATGAGCAACTCCGGTCTCCCACAAGGCAATCATCAGTGATTTTACCTAAACTAATCAATCACTGAAAGGCAGTCAAAGAACCTAAAGCAGTGCGGACCGAAAATGAGATACTTTACTGATGCTGTCAGATCAAGTGCTTCTCTATGAGTGACTGTTGGGACTTTATGAATGGCTGAGCGTGTACAGAGAGCTCAGAGAGCTCAAACATTAAAACCTTGCAAAAGGCCACCAGGGCTACGGAGGGGGAAACTCTCAGAGAAGTGTCAGGAGCTGTCAATCAATCCGCCCACGCTGTCCAGCTCTGCAGTGACATCACACTAGGGTTGACAGCCATCTATCTCTACAGAACTCTGATAAGAGATGAAAAGCCAGCGAGTGCTTTAGCACTACTGCTGAGTATGGTTATTTTCACTACCACCATCATTAAAGTAGAGCAGTAAGTTATGAATTTATTAGATCAAAAAGAAGACAGGAAAGTACAAATTGAATAAAACAAATCTAGAAACTGTTCTAATTATTTGTCTCTTTCTATCTGACGTCTCCGGCTTTCTGCATCCCTCATTCCTGCGTCGGTGTCTTGGATCAGGGGATCAGGATTCATTAACAATGCTATCGGTCTCTCTTTTACCGTTCTGCTCTGGCACGCTTTAAATTAAAAGAAAAACAATTAGGCTGAGAGAGTTATTATAGGGCTCTGATCTGATTTAAAATCAGGACTGAAAAGCCAAACGGAAGGGATTATTAATAGCTGAAAGACGCTTCAAGGCACAGCAGTGAAGATGTGACTGCATAAGGATCATTTGATAGGTGGACAGAAAAGCCGTGGATTGTTCTGCAGTGGTAAACTTAAAAAAATTACAATAGTAAGTTGTCGTCTTGTCTTCCTATGCGCACATCTATGAAGTCTACAAGAAAAAAGGTGTCCTGTCTGTAAATACACAATTGGCATGAAATGAAGTCACCTCTTCTATGAAAATATATCCATCTATTTTGTAAATGCATTATAGATCTTATTGTGAAAAATTCATCGGTGCAAACATTTCATTGTTTTATTGATTGGTTGATTGATTGATTGTGCAAGGTTTAATCAAAATGTGATAAAAGGATCTTCGGGTGAAAACCAGACTTCTCTAGTAACTTATACCAAACTTCTCCAATCATTAGTTCACTTAAACCTCACCACTGCAAGCTCACGTTCATCTACCTTCACTTTAGAGTGCAACGCCCACATCTTAACATCCAATCAACAACCGATGCATAGGACCAAGTCCCAGCTCTACATTTTTACTTCTCTGATGTACTGTACATCACAATAGGGAAGAAAAGATCTGTTGCTATTTCGGTTTCATCTTGACTTTAAAGTTCAAGAGCACCCCCTATGTGACCTTAAATTCACAGCGGCCAAGTACCCATCAGTCTAAAACAAGCAAATGGAATTTTTGTGGTGGAGATGACTAAGAAGATACTCATGAGTCTTTGCCTTCTCAATACCCCGATTCTTCATTTGAAAAATTTTGCAACATATTTAGAGACAGCACAGCATTTATAAACCATTTTACTTTTGAAATGCGACACATTTCCAGGTAAAACAGGATATTCATCAAGAAATGTAGGGCTAGACTTAGAATTTTTCCATCAAGAATTGACTGAATCATGAAAAGTGGTAATTTCATACTCCCGTCCTGAAGCATCATCTGCACCCATTTTTTAGAAGGCTTTTTTAAAAGCATTAGACACACACACAGACGAGAAGAAATTGTCCTTATTTTTGTTGTTTTTGCACACAAAAAGTATTCTCATCGCTTCATAAAATTAAGGTTGAACCACTGGAGTCACATGGATGATTTTAACAATGTCTTTTCTACCTTTCTGGGCCTTGAAATAGTTAATTAAATTGCTGTCTATGGCGGGGTCAGAAAGCTCTCAGGTTTTAAAAAAAAGATCTTCATATGTGTTCCAAATTAATGACAACATTTTGGGTGAACTAACCCTTTAAAAATGACTGTGTTAGGTATTGGCAAGATGAAGGCAGCATTACTTACAGTAGCCTAAAGGGTGTGTAAACAGTGCCAAAAAAGCCTGCAGGTGATGTCAGCTGAAAAGGGATTTCAGAGGTGGACCAATTTGAATGAAAGATTACAACTACGCCAATTGGGATATTTTATTCTTGTAGAGTACCACAATCAAGAGCTCAACTAAAAATATATATATAAATATAAATAGAATATACATATCAGCCAATTACAAGGTTCCATTAAAAGGTAGCTGCCCAAGTAGGCAGTAGACAGGCAAGGCAGCTCACACTAGGTTTTGAAACGGAGATCAACTTCATCAGCTTTAATGGCCCAATTGGAGCCAATTACAAAAAAAGCTTCCAGAAAGCTGTTTGCGCTTCATTGGAGGTTGGTGTTTCCATATAACATCACCTTCTGCTGAGTGCCACGTGTTCTCTAAAAACAGGAGGAGAAGGTGCATGCCTCTACGCCTCCCGTCAGGATGGCAGCATCAGCCTCAGCTGGTCCGACCCATTATATTCCCAAGGTTGGTCTTCAGAGCACCAACTTATAAATATTCATAGGTAATTAGGAGCTCTCTTGCTATCCGACTGAACGGTTGTATCACCACGGTAACCAAACTGCTGCACTTGTTTTAAGAGCCCCTTCATTTTGATTTATCAGCTTTGTCTGTAAAGGACTGCCAGTGTCCCCGCACACCTTAAACATGCAAATGAATGCAAATGTATGCGTGCCCGAACATTCACCTCGAAGTAATGCGTACATGTAGCAAATATGGAGTTGTCATTACTTAATGATCTCGGAAAATGTCTCGCATTTGGTTATTTTCCTTTGAAGCGCACTCAGTGTTGTGATGAATGCTCGTCAAACGACATGAAATCGTGATGTGGGTCAGGGTGGTCCCCCATGTGCTATTGTACACTCCGCACGGTAATGTAGCCCTGAGGTAATCCATCAGCCAAACCATACAGTGTATGACACGTTTTAAAACAAGTCTGGCAAACTCACAGTCGGCTGTACGTCAAAAGAGGGTTTTTAATCTCTCTTTACTGGCTGCAGAAATAGCAGCAGTAAACGGGACTTTTCATCACAGTGTGTGAGTGGAGTGATTGCCACACTGACGGCCCATTCCAGCTCGTTGAGTTTCAGGCTCGGGGGTAAATCTAACACCATCAGACCAGGCTCCCATTCAAAACTAAAGTGGCTGAAATCATTTGTACCTGAAAGCACAATCTCAGCTTTACTCCACTCTGTTGAAGACTTAAAAGGCCCACGTTTTTTTCCAAACATTTATCCTCTTTCATATGGTGCACTGATGAGTCATACTCAAAAACACTAGGAAGTTGTATTAAGGAAGTAAAAAGGGTCCATTCTGAATTCATATTGACTGTGAAGTCAATCCCAAAAAAGCGAATGGACTTGCGCACTTATGTCCCATAGGTCCGGCTTCGGCTTACTCGCCAAGGTGGACATTCAGGCAAAGGTCATGTGCACCACAGTGGTTGGTCCCACAAAAAATCTGTATGTTATAGATTATTCTACATTAGAAACACTACAATTTCCAGTAGGTCTATTCCAAAACTAGCTTCAAAGAGACTATCTCAAAATCCAATTGCAAAGAGTGCATATAAAATTATTTCATTTAGTAGTTAAAATCAACAATAAACATAGTGCAACCTAAATAAAAAAGTTGAACCCAAATTTTTGGATGCGTGATGCATTTTTGCACTGTGTATCGTGTTATCTTAGGCCATGTTTACACCTGGTATTAAGATGCGTTTCAGTCGATCGGATCACAAGTAGATGAGGGAGACACATTCCTGTTTACACCTGGTGTTTTAATCGGTCTCTTTTGCCCACTTTTAACCACTTCTGTCCTGATATCTTCGTCTATGGGCGGGTAAATGTACAGTATGGGCTTTTTTAGATCTTTTGATCTAATAAACAAAATAACAGTCGCAAGACCAGTCGAACGCTGTAAGTGTGTGTTAGAAATCAGGAATGCTGAGAGAACATTGTGAAACTTGGGTCTTCAGCCGACAAAGTTTAAATCTCATCTGGTTAGTGCACTTCCCCAGTAGGTCAGTAGGCGGAGAGTAGGGGTCTTTTGTGGCTGTTCGAACACATTCACCACATGAACATCTACACTACGAAAGCAATCAAATAAGTTTTCGACTACATCTGGAAGTGGTTTAAAGTGGACAAGCTCAAAATGTTTTAGACCCCATTTACACCATCATAATACAGGGCCCTACTGACACCTGAAATTGGTATTGGTCAAATGGATGATGCTAAACATTGGTGTAATAGGGCCTAAAATTTTGAGCACGTCCACTTTAAAAAAAAAACCTATTCAACCTGAATCGCTGTGAAATGTAGATGCTCATGATGTCAAATGTGTTTGAAGAACCACAAAAGACCTCTCCATCTACTGACCTAATATGTAATAATTTATGCACCATTTGAACGCTATGTTCAGTCAATATTATCCAAGCGGCACATTCAACACTGCTGCAAATATGATGTCGAGTGTTACGAAATAAGAGTGTCTCGAGGAAATCTAAACAGAAGTGGTCACAGGAGACACATTTGCATGCATTTTAATACAGAGTGGAAACAGTAGGCATCTTGGCTGACCACTTGTGATCACATCATTGAAAACAGGTGGAAACAGGGCCTTAGTAACATGCTAACATCCTAACATCAAACTCCACCGAAATCAATTGTGAGTTGAGTCTGCCATGCTCTTTATATGAGGAGTGTGATTTTTGTGTGTGTAGCCAATGTAGATCTTTCCAAATTAGTCATTTATGAGGTTCGGAGTGACCTTTTTCACCTTCCCAGGCTGTTTTTCAATAATTTGTTTCTAACGGTTGGATTCTTCAGAAGGATGTGCAGATGGTACTTACAGACAGGGACAGCATAAGGTTTGACAGACTTTACTCTTGTTAGTTGTTCTAGCATTTGGGAATAACAGTATCTATCCTACTCCCTTACCAAATAGTCAATACAAATATACTTTGTAAATGTTGGCGGGTCATACATCCCCAACTTCCTGACATCAGAAATCCATTTTTGCATTCCAGTTTCAATAAATGCTCTTAGTTGATGAAGTTTTAATTTCTAATAGTTACTATATGTATAAATAGTACATCACGCTTTTTATGACCCCCTTTAAAACAAATTATATATGCACTGCTTTCAGTATACTTTATTTTTGTTCTCTTCCCATCAAAATGTACCAATCACACATATATGTGGCAATGGCATGGTTTCCAGGACAGCGATTCGCTCTACTCCTACACGAACTAGTGCTCAAGATGCTCGCAGTCTGTGCCCAGAGCACCCTTAACACTTTCAGTCTGGCGGTTTTGCATCGTTTCTTCGCACTGCCGGCGAGTGAAACCATTATCAGCGGGGAGCCAGCATTTACTTGACCATGTTTGCTTCTCTCCAATGCAGAGAACAACAGCACATTTCTTTAGGCATACTAAATATATCAGCAGATATTATGATATAATCAAATGAGTGAAAGTGGTTGAAAGTTGTCTTTGCAGGACATATGGTGACTGCATGATGGCAAGTAACAGCTCTAAAACTGTGGGCAGCCGGAGATCTGACCACCTGTACGGTGGGGGGAGGAGGGAGTCCATGGTGAGTCCGATGGATCCTGACAGTCTAATTAACTCAGTGGATGAAGGGCCCTCGGCCATATGTGCTGACTGGGTGAGCTGGGAACACAGCAGAAACTCACCCGTGACTTTAAACACACTAATTGGACCAACATAGCCCCCAGCAATCATTTCACAGCAACATCTAAATACCTGCACAGTCTCGCATGGATTTCTTGACTGTCCTGGTTTTAAAAAGCTATGAGCAAAAAAACAAACAAACACAGAGAGCTCTGTAGAAAGGCAGCACTAGCCTGCTCGCTTTTCCCAAAGTGTGTGTTTACGCGTGCACATTTTTGTCGAAGCTGCTGCAATAATTAAATTCACAGCGCTGGTAATAGAAAGCTAAAAGATATAATTGTCATTTGCACGGTATCCTTTTAATTACTTTTTGGTTCCATTTCATTCCATTTGAACTGACAGCATGATCAAGTTTTAATTGTTAGTTTTAGCAAACAGCTTATCTGCCCGCCTCGAGCCCACACGGCAGTAAATTACCCGCTCCAGAGATACAAAAACACACACATTAAACTCCAGCACGTTTATTCAAAGAACAACATGCACACCTACGAGCAAAAGTATCTGATAAATGACAGGCAAAAGTATCTGATAAATGCATGCAACAAACAGGAGGGCCATTTATTTCTCTTGAGAAGAACTGCTGGAAGAGGTAAAGAGAAACAAAGATGAAGGATACGAGAAAAAGGATGAGAACATGAGAGAGCTATTGCCCAAAAAGTCCACGAGCAAATGCAGGAGTACCAAATGAAGCAGAACTGTCCATCACAATGTATAAATGCAAGGGCAGTGCTTTCAGTATTTACACACTGCTCACGGTCCTGAAGCTCCGCCCATTAAAAAGTGCTCTCTAATGCCAGGAATCATGGGGGATTAATCAGGGACGTTTCTCTGTTTCAGTGCGTTTATGAGCAGACTGCAAACTCCTGAGCAGAGATGTTTACTATTCCACGCGGCTAATGAAGAGAACGCTCATAATTTGATTCACGCTAGTAACCTGACTCGCATTGCTGAAGATATCTGTAATGCACTGCTTCTTCAAAATATAATTGCAAAACACAATAATCACGATCCAAGCACAAATAGCTCATGTAGATGAGTAAGTGATACAATTTCCAAAAATTATGTGTTGTCAACAATCTTGAATCTCTACTGATATTGTAAATGATGGTTTGATGAAGCTTACAAAAATACATGCTAGTTCCAAAAGAGATGACTGACTTCAGAAAATAAGGAAATATTTAACCATTCGCACTGATGCAAAACAACTGGATTTAAAACATTAGAGTTAAAGCCTTCATCTGCCATTCATAGTTAAAATGAATAAATAAATGGCTGATCATCTAGAATTTCCATGTGTACCAAGTTTTGCTTTTCAGGCCAATTAGCAAAGTTATTATTGTTAACTAAAACTAAAACATTTTAAATAAAGCTGAAATATATAAAAAGTGTCACACTTTAGATTAGGGTCCAATTCTCACTATTAACTATGACTTGTCCCTCAATAAACTCCTAATCACTGCTTATTAATAGTTATTAAGGCAGTTGTTAAGTTTAGGTATTGGGAATATGGTCGTGCAGAATTAGGTATTAATATGTGCTTTATAAGTGCTAATAAACAGCCAATGTCCTAGTGATATGCATGATGATAAGACACTAGTTAATAGTGAGAATTGGACCCTAAACTAAAGAGTTACCAAAAAAAATATTAGTTGAAAAACAAACTAGAAAATTAAAAAATGTTGCCTTGGCAATAAACTGAAAGAAGTTTAGGTTGAAGCACTAGAATTATTAACTGAAAATAATTAAAAAGACAAACTAACTAAAACTGAAATAAAAAATAAATTAAACCTAAATGGCAATATTTATAAAACGAACAAAATGACAAAAGCACATAATGAAATTTCTAAACATTAAATATACATAATAAACTTAAAAATATATACATAAATACAACTATAATTATTAATATTAATACAACTATAATAAAAACTAAAATAACACTGCCTATTAGTCATTATGGGCCAGGCCCAGATATATCGTCCTATACGGCCACAAATAAAAATATACTTTTTCATGAGTATCTTGATAAACACAATTTTGTGTGAATCTGTCAAACGGCCAATGAGGAGTTCAAAAAACTCAAGGGTGCATCATTTAGTTTCCTTGATCAGTCTGTTTTTTGTAACATCCCCTAACTTTGACAAATCTAAATTCTTTTCTTGAGATAAAGTGTGCCAAATTTAGTGTGAATCAGAGCAACATGTTTCTGGCTGTTTTTAATAATGCTTCATTCAGAAAAAAAAAGATCAATACATCAAGGAAATCTGCTCATCAAGACACTTTCAAGACTTTTTTACAAGACTGATTTTACAAGCATTAACTTATTTTTCACAGGTAATTTACAGTATAAAATAAAATAATATAAATGAAATAATATTATAATATATAATATAAATAATATGATATAATATAAATTAATATAATATAATATAATATAATAAAAGACTGGACTATCACAAACACTCACCACCTAATCTGTCATTATTTTTGCTGCAGTGCAAACATGGATATTTCCTTCAGGAAATGTCAATGTAGTTATTTTCTGTTTCAAGCCTTTGACACTGGTTATTCATTACAAATGCATCATTCGTTAGTACTCTCATCTGGGAGCAGACGTATGAAAATGACGAAGTAAACGACAGCACAGCTGCACAAATTTAAGATGTTTTTTTTTTTCCATATTCAAAAAGAGCATCTGTGTTCATTTTGGGTTTTACAGCATTACTGGAAAGAACAAGCTGGAGATAAAACATGCAATTTGCAAGCAATGTCACTTGAAAGTCACCGATCATAAAAAATGTACTGCAGTCAAATGAAAAAGAATAAATCATTACACACTCAAGGTTAGAATCGCAATGCTTTATGTATCACAAGATTGCAGCATTTGCCATATATGATCTATGTTTTGTGATAATACCACATCTCTATCACAGCATCCTATGTATCCTATTGCACTGAAAATACAGTCTTCAGACACCAGATATAATGTTTCACTAGTGGGTGCAGGACACTATAGTTCATTTCTGTAAGTGAGGAGAGCAAAATAAAGTAAACTGTGACATATTGTACCCAAAAACTCTTCATACAGTGACTACAAGTAAAATTGATCAAAATTTGGGAGCAAAATGATTCCGACACTTTGAGCTGAGCATGTTTTGCTGAAGTGTTTGTTCTTTAATTGCTAATGTGACCTTTGACACCACAGACTGAACAAAATGAAGCATTGCTTGGTCATTGGTTGACCTAAATTGGTATTATCTAATTGTGTAGTTAAATTTAACAGCTGATTGGTTGATTCTAGATATAGATCATTAAATTATTAAATTATGTTGATTTATCAACACCATATAAATTAGCTGGACAATCTAAAGCATCTACAACGACTGCTATAAGCAACATAACATAACATAACACAAAAACGTTACGTTTGTATCGTTTCCACCAATAAAGGCATTAGCGTCATCGCTTTGAGTCAACACTTTGCACGTTCAACACTTGATTTTGGCATGACTCTGCTGATGTACAGAAGCGCGCATGTGGTTTTGTTATCAGTCATTGCGGAGGCAGCTCTCTCGTATATTTCCTCACAGAAATTAGAAAGGTTTTTACTGTGCGAGTACAGCAAAACAGCAGCGCTCAAGATTCATTAGTTAAAAGGCTTCCTAATAAATTCCCCACGTTTAATGTTTCACACAGCTATTAAAGGCACGTTGAGCGGCCGTGTCCCTGTTGCCCATTATGGCTTTCAATAAATGACAATCGTGCTGCACTTTAAAAAAAGAAAAAAACAGACAGGCTTCCAGGCCTGCCGCTCAAAAGACCCTAATAGCACATAAAGATGTATTAGTCGTTTCGCGCCGCAGTTTTATAAAAGGGAAGCACTTTGTTTCTGAGTTGCGGAGGCTTTAGTTAATGAATAGAGGCACTTCTCTTCTCCTACTAATTCACACCGCTTATATCAATCTCTGTCGCTCGCTCCAGACAGGAAGAGTGATCCGCTCAAGCTGCAGACGGCACAAAAACAAACCCGAAAGACCAGGTGATTAGGATGAAACTCGTGTGAAATCGTACTTGTTCTGTGCTTGATGTTTGCTTTACCTGTGATGTATACTTCTGTAGTCTTTTAAAGGGAAAAAACAACAAAGAAAGAAAGAAAGAAAGAAAGAATACCGTCCACAAAGCCAAATTTAGGGCGAAAGGCGCATCATTGATTACGCTGTGAAGCTCGGTGCTTTAATTAATGGTTTCCTGAAAGGGAGGAAAACACAAGGCTGGAAATGAGCCCCACGGGGGCCAGAAAATAAATCTGTGCTGTCCATTCGTATATTTACCCTCTTACGGAGGAGAGACGGATATTCTGCTGGCTTTACTTCAGCCGAAACACACACAAACACAGTCCCTGTGTGCCGCAGGACGACTCCAGATCACGTCCTCTGCGTTAGCGACACATAAAATGAGCGATGATCTGAGATCTTGCGCCACGATAACAGCGGAGACGGGACATTTCTCCTGCTTTCATTTTTCAACTGCTGCTTGGGGTTTTTCAAGTGGGCGACAGCGGGCAAGTAAAGCGTATTTTTGTCTCCATTAGGGCAGTGGTTTGACCCCTCCTGCTTTTAAACGCTCCCTCAGAGCAGTTATTATGTTTGACACCAGTGGCAGCCACTAAAAGCCGCAGCTTTAAGCCAAGTCTGCTCTTCCGCTGGAGTGTATGTCGTTCAGACACACACACAAACACAACTGCAGGCCATTTAGTGGACTTAGAAACAAGTAGGAGGACAAACGGTAATGCCTGAATATGGAAAAGATGCATCTGTCTGTGATAACAAGCACTGAGAACTTCAATGGATTCCAGCTGAGATATATTCTATTATATTCCAAACAATGCGTTCGGAAGAGGAAAGCCTGGCTGAAAAATATATTTTATTTTAATTAAAAAAAAACATATCTACAAATAGTTTTTGTCCTTATGATAATGGATGGTTTAGTAGTTTTTCCTAGCACATTTGTGACACAACAGACAAGGTCATTGTGTCGCTCCAGATGAGTCCGTCTCCGTCGCTCTGTGAAACTGCATCGGTCACAAAAGCAGCTGGTGAACATTGTGATGTTGTGCATCGCATTTTTGTTTGGTTGAATTAAGTCTGAGGCCAAAGTGAAAACCTGGAATTTGTATTATTTAGTTTAAACCTAGAAATAAACAGTTTTAGAATGTGGATCATTTACTGACCCTCGTGTCGTGCCAAACTTCTGCTGCAGAACATGAAGGAAAATATTTTGAAAAATGCATTTTTTCTTTTTTTTAGATATCTTATTTTGTGTGCTACAGAATAAAGTCAGTCATGCAGGGCTTGGAAAATCACATTTTTGCACTTTGCACCTTTTCTACCCAAACATGGGGTTAAGCCAATTTGGTCATTTCTGGGTTATGTTTTTCAGTGTTGGGTAGTTTTGCTGAGTAAGTGGCTGGAAGAGTCTTACTGACACATAAAACTACACCCCTCCCTACACTCTGACGTAACAACCTGTGCGACATTACAGGCTTTCTGCATCTTCAGAAGTGATTCAGTCCCAACACAAAGTAAAAGAGAGTTGCAATGAGTCTGAGTTTAATTACTTTTAAATGCTTCAATTTGACTTCTAAAACGTTTGTTAAATGATTTTACATGCATATACTGGCAATATTGTATGCATGTATAAAAAACTAATAACATATGCCGTATTAAAGGGATACATTTTCACTCAATTTAATCATTTACTCACCCTCAAGTTGTAGTATTTTTTCCCCCACTATGGTAGTCGATGGCTGCTGAGATCTGCTTGGTTACAAACATTCTTCCAAATATCTTCCTTTGTGTTCACATTTTTGGGTGAACTATCCCTTTAAGATCTGCACACCAAAATGCTGAGTTGAGTTTTTCCTCCAAAATGCCTGTTGGGTAATTTTTTGTGTTATCTTTTCTAATGTTGGGTAGTTTTTGTTACCTAGCCATTGGGTCCGGGCTGGGTCAATCTTATTCACAGTTATAAACAAACACCCCTTGCCATTACAACAACCCAGCTGTTGAGTTACACAGGGAAGGGGATTTTTGCATCCTCTTCATGAGAGAGCACCACCAAATTAGTACATTTCTTCAGTGAAATAAAAGTTTGTTCACATTTTATTTTTATCTACTGTATTGTCTTTAATGTACAGTACATTAATTTATTTTACACAACACAACATACAGGGATGAGATGTTGAGATGTCAGTCAGCTAAACGAGCCAGTCAGCATTGGTCGTTTTGCATAATGGAAATGCTGCTTGCCTTGCATAAAATAAACTGATTTTATCCGTTATAATACTGAATCTGATTACTGGATGTTAAAATGTGTTCTCTACTGTGAGAGCTTATCAATTCCCCCCGATGAACATCAGCCCAGCACCAGCTCAGACTTCAGCAACACACCAGCACGAGAACCAGCGCCATTTTGGTGGAAATTATTAAGTTAATCTGAAAATATTAACCCATACATGAAGTAAAATTTATTTCTGTAAAATTTAAATAGCATATAATCAAGCCATTATGCTGAGTTAAATGAACAACCCAACATGCTAGGTTAGAATAACCAACAGTTAGTTTTGTCCATATTTGACCCAGCAGTTAAGCTGCAAAACAACCCAAATTACGTTACTTTCTATGGTAACACTTTAGTATGGTGAACACATATTCACAATTAACTAATGACTTTTGCCTAAATAAACTCCTAATTTACCGCCTTTAAATAGTTAGTAAGGTAGTTTTTGTAGCGTTTAAGTGTTGGGTGGATTAAGGGATGTAGAATATGGTCATGCAGAATAAGGTATTAATATGTGCTTTATAAGTGCTAATAAACAGTAATATGTACAGTAATATCCTAGTAATATGCATAATAAACAACTAGTTAATAGCGAGAACTGGACCCTAAACTAAAGTGTTACCCTTTCAACGGACCGTAGGCTGAAAGTCTGATGCATATGGCACACAAAATGGGAAACACTTCAGGAGTTTCGAAGTCGTGACGCCAAACCCCATCATGAAAGAAGAAAGCTGTTGTGTTTACAACTGTAACAATGAACGCTTACCAGGATCAAGTAAATGCTGGATTTTCTAAAGTATGTAAAGTTTGCGGCTCCATTGCTGCAGTGCACAACGGTCTGTTATTTTAGGGACATCGACTTCTTAGGGATATCGAGACGGCCTCTGGGTGGTCCTTGTCAAATGAAAGCTGCAATGGAGTCCAGACCTTCTGCCGTCAGTCTGGCTACACGAGACTACCTTCAACCCATCGTATCTTAGCGTGTACTCATTCAAAATAAAGGAGGTATCACATAAACACAGTGGTTGTGTGGTGTATGTTCAAAACTGTTAGAGAATTTAAATTAAACTGAAGATATTAACCTATGATGTAAAAAATAAGATGGTAATCTTGTAAAAAGGAAATGGTATATAAGGGATAAATGAGCTACCTAACTTGCTGAGTGTCCTACATTTAAAGAGTGTCAGGGCTAAATCAACCCAAATTGGTTGAGATTGTGAAATATCCCCTATTAACCCTATAACATATTACCACCCACCTTTACAATCCAGCAACTTAATGAACAACAATGGCTGAGTCTGAAAGCGTACACACAAATGCACCTCCTGAAATTGATTTCGGACAGACTTGAGGCAGCGTAACAGTCTAATGATCCACAACCAACAGAGAGATTATTTCAAGTGAACATGTAATTACTACAATACTCATTTCTCTCTGGAAACAAAATCAAAAGTTGAAGAAAACATGTAGAAAAACATCCATTTATACACAAACTACCCACCAACTGCAACTTTCAGATGCCATTTTGTTTATTCACTCAACTGTAAATCAAACGCACAGGATGTGACACGATCATTGCCTTCCTACCTTCTTATTTTTCTGCTTTCAGATGAAGCCAGTGTTAACTACCCCAGTATGTGTTAGTTAGCCAATCATAACAGAGGCTGCTTACATATAAACATCTTTTTCTGTCTATATTTGGTTCAATAAACCTTGACTAACATTATAAGCGGAAAAATTGTGTATTAAAGACTGATAGATTAATTAAAACCTATTAACAGCTGAGCCTCACATAACAATAAAGAAAACACAATACAATTCAGCAGGCATGACTAATCAATCTATTTAAACTCAAGACTTCGCCAATCAACGAGTCACCTTTACTGATCTTGTGAATCTAAACATACCTTGTAGCTCAGGCATGACCATACGGCTGTCATTATGATTGACACACTGATGACTGTAATTAAACGAGACCCGCAGTAAAGTCTTAACCATGGCCAGCATGTCCTCTAGTTCGGCGAGGAGGTTGTTGTGCACTTTCCTGTCAAAATCAAGCCTACCCTGTTTGCTAAAGTAAGTCTTTGTGAGCCTCTTTGCTTTGGACTCCTGTTGGTGAAAAGAGGTTTTCACAAGTCTTTCAGGTTTGTATGGACATTATGTCTTCAGTAGTGATGTCAAAAGCTCTAGTACTTTGGTGTCAAGTCAATGAAAAAAGTTCACTAGTTACCCAAGTGCTGCAAGCATGGTTGAGTCACACTTGGTTTTGAATAGGGATGGTCAAGACGTTTGTGACATAAATGTCTATATGAATATGAATTCCTCTAATGTCCAGGATGAGCATGCTTTGCCATTGTTTTTCATCAAGTTGGCTGGTGAGCCACGGACAAATATAATTGTTCAGCTTTTCAATGGTCATAACTGGAGACTGTTGTAGGTGTTATATGCTAAAAGAAAAATCCAGAAAAATTACAATGGAAAAAAAATCATATGGCCCTAAAAATGTAACTTTTGTTAATTGTTGTTAAATTGTACATGATTCGTTGTTTCAATTAATTAGACATGATTTTTACATTTTACTAAAATGTAATCATTACAATGGGAGAAAAAAATGGAATTGAAGAAAAGATAAAACAGATTTCATAGGGCCCTTTTTGTACAGGTTTATCATTTTAACTGGTATATTGTCCACCAGTGCAAAGTGGTTTGGTTTGTGCTCATGGACAAGAAACATGTCAGACTACATTGCATCCTGACCAATCATCGCTTGCCGTCTTTAACAATGTGTGTGATGTTTTAGACATCCGGAAATAAGAGCGTAAACAAATGGCTACCGAAGCAGCGTGTTTGCTTAAAGGGCACGTATTATGCAAAATTCACTTTTACATGGTGTTTAACCATGGCATTGTGTGTACCCCTTTTTTTTTTTAATCCTCATAAATCATAAGTAGTGTCTCAGAACAAGCTGTTCGCAGACTCTGGACGTCACTTTGCACAGGCTCCGCCCACGACTGTTGACAGACTATGCTGTATTAGCATAGACCCCGCCCTGAGCGAGTTATGAGCACTGTCCGCCATTTTCTCCAGGCCGGAGCAGCTGCAGCAACAAGAATTTCTCAAAAGCTGTGTACAGGAGAGCTTCTGCACTCCTACTGGTCAATGTCACAGATGTGACGGAAGCTGTCGTGGAGGACCAGAAAATAAAATCTTTGTCGTGACATTGTGAAACGTCACAGACGTGGTGTTGGCTGTCGTCCTCTATGACACGCTATACAGATAAGACGATAGATTCTTGCATCATTTACGGATCATCACGACACCCTACGTCAAACGGATCGTGCCAAAAACAGGCTGATATCGTGTAGTCTGAACCCAGCATTAGACAAATTAAGAGAGCACTCTACTTCACAGAAAAAAACACAAACATAACTCGCTGCTGCAAACCATCGCATGCTGGATCTGACACCATTTGGAGGAGATTTTAGGCATAATGTCATTAGTCAATATGAACAGGAGAAATGAGTGGGATTAGTTGTGAAGAGCTCATGGAGTGTGAACACAAGCACTGATAAATGTCAACAGCTGTAAATAAGCCTCCACTGACCTCGTCCAGCTCCGAGATGAACACAGGTTTCTCCTCAAACCCAATGGGCATTGGATCGTTGGGGGGGATCTCAACCTCCTCATACATCTTATTATTCTCTCGTCTGATCCCCTCGGGCAGCAGCATCTGCCGGCACAGCAGAGAGGACATAATTACACAAAACACATACAATTAAACCTTCATCATGCATTAGCTCACGGCAACAGTCACAAACTAAACGGTGAAGACCAACGTTGAGACTGTGGCCACCAGTGTGCTTCATTACAGCTGAAATTAACTGAAAACGCAGTGCATAACGCAAGCTGCACTTCTTTGTGTATTTGCTTTGAGCAATAGAATGCAGTGGGTTGAGCTGAGCTTGCTATACATTCTCTTATGGAAATCATTTATAGAATTAGGAGAATAAATATCTAATTTTAGCATGCTCCACTTCCTCCAGCTCCTATAATTACAAATCATTTTCACCAAACTGAGAGCATATGCCGAACTAATGAATGTGTCATAATCAGCTGTTGATCACAGTAGACAGCATCATGCGTCATATCTGGCAATGCTACTCATCTTAGTCACATATTGTTGCTCTAAACACATTGCCAGAGCCAAAATCATTGTGAAAATCATTGTTTTGTCATTGTGAGCATTCAAATAGTGCTTCAAATATTATTATTATTATTATTAATAGAAAGCAAAACATCATTGTTACTTCACACATTTACTCGTGGACAAAGTTAAATTAATATTACCATTCAAACGTTTGGGGGGGGGGACTATTTCAAGCCCTATTGTATACATTATTCATGGAACGTGCCACTAATGTAGCATGACAGCTTACTAAGTTTATAGTTTATTGTAGATACAATCATCGGGCCTCATTCATGAAACACGAGCAGAACGAATTTTTGTGTAAATCTTTCGTAAAGCCGTTCTGACGTAAATTTACGGATTCACGAAAATGTTCGTATTTTTAAAATGTTAGTTGGTATGAAAGAAATTTACACCTGCTCCCTACCACGTGCAAATGGTACGTAAAACATTTGAACGTTCTGTGCTCTAATTTAGGCAAACTGATGACATTTCATTTTGATACACTATGTACCATATTTCACGAGTTGATTTGCCCGGTCTTTTTTTTAAACTTCAACTTTGAATAATAGCAATAGGCAGTGCTCATCACTGTCACTTTTTACCCAACCGTCCAATCACAGTGGAGGAGGGGCGGGACAAATATAACACCAACCAATCATCCCACTTGTACAACGACTGAACAACAATGGAGAAGTTAATATTGTTGGTTAGGGCCTACTGCATTTTTATATTCAGTAATATTCTTCCAAATTAGATACTAGTAACACATTACTGACATGAGCATTCTGTATCATAGCAACCAAAGTATCTCAGCTGGAAAAATGCTGCACTTGCAAAGCGCTTTCAAGCGCCACCAGCTGGCTGTTTACAGAAGCCATTTTTTAGCTGGCTAAAATGCTTTGGAGGACACACGATAAATTGAATATTTATTGCTAGGCATATGGCCAGTTGGTCTCTTTAGCATGTATGCAATATACTGGAGCCAAACCTGAGAAGGAAGTCCAGAAGATTCCACAGCGTTCCTGGGCACGTAATTTGCGTAGTTGTAATTATTATTAATTATGCTAATTATGAATGAGCGTGTATGCACGCCCTATTTACGAATGCTTGGAATTCATTAATATACACACGTTTAACTACCGAATCCGTGATATATGAAGCGTTTGTGAATCCGGAGGAGAGTTTTTGTAAAGGTCCAGAATTTGCTCATATATTTACGAAAGATTCATGAATGAAGTCCAATGTGGGGAAACGTAGACTAAGGTTAAGACCTCCAATATACACTCAGTTGACCTCAAGGTGGGCTTATAATTTAAAATCTTTAGATATTGAGTTCTACTACCTTAAACGTCCCTGTACACACGTTGTCCACACAGTGAGCAACACCACATGTGCACTAGAAAGCTCTAGAACGTACTGGCCCTAAACCACCTGTCCCACCCCACCCGCAGGAAAAAGATGAGGCCCAAATGAATTCATTTCAATCGCTGGAAGATGGCCTGCAGCAGGAATTTTAATGAAGACATCATAAAAACTGGATTAAAAACAAAGGCTCTGGGTAATCTAGTGTGTGATAATGTGATATAATTCAACAGATTGGCATGATGCTGAGTAAACAAAGCACCAGGGAGAGATTTTGCATTTAAGAGTGGAGATTTATTTTTCCTCTGTGTCTTACAAAAGAGTCAGATTAGTGGCGGGTGTGCTTTTACCTTGGCTCCTCCGACGAATGCAGAGGTCTTGATGGCTTCAGCGTAAGAATCATAAACGTGAGGGTAACGAATGCGTTCGTAATCTCTGTGCCGTCCTAACACCGGGGAATAGCGTGCCGTCAGCAAAGCCTGCTCCCTAGACACACAAATACAGAGATCCACATCAACAGACTTCACTAACAATCCAGACTCATCAAATGCAGAGCAGCATTTCATCTCACCTAACAGAGGAAAATAGGAGAGCAGATGTTTTTGATAATATAACTAATAAGTTCTGAGCCATTTAAAATAGTCATCTATCATTGAAATATCTGTAACAAATCATATTAAAGACTGTTATAGACATGTTAAACCTTTACATAAATCTAAGACGACATGCTCTTGGCTCATTGGACACTTTGGAGAAAGCTTTCATAAAATCACAAGCTCCAACGTGATTGGCTGAGTTGAGTTAACTTTGTCCTTAAAGGCAATACAGCAGTATACATACACGTACAGCAACACAATACACATTAAATAACACAGATGTATAATAGATCATTTAAAACATGATTACAGCAGGTATAAAGGAATGTTTGTATCTATTTGATTTGCACAAAGTGAGTTCACATTTCCGACCGGAGGAAAGCAGTTGAAATTCAGTGCACAATGGGTGGGTAACCAGTTGACTTTAGGGAGTAAGGGTGCAGAGATTTATATCAGACCCTGTCCCTAATGGCACACTTCAGGTGAACTTGCCGTCTTGTGGACTTACAATGGCCGCCAGTTGCGAGTGTCCGTTAAGTCCACAGGGCTGAAGGGTGTCCGATTTGTCATTTTAGGTTTCAAAACAGGGCTGCACGATATTGGCAAAAAAAACATTACATTGCGATATTTTGTTTTCCTGCGATATATTTTGCGATATAAAAACTATTTCACCAGACAATTTGAATGGCTCTATTTGAAAAGAATGAGTCATTCTAGAATAATTGGGGAGTGAATCTGCATAGAAAATAGGGATGTAACGATTCAGTCGGAGTCGGTTGAAATCGATACAAATGTGTGACAATTCAAGTCAATTGAGATGTTAAATCGCGATACACGTTTTAAAGAGCAGGGACACTGAAACCATATACGGTCACCTCACTTACAGGCACGACAGCAACGAGCAAGTACGGACTGTGCGTGCACACTGGCACGAAGAAGACTGAAATAAACTAATGTTTTCTGTTCATTCATATGGAAGTTGGGCACAAGGCTGCGAGCGCAGCCGCCGAACAGAAGCATGGCGGAGGTGTGGCGGCATTTTGACTTTCCGAAGACTAATAAATAACCACAGAAAGAGGCTCCAATCACCTCCGTCTGCATGTAAAAGATAATAGGCCAAGCCACTGACCGGCGGATTTGAAGCCCCACTCGCGGCGTCGAGGGCGATTGCCATGGAGATCACAAGGTGCATCAGTGTTTTCACAGCGAAAGATACAAGGCTGTTTTCTGCCGTAGTAAATGAATTCCAGGCTCTTCCTCATCAAGAAAAAGACTAGCGCGAGGATGTATTCCACAGACTGAAGGTAAAATCTGTGCTGTTGCAGAACCAGGTGGTGTATTTATTTTACCATCTCTTTCTCTAAATGTGTATATGGATTTTTTCTTCTCAATAATTCCTTGATTATTATGGCATATTTATCTAAATGTGTTCTGTTTTTCTAACTCTTGCAAGTGTAATGATACAAATTATAATTGAAATCTTGCCTTTATAACAATGTGAAACCCCTGTCACTGTTGTAGTCTTTTTTATTTCTGCTCTTCCTCAGTGCAGGATGAGGATGAAGAAGCTGAAACAACCTCCTCCCAAGAAAACATTGGAAGGTCTCCTTGAAGGGACATTTCAAGGATTTGTTTTAAAATTTCAATTGAGTTATTATTTGACATTAAATATATATTGACATTTTACAAAGAAATATGCAGAATTTTGTCTGAGAAATAAAAGGACACTTTTATTTTATGATTTGTATTAAATCTCATTCTGTTAAAAAAATCGTGAGAAAATCGCATCGTGAAATTAGTATCGTGAATCGTATCGCATCGTGAGTTGAGTGAATCGTTACATACCTAAATTACAAACATAGATATATACAATAGAAGAAAGATAATATTGAAATAAGCAGTGCTTTATGTTTTTCAAATGCAATAAATCAAATGTAAAATAACAGTCTTCACTATATAAATGAAATATAACTAATATAATTAATTAATTAATACATTTTATCGTTGGTAAAGCTACAAATGTTCTCACCATTTCTCGGCGTATCACCAATGGTGACACAAACAGCTGTGGGTACATTAGGCTGCTGTCCCTTTAAGACGAATGCACGGACCTAATATAAATGACACGCATTCGTTTACAACACATATCCGGCTGTGTTTACGAGGATACTCGCCGAGACGGGCATTTTGACTTCATTTTGCATGCACGTGTCCGTTTAAGCTCAAAAGAAAGCGATATCAAAATGCCTGTGCACTGTTTTCTGAGTCCTCTTGCGCTTGATGCCTGACTCGACTTAAAAACACATGCGAATGATAAACTTTCACTCTATGATGATTAAACTTTGCAATTAATCCACAAATCACATGCGTTCTGAACCGGATGCAGCTGACCCGTACGGATCACGGATCAACTACGATCCCTATACTTGACATTGCACATCATGTGATGTGACTATTGCGGATACGCTAAAACGATAAATTGTGCATATTTCAAAGGGGTGCTGGCAAGCGCCCCCCTTTGCGGCCAATATGCGCCCTCAAAGCACACTTTTGTAGAGGCCGCACTGAAGTGAGATCCGCAGCAGACTTCTACCCGACAGTCAAAGCGGCATTACGTAGTGAAAGTGTGGACTCGGAGGAAGATCATGAGGGCTTAGGGATCTATTTGGGACAGGGTCTCGTATGTAACTGTGATTGGTCACTTTGTGTCAGAGGGTTTTAAGTAGGTGGTTCTTGGCTAGAATAAATGGTTACTGAATTTTAATACTATAACAATTAGCATACTATACATTTTACTTGACTTCATGTTGATGTGTCTGTAAAGCCCAAAATATACTTTTACAGTTTTTACGCATATGCTAGGATACGCATACAATGCATGTGATGTATATTTTCTCATCAGCATAGTATGCAGTCTGATTTTTCTAACTCTGCATACTTTGTTTGCGCAGGTTGCACATGCACATTATTTTTGTTTGCACTAACTAGTTCCACAAGGTGGCAACACTGGTCCAGGCCTTTGTTTCATAGTTGAAAAGAAATGGAAGAGACGGAAAAATGTTGCTTGTGTGATGCAGTTAAGAGATTGCAGCAACTCAAGTTCAAATTCATAAGGTCTGGAGAGAAATTATAGTGTTAAATGGAATAGAAATAAACTTTGGGTTTAAGGACAAACATCCCAACAGAACCTGATTGTGCGTATGCTGCTCTGCTATCAGATTCACACATGCGTTCAGGTCATGAACCACGTAACAGTGATCGGCCGTTCACAGAAACCCAAAAGCTTTTCTTGAGCCCTTGAGCTCTCAGGATTATATTTCAGAGTTTAAAATGACAACTGATTACCTGGCTCAAGTTCTCTGCTGTAAGTCAGTCGTTAAGACAATCGTTAGTCTCCTTACACTGTTTGAGAGAGACACCTTTGTCTCCTAACATGAAAGACAATACTTCAGCAAACACACTGATACGGCTTGGCTAAAGCGTCATTCAAGCTCTTTGTACTCCTCATTTATAAACAGTACTGAGCAAAAGGTTCAAGCATATTAGATGCTTCACAACAATATTTGTTTTAAGACTGTTATGTTTATTATTTTTTGCTTTAGTCACTGCACATGACTTCTCCAAGATGATTGGAAGAACCTTAAGTGTACCTTGGAAAAAGCTATTTTAAAGGCAATGGGTGGTTAGATAAAATATTGATTTGATTTAGGGCGTTTTCACACCTGAAAGTCCGCATCAAGGTCCGAACCAAAGACATACATTCGGTTTGGTTTCACATTGCAATTATGCGAGCGCACTAATGAACTTAACATGACATATTTGACATTGATTGGTTTGTAAACGGATGTGCGTCTGACGTCAGCGTGTTGTCAATTCGGCGGGTAACTTTGACATGAAAGAATGAACAGACGCATATCGTTGCCACTATACTGTTATTATTATGGCATTACTACCTGCAGCACCAACTATACTCTAGGCAGGCTAGTTCAAATTCGCCAAATGAACGTCCTCGTTGTGCGAACATTTTTATCATCGCCAGCAGGAAAGGAGGAGAAGACTGTAAGCAATCCTTTAAAAAGCAGATCCTTTAAGTCCTGTAAGTTGCGAGGTGGGGGCTCCATGGATCGGACTTGTTTGTTCAGCACATCCCACAGATGCTCGATTTGATTGAGATCTGCGGAATTTGGAGGCCGAATAAACACCTCAAACTCATTCCTGAGCCATTTTTGCTTCGTGGCAAGGCACATTATCCTGCTGAAAAAGGCCACAGCCACCAGGGAATACCGTTTCCATTAAAGGGTGTACATGGTCTGCAACAATACTTAGGTAGGTGGTACGTGTCAAAGTAACATCCACATGGATGGCAGGACCCAAGGTTTCCCAGCAGAACATTGCCCAAAACATCACACTGCCTGCGCCGGCTTGCCTTCTTCCCATAGTGCATCCTGGTGCCATGTGTTCCCCAGGTCAGCGACGCACACGCACCCGGCCATCCACGTGATGTAAAAGAAAATGTGATTCATCAGACCAGGCCACCTTCTTCCATTGCTCCGTGGTCCAGTTCTGATGCTCACGTGTCCACTGTTGGCGCTTTCGGAGGTGGACAGGGGTCAGCATGGGCACTCTGACTGGTCTGCGGCTATGCAGCCCCATACACAACAAACTGAGATGCACTGTGTATTCTGAAACCTTTCTATCAGAACCAGCATTAACTTCTTGAGCAATTTGAGCTACAGTAGCTCGTCTGTTAGATCGGACCACACGGGCCAGCCTTCACTCCCCACGTGCATCAATGAGCCTTGGCTGCCCATGACCCTGTCGCCGGTTCACCACTGTTCCTTCCTTGGAGCACTTTTGATAGATCCTGACCACTGCAGACCGGGAACACCCCACAAGAGCTGCAGTTTTGGAGATGCTCTGACCCAGTCGTCTAGCCATCACAATTTGGCCCTTGTCAAACTCGCTCAGATCCTTACGCTTGCCCATTTTCTTGCTTCTAACACATCAACTTTGAGGACAAAATGTTCACTTGCTGCCTAATATATCCCACCCACTAACAGGAGCCGTGATGAAGACATAATCAGTGTTATTCACTTCACCTGTCAGTGGTCATAAAGTTATGCCTGATCAGTGTGTGTATATATATATATATATATATATATATATATATATATATATATATATATATTACACAGTACTGTGCAAAAGTTAGTATTTTCACCCCTAAAAAAATGTAAGCCAGTTATTTATATCTTTTGCTATAGTTTGTCAGTAGGAAATACCAGTTTACACCTAAACATTCATTTTGACATTAATTGTATTAATCCAGTGATTTTTGTATGCACAAGGAGTGTGCGTGTGTGTGTGTGTGTGTGTGTGTGTGTGTGTGAAATTTTAGTTTTTTTGTTATGTTTGATAGTAGAAACTATTTTAAAATGTCAAACCTGTTAAAATGATTTTGTTTCCAAATAAAATGATCAAATATCGAGAGGATATTTGTGGGAATATCAACAATAAACTCTTTTTCCAGAAAGCATTTTGTGGACTAGCTCTTATTAGTCCAATGAGATGCTTCAAATGCTACACAAGAGACATCTGGGTGGTGTGTTTAGTAGTCTTAGGTATGACACATGAGCGTTTCTCATGAATCTCATTTAAAGCTGGATTTTTCAGTGGTATTTTTGTTTTGTTGTTGTCTTGCAGTGGGATGATTGAAAGGCTGTGCGTGCGAGAAGACGTGAGGTATTAACACCTCATCTCTAATCTCTCTCCTCATGCTCTGCCTCATTTGGACGGCAGCATTTTTAATTAAACAGATCATTGCTCTTTTTCATCCTGTGAAATTAAACATTAAGAGAAAATCCCTTCTGCAAAAGCTCCAGATAGCAGTTTTATCAAGCTTTCTCTCTCTCTTCTATTCAATAGGCCACACTCTGATATGTAGAGAGGTGCTTGTTCCCATAATGAGAGAGAGAGAGACAGAGAGAGAGAGAGAGAGAGAGAGATAGAGAGATAGAGAGAGAGAGAGATAGAGAGATAGAGAGAGAGAGAGAGGGATGCTCACCTCTGCAATCTCAGCTCCACTGGGTCAAAATGAAAAGCGCTTTCACAGGATTCCCCCTCATCTCCTCGTTTCTCACGTTTCCTCTCTTTCTTCTCCTCCTTCCTGTAAATCTTCATCATCTGCCTCTCCTGCTCGGACTGGATGGTCACCTGGCAGCCGTAAATGGGCTTTGTTGATTCATCTCTCACCACTTTATGCTTTCCTATAGTTGCAACAAAAAATTATAACAGGACAGAAATGTTATTATTATTATTATATAAAATAAAATCGTGATTAGTGATACAGTATACAAAATATACATATGCAGACTATTGCATCACTGTTGCTGATATTTGAAGGCTCACTACACAACATTTTAAGGTAATTTCATTCCTATTGTCACTCATTAAATGAGTAAATTAGCACTGTTGCACGTTCTACTGCAATGCCCAACAATTGCTTATGATCTAGTGTTGATGAATTATGATAATGTTCACTTCATGCTGTTTATATTGTAATATGTTTTAGATGGTTGTAAGAGGGCATATTATCTCCCTCATCTGTATGAATGAGCAGCTGGAAGTAGGTAAGACATTTCAAAATAAGAGTCCTGGTGTATTTCGGGCTTGTTGATAATTAAAGGTCCTGCATTATGCAGAACATATTTTCTTTTTCTGGTTGTTATTGGAGTTTGATTACATTTTTAATTAAATGTTTTAAAAAATTATAACTTGTATAATATTAAATTAAATTAAACAGTTTGAAGCAAATATATATTTAAAAGCCCAGTGTACTTTTTTGTAATCAAATAAAATAAATAATTTTGCTGGTAAATGTCTCCTCATATCTCTTTAGACAATACCAGCTTTATGTTCATATTTATTAAAGTAGTAGTTCAAGAAACAGGGCTGGAGACAGGCCAAAAAAGCAACATTAATTTAATTACCTAATGATTATTGGTGGATTTCCACTGGAAAAACAATTAAAAAATATATAGGTATTGAGATAATAATCATTAGGCAGAAAAATATCTTTTTGAGGACAGTAATAAATAAATAAAAATAACATGCATTTTGTATGGTCCCTCTTATTTTGTTAAAAAATATATATAAATATTTTCACAGATTCTGCAAGGGGTTCACATACTTTCAAGCACCACTGTAGTTAAAATTATTGGTTCATTCTGCTCAGAAATTATGAGATTAAATCACAATAATTTTATTCTCATGACAGCCATATGTTTATCTTTTTCTTGAGGTACATTCAGTACTCTAATGGTTGACAAAAAAAACTATATAGTGTGAACTTAATAGAAAGTAAATATATTTCCGATATATATATATATATATATATATATATATATATATATATATATATATATATATATATATATATATATATATATATATATATATATAGGTGTGTGTGTGTGTGTGTGTGTATACAGTCAAACCAAAAATAATATATAATTTAGATATAATTTTTTTACTAGTGGGTGCAGGACACTATAGTTAATTTCTGTAAGTGAGGAGAGCAAAATAAAGTAAACTGTGACATATTATACCCAAAAATTCTTCATACAGTGACTACCAGTAAAATTGATAAAAATTTGGGACCAAAATTATTCAGACACTTCAACCTGACCATGTTTTGTTTAAAGCTGGGCATACACTGTGCGATTTTTGTCTGATTTCGAGCCGAATTCTGACTCGTGCGACTCTTTTCTGAGTCGGGCCGATTTCAGCTTTATTGTGCGTAGTTTGTCGTGAGGTGTTCGGTGCAGTGTACAGAGGGAAACAAGAGGCGATAAACCTCTCCCGGCCAGCAATCGGATGGTCGGATACATTTCTGGCGTGTCAGAAGTTCTGGTCGGCCTTTGTGAGGGTATCACACAGCTAAAGCAGAGCCACGAACTGATTGCCCTATTTCCCCTCACTGTGCCTGCACGAAAGCAGAAGTTAAACCATTTCATCTTTAATGCAGCAAGAAAGAAAACGAAAAGAGGGAGATCTTTAAGTTCTGTAGGCAGCTTTCAAACTAGCAGCAATTTAGCAAACTGTTGCATGCCTCCAGTTCGTGTTGTAAAATGGATAATCCACGTCTTCCAAACCACCTGTAGCCTATAGCCAGCGCTTCGTTTTATTAATTTAGCTACTTAGTCATTAATTTACTTGTTTCACTTTTCACTTTCACACTTTATTTACTCATTTAATATTTACTTCATTTTATTATCACGGGAAATGTGAACCGTTGTCCATCATTTGACAATTGGTGATAAAGACAAATGTCACGTCGCAGTATTGATTTTTTCCCCCCGTTTTAAACCATGAAGGCGAGTCAGTGGATATCACGCAATGTGCAAACTTTGCGCGAGAGTTATGTCGGTGAAGTCTCAAACCCAGTCAATTATTCAGTAAAGTGAAAGTGAAATCTGACGAGCTTTCGGCGCATATTCTCACAGAGACAACGAGAGATTCAACATATGCTGATAACAGTAGGCTATAACTGTCTTCATTTATTTTCTTAATATTTCTCTTGTGGCCCATATAGCCTAGCGACAAAAATAAGAGGAGTAGGCCTATTTTAAACAAGTTGTTTTTTAAATAAAGCTGCTCTTACTTTTCATTGAGACTGATATTGCAGTGTTCTTCTGACATATTAAAGACTGTTAATCATTTTACAGGGAGTGCAGAATTATTAGGCAAGTTGTATTTTTGAGGATTAATTTTATTATTGAACAACAACCATGTTCTCAATGAACACAAAAAACTCATTAATATCAAAGCTGAATATTTTTGTATCAATATTTTAAGTAGTTTTTAGTTTTAGCTATTTTAGGGGGATATCTGTGTGTGCAGGTGACTATTACTGTGCATAATTATTAGGCAACTTAACAAAAAACAAATTTATACCCATTTCAATTATTTATTTTTACCAGTGAAACCAATATAACATCTCAACATTCACAAATATACATTTCTGACATTCAAAAACCAAACAAAAACAAATCAGTGACCAATATAGCCACCTTTCTTTGCAAGGACACTCATCCATGGATTCTGTCAGTGTTTTGATCTGTTCACCATCAACATTGCGTGCAGCAGCAACCACAGCCTCCCAGACACTGTTCAGAGAGGTGTACTGTTTTCCCTCCTTGTAAATCGCACATTTGATGATGGACCACAGGTTCTCAATGGGGTTCAGATCAGGTGAACAAGGAGGCCATATCATTAGATTTTCTTCTTTTATACCCTTTCTTGCCAGCCACGCTGTGGAGTACTTGGACGCGTGTGATGGAGCATTGTCCTGCATGAAAATCATGTTTTTCTTGAAGGATGCAGACTTCTTCCTGTACCACTGCCTGAAGAAGGTGTCTTCCAGAAACTGGCAGTAGGACTGGGAGTTGAGCTTGACTCCATCCTCAACCCGAAAAGGCCCCACAAGCTCATCTTTGATGATACCAGCCCAAACCAGTACTCCACCTCCACCTTGCTGGCGTCTGAGTCGGACTGGAGCTCTCTGCCCTTTACCAATCCAGCCACGGGCCTATCCATCTGGCCCATCAAGACTCACTCTCATTTCATCAGTCCATAAAACCTTAGAAAAATCAGTCTTGAGATATTTCTTGGCCCAGTCTTGACGTTTCAGCTTGTGTGTCTTGTTCAGTGGTGGTCGACTTTCTGCCTTTCTTACCTTGGCCATGTCTCTGAGTATTGCACACCTTGTGCTTTTGGGCACTCCAGTGATGTTGCAGCTCTGAAATATGGCCAAACTGGTGGCAAGTGGCATCTTGGCAGCTGCACGCTTGACTTTTCTCAGTTCACGGGCAGTTATTTTGCGCCTTGGTTTTTCCACACGCTTCTTGCGACCCTGTTGACTATTTTGAATGAAACGCTTGATTGTTCGATGATCACGCTTCAGAAGCTTGGCTATTTTAAGACTGCTGCATCCCTCTGCAATATATCTCACTATTTTTGACTTTTCTGAGCCTGTCAAGTCCTTCTTTTGACCCATTTTGCCAAAGGAAAGGAAGTTGCCTAATAATTATGCACACCTGATATAGGGTGTTGATGTCATTAGACCACACCCCTTCTCATTACAGAGATGCACATCACCTAATATGCTTAATTGGTAGTAGGCTTTCCAGCCTATACAGCTTGGAGTAAGACAACATGCATAACGAGGATGATGTGGTCAAAATACTCATTTGCCTAATAATTCTGCACTCCCTGTAATTATAGGCCTATAATTCATTGTATAATCAGCCTAAATGTTTTTAAATAATTACATTTTAATGAGTAGTAAGCTATCAAATCTTTTATTATGCAGCGCGTCGGTTATGCAGTGATGCGTTATGAATTTGTTGCGGGGGAAATTAAATGTAATATCAATTTAATAATAAAAGTAGGCCTACCCTAATAATAATAATAATAATAATTGAATACATTGGAAATGCTAAATCCTCTTGATATCGACAGCTGATGCATTTGACAATATGGCTATCAACCTGGCACGGGTTTTCATCGCACATATTTCACACGTAGGCTACAGTGTGAGCAGTCAAGTCGTGCTCCATGATCGGACCGCACAGTGTGAGCACATCAATCGTGAGCTTTGGCTTTACATCGCATACGATCTACTCGTACAGTGTGAATAAGTAACCTTGCTGAAACCGCACAGTGTATGCCCGCCTTAAATGTTTTTTCTTTATTTGCTAATGTGACCTTTGACACCACAGACTGAACAAAATGAAGCATTGCTTGGTCATTGGTTGAGCTGAATTGGTATTATCTAATTGTGTAGTTAAATGTAACAGCTGAATGGTATCATTACACACCTTTCTATCAAAGTTATCTGACATTATCAAGATGAATTTGTTCTGACACAGTTTAACTCTGAGTTCTTGTCATATGTATTACCATTCTCTAAACTATAGCGAGTAAACCGTGATAATGTGAGAAATGTTGAAGGTGTTTGAATACATTTTGGTTTGACTGTATATATATACACACACACACACACACAGAAATTAAACAGAAATTCAACCCTTAAAACCATTAACTTGCAGGAGTAGTTGGAAGTTGTTCTCATGTTGCTGATGAGAGCAGCTCAGCATCTAAAGGTATTTTGGCCCATTCATCTATACGAAACTATTTCAGCTCATGTCTTGTAACACTAAGTGCCGCCGGCGTAGTAAAGGCTAGGGTTTAATATTAACCCTATCAGAGGGTTAAAGTGCTATCAGACTGCCTCTGTCTGCAGCACAACAGCTCAATAAAAAGCCCAATAGCTCTTGAAAGCAGATGAGATGGGATGATTGCATCGGGGCACGGGCTGATTGTCTGAATGATCTCTGCTTTATCTCTTCTAAAGGCTCACCCACGGCAAACCCATCTGCTCCCCCTATTCATCTGTCTTTCACAACACGTCCTTCAGTCCTTCTACCTCAACACTACACTACACCACCCCTCTATAAGCACCGCTCACAGAAGGACAGTTAAAAATGAAAATGAAAAATTCCACCACCACTTACAAACCTTTTTAGTGAAGGGGTTTAGTAGAATGTACAAGCTATACAAATAAAAGCAGAGAGTTTGACTGGGTGATTTTAAAGAGGGTCTATTATGCTTTTTTACATGTTCAGCTTTCTTTAACGTATTCTCTATATCGGTGTCCGTTTCTGAACTCCCTGAATAGCCTCCATTGTAGTCTTGAGTTTTCTACTGGGAACGAAAACGTCACAATATTCCTCATTTAAATAATTCATATGCAGAATAAAGGGGCAGGGCCTGGTTGAGTTAGTTAGTAGTGTGTTGAAACTGGGGGTTATGGTAAGGGGAGGGACATTTCCCAAACACGCTGGAAGCGGTTGACCAATCATAGCATACTGGTCCAGCCGTCCAATCAGAGCACATTGTGCTTTTCAGAAGGAGGGGCTTCATAGAGGCAGGAACTAAACACAGTGTTACTGACAGACTGGGAAGAGAGGAGCCGCAACAATGGAGAATATGGGAAAATAATGTACTTTTTGTTTCTGTTCTAGTAGACCCCAAAAACAAAATCAAGACTTTGTTAAAGGGCATAACATCACAAGCAGACAACTATACTATATGTTATACTATAGAGCGCAAGACAGCTTTGTTGATTGATATTTATTTATTTTTAAGTCATGATGTGGAACTAACATCTGGTGAAGCAGCTGTTTTTGCACTGATGCCAGACTTATTTACTTGTTATAAATAATCTTAAAAAATTAGTTCACTGCATTAAGCCACAAAAAGGCATTACTACATAGTTGTATGTCATATATTAAACATTTTTACAAAAATAAACATGATTTAAAGGGGTCATGAAACATAGTTCCAGATTTTTTTTTCCCTCAAGGTAAGTTCATAAAGTTTGCAACTGTTTTGTTCGTTTTTGCACAAAAAAAAGTATAATTTTCCATCCTCATTTTCACTCTCTGGGGAAAACACTCCATTTGAGGGGCGTTACCTCTGACAGAAATGGAAGTAAATGCTATGTTGTGTGTTTTGATCCTCGAGATAGCAAGCGCTGTGATAGAGACATAGTTTCAGCGTGGTGTCTTAATAGCGTTGACGTATGTTAAAGGCCTCCTCTGGTGAATATCAAATTTTTCTGATATGAAAAATCTGGTACATTTAGCAATAGAGCAGGGGAATTATGTATATGACGTATATAACGATGTTATGATGAATTGTATGCCTTTGTCCACTGACGTTCTATGATGTTCGAAGCGTTTCTAAGCGTTTATGTAAATTAGTCAATTCGTTGAACTGTTCATGGTCATCCCCAATGATGGCGACTCAGACTCTGGTCATGCTGAAAATCAGCCGTTATTACAAAAATATCAAGCCCGATCTAAAGTGTGGGAGTTTTTCAAACAAAGACCAAATAAAATGGTGCTCTGCACGTTCTGTAGATATAGCATATTTTTTACACAGCACTACAATACGGTTGTCAGTCCCATATTTTGTACTTAATATGGCTATGTTCATACAGCATTCAATTTCATACAAACTATAGTGGGTGCCGGACATGCCACTCAAGCATACTCTCTGCAACCGATTACAAAGCATTTAACGCTGTTGTTGGTTATTAAAAATATCTAAATGGATGACCGCTCGCTCCTTGATTGGACTCAACGTGCCATCAATCCTCACAGTTTTATGGACACCACCATGTTTGATACTGTGGCTATGGTTAGTTAGTTTTAGTTAGTCTTTTGTAATATATAATACCATTAGGTAAAAGTTCATACATTGGTTAATTTACCAATAAATAATAACTGTAACTAATCTAAGGATTAATTGACTATTCAGAAAATAAACAATTAATTAGCCGGTAAAATTATTCAATTAATTGATAAAATTATCAATAGATTATTCAATTAATTGAGGAAAAAAAAAAAATCTATAAAATTAATCGTTAAATAAAAAATAATTGTTAGTTCCAGCCATATTTTAAACTGAGGAGTTAGTTTTGAGTTCTGAAACTTGCAGTATGTTTTTATTATAGAGGAATATCAAGAACATTTTGATTCTCCATTTTTAAGATTTTGGTCATATTGCCTTGCTCTTAAGATGATAGTAAGTTGATGTTTGTCAAGGTTTCTTGCACCAAAAACAGTTAGTTATAACCAGTTAGTTTATAACAATTTTCCATTCTATCTGATCTGTAAATAGGACATATTTACAGTGCTTTCAATAACAGCTTTGTATATTGTAACAGAATCATAAAGCAATACACCTGAAATGTTTAAATGTATTCATCTCCCTGATGTCATCAAGCTCAAAACTTTCTAGTCTTTTTGGAATGGAAAGGAAGTTTTACAGTATGTCGTCACAGTCTGAACTGGGTCTGACATGGTGCAAAGATTAAATCTCCTTGTCTCTTGAACTTGATGCCAGATAGTCTGTGAAAGGCAAGACTGGCCAACATGAGACTTTTGTGTGCAAAAGAGCAGGAGATGGAGCCGTCTGAATGCAAGTGACACAGCCCAGTTTTCAGACAGGTCATTACCAACCAGCCTGATCTAATCAGACATGTCCTCTTTAATGACAATGTTAATTATGCAATGCGTCTGTTTTAATTGCCATCTAAAGCTCACTGTTGGATAGTCTATCCTGTTCAATGGCCTTCCCACTGTTCTACAAAACTGACCAGTTGAACACATGCTAAGTTTATTACTTTGGCAAACTTTTTCAGGAGTTTCAGGAGAGAATTTATCTCCAAACATGAGTATATAACAGGATTAGTTTGGGTGTGAAATTATCCAGGCTTGCAGGTGCTAAGCACACTTAGTTTCCACTTAACTGGAGAAAAAAAAAATAACATGGACATCAGCTGTACGCTTTAAGGGTACAGCCTGAAAAAAAAAAAAAAAAAAACTAATAATAAAATTCAAATTTGTACATAATGCTAGTACTGCTACAACTACAGTACACATTTATATGGTTAGAAACAAAAAATGATTTTAATTAGTGAGCAAAAGACCAGAGGCTGTCTGTAAAAGTCAAAATTATTTAAACGCATAATAAACTAAACTCTGTCCCACATGAATTAAGTTAAACAAACATAATTTGTTCATGTAACTTCAACATCATGGAATGAATACATTTTAAGTGACCCAAATAAGTGGTCTCAAAGAGAATATTATATGGCTCCCTGACATGATTCAGGCATTCAATTTCATATATTCATTCATCCACTTAAATTTCATATATTTTAATGTTAAACAACTGAATTATAATACTGCACTAGCTAGTTGACAAACTTTTAGTTTGCAATAGCACACATTAGCATCTTAAATGCTAAGCATTAAAAAAGCATTATGACATTAGTTGTTTTAGTCCACAGCCTAAGCAAATGCTCCACTCTTCTCCACAATGGTAACCCACTGTAATTTAAATTGTTCTAATAATTCCAACATAATTGAATATTAAACACTATTAAACACAATCAAGTCTTCCCTTTTCTCATCTTGCTCAAAAAATACATAAAATAACACTTTACATACAAAATAACAACATTTACTCTCTCTTGATTTAGCCATATGCAAAGAATGCTGGGAACTAACAAGCCCCGCCCAGTTTCCCAGTTGGTCGATAAACTATCATATCGAATCGCGATAAAATGTATGTCGATAACGATAAGCTCTGGATATTTTTACTTGATATACACTCACCTAAAGGATTATTAGGAACACCATACTAATACTGTGTTTGACCCCCTTTCGCCTTCAGAACTGCCTTAATTCTACGTGGCATTGATTCAACAAGGTGCTGAAAGCATTCTTTAGAAATGTTGGCCCATATTGATAGGATAGCATCTTGCAGTTGATGGAGATTTGTGGGATGCACATCCAGGGCACGAAGCTCCCGTTCCACCACATCCCAAAGATGCTCTATTGGGTTGAGATCTGGTGACTGTGGGGGCCATTTTAGTACAGTGAACTCATTGTCATGTTCAAGAAACCAATTTGAAATGATTCGAGCTTTGCGACATGGTGCATTATCCTGCTGGAAGTAGCCATCAGAGGATGGGTACATGGTGGTCATAAAGGGATGGACATGGTCAGAAACAATGCTCAGGTAGGCCGTGGCATTTAAACGATGCCCAATTGGCACTAAGGGGCCTAAAGTGTGCCAAGAAAACATCCCCCACACCATTACACCACCACCACCAGCCTGCACAGTGGTAACAAGGCATGATGGATCCATGTTCTCATTCTGTTTACGCCAAATTCTGACTCTACCATCTGAATGTCTCAACAGAAATCGAGACTCATCAGACCAGGCAACATTTTTCCAGTCTTCAACTGTCCAATTTTGGTGAGCTCGTGCACATTGTAGCCTCTTTTTCCTATTTGTAGTGGAGATGAGTGGTACCCGGTGGGGTCTTCTGCTGTTGTAGCCCATCCGCCTCAAGGTTGTGCGTGTTGTGGCTTCACAAATGCTTTGCTGCATACCTCGGTTGTAACGAGTGGTTATTTCAGTCAAAGTTGCTCTTCTATCAGCTTGAATCAGTCGGCCCATTCTCCTCTGACCTCTAGCATCAACAAGGCATTTTCGCCCACAGGACTGCCGCATACTGGATGTTTTTCCCTTTTCACACCATTCTTTGTAAACTCTAGAAATGGTTGTGCGTGAAAATCCCAGTAACTGAGCAGATTGTGAAATACTCAGACCGGCCCGTCTGGCACCAACAACCATGCCACGCTCAAAATTGCTTAAATCACCTTTCTTTCCCATTCTGACATTCAGTTTGGAGTTCAGGAGATTGTCTTGACCAGGACCACACCCCTAAATGCATTGAAGCAACTGCCATGTGATTGGTTCATTAGATAATTGGATTAATGAGAAATTGAACAGGTGTTCCTAATAATCCTTTAGGTGAGTGTATGTTATTCTATCAGCCAATCACACAGCAGAAATAAACATGACAACAGCCGATGAAATCTTTATTTCTTTCCAAGTTAAAGGCATATTTTTGCTCATAAGTGAGTTTTAAACTACTCTCTGTTGTCAGAAAATTTCAAACACATCACGTTTTTAAATTCTTAGAAAAATGTATTTCTTAGTTTCTGCATGTTAGTTTCACAGCTGGTTCAAGTCATGAAAGGTTTGTGTTGCCTGATGCTTATCTTCATCACAGTTTGCAGTGCAGGCTACAATATTAATAATATTACATGTTTTGTCTCTTAGAAATGCACATTTGACAGTAGCTTGAGTTAAGATGCATATGTAAATGTATGTTCAAAAACAGTAATATCTGTGAAAATTAACAACCAAATTTTTATATTCTAAAATATACTGAGTTTTATATAAAAAAAATTAACCAGCATACATTTGAATCATAACCACAGTAAAAAGTCACTACCATGTTAAAATCTAACTATATGGTTTCTATGGTATTTGTATGAAAAACAGTAGTCTAAATAGGCTACATTTAGAATAAATGCACAAATGCTATAGCTTAATCACAAAACATACTTTAATTATATTCCATTAGGCTACTCCTTTAATAAGTCTACATTAATAATATAATAAAATTCTATATGAATATCCCACATTTCTGCCACAATAATACCATGGTATAGTTAGTGTTGCTACAGTAAATCCATGGTAAATGATGGTGATTTGTAGATTGTAACGCCTTCTGACTGTATCGTTGCGCAGTGTTTCTCCCGTTTGTTTCATCTAGCTTTAAGTAAGGGATAATGTACACCCAGCCGGTTGTTATCGCAGAATAAACCCTGACAGAGTGATCAGAAGTGATCTTGCGTCACTCTGAAGGGGTTTATTCTGCGATAATAACCAGCTGGGTGCACATTATCCCGCTTATTACACGACTACTTGTCTCAAGTAAATTAGACACGAAATATTGTCTTGAGTTTAAATATTTTATTAGCTCTTACGCAAAGCTTCCGCGAAGAAAAACTGTTCCAAACTGCTTTAAGCCTTTATCTATTGCTGAAAAGATGAGTTTTTACCATATATGTTGAAATTAATGAAAGGGATAGTTCACCCAAAAATGAAAATAAGCCCATGATTTACTCACCCTCAAGTCATCCTAGGTGTAAATGACATTCTTCTTTCAGACGAATAAAATCAGAGTTATATTTAAAAAGTCCTGGATAATCCAAGCTTTATAATGGCAGTAGTTGTAGCTCTGTTTTTGAAGTCCATAAAAAAATGCAGCTGTCCGTCAAATAACATGCTCCACACGGCTCTGGGGGGTTAATAAAGGCCTTCTGAAGCGAATCGTTGCGTTTGTGATTTTGTAAATTTTTAAAACTTTATAAAGTAAAGTTCTGGCCGGTCGCCTTCTGTGGAAAAAGTGTTGAAAGTGCCTCTCGCAATTCAAATACTTGCGCTATGTCTGACGAGCGTAACTGGAACAGTAAGCATTATGAACTGCATACCCATGAATTGAATACAGAAGGCGATCGGCCGGAACTTTACTTTATAAAGTTTTAAATATGGATATTTTTCTAACATAAACGCATCGATTCGCTTCAGAAGGCTTTTATTAACCCCTCAGAGCCGCGTGAATCATGTTATTTGACGGACAGCTGCATTTTTATGGACTTCAAAAACAGAACAACAATCGCTGCCATTATAAAGCTTGGATTATCCAGGACTTTTTCAATATAACTCCGATTGTATTCGTCTGAAAGAAGAATGTCATACACACCTAGGATGACTTGAGGGTGAGTAAATCATGGGCTAATTTTCATTTTTGGGTGAACTAACCCTTGAAGTCTTCCATCAGTCAACGACAGCGGAGTGACACGTTAAGCATATAAGTAGTACCGGTCAAGATAACTCGTAGTACCCGGATGAGCGGTGTGTTATTCACTTTGGCGGTTGTTATCTGGGAATAACATACCACTGGAATGTGCGATTCACTAATCAGAATCAAGTATTCCACAGAGCCGTGTAATAAACTAGTTTAAATCACAGAGACATTTATGTTCTTGGCTGAATTAAAGCACTGGATCTCACAGCGCTGTTTAGTGGTTGTGTGACAGACTGATTAGCGAGTAAATGCCTTTGCCGTTTGAACTTTGAGCCGAGCGGATAAACGACTGTGTGGCGCGGTTCAAATGAGTATATAACTGAATTCATGCAACCATTTTTATCAACAATTTCACCATCTTTGGATGATAACTCAAGGTTAGTTTCACTTTCATTGCCGCTTCCACTCATTTTTTCCTCCTCATGTCGAGTTTTCTTTGCCAATAGCTTACAATGTGCAGTAGGAAATGGGCGTGTACTCTGATGTGCTAGCTAAAAGCTGCACGCTGACCGGCTGTTGTCGCGTTTATTTCTGTTGTGTGATTGGCTGTTAGAATAACATATATCGTGTAAAAATATCCAGAGCTTATCGTTATCGACATACATTTTATCGCGATTCGATATGATATCGTTTATCGGCCAACTTACATTCAAACCTTCTGAACCATCACTGATCATCATATGCCGAAAAAGAGCACTCGGATTAAAATGATAGCAACATCACAATGATAAATATATAATATAACACTTTATTATATTGTTTATTATTTTATAAAAAAAAAAAAAGTAAATAAAGTGCAATAATGCTATTATTATTTTATTTTTATAGCTATATTTAATGGGTGCAATGTGAGCACCAAACCGAATCTCCAGGTGCTCTCATGAGAACCAGACTGAAAAACTTATGTGCACCCCTGACTATAAGTAACCTCTCATTAGTGTTTTAGTCGAGTATTAATAGACTGCTAGGGTTAGGTTAGAATAAGTTTGCATGTAGTTGCAAAGTTACTCATAGTCAACAGAATGTTCAAACGGGACCATCAAAATAAAGTGTCACCAAGCTATTTTAATAAGGTGTCTGATTTAAAGCCCAAAAGTAAAAATGACAAAGTTGTGAACTGTTTAAACGGTCTGTTTCAATGAATCAAAGGGCCTGTTTACACCTGGTCACGACATACGTTTTCTCTGCTCAGATATGCTGCTCATTTTGTCAGCCGTTTGTCATCTGGGTAGTCCATGCATACAGAATTTACATTCTGAGCAAGCATACAATAAAAAACACACACATTTATATATTAGTATTCTATTCCAAACAAGAAACCTTCCAAACCGCTGCTGAAAAAGAAAGTAGTCTTTCAAAGCTTTTTAGTCTTTAAAACTGTGTCAGATAGATATAAAAAATAAAAGACCTTGATTCAGTGAGTAATTCTGTTTTGGTCTTCCATTAAATGAAAAGAATGAAAGGAGAAATTATCACCAAGAGGCAGACTGTCTTCAGCTGTGATCTTCTCTCACTCACGTCAGTAATAACATTAAACTACCGTATTTGGCTTTCATCTTCTTAATATGCTGCTGCTGCTGGGCTGAACTGCTTCATAACCAGCAAGGTCAACTTCTCAAAGCCTTTGGGTGCCCAAACAACCATGTTCTTTGTTGAGGTGAGCTCAGAACTAACCTTCCAACCAGCTCACAATAGCCAAGTTTCCACTTTTTTGTTATCGACAAAGTGAATATGCGTAAAAAAAGACTGCAAAATTAGCTGTCTCCAGCCTGTTTCCATCTAATTGGCAATTTACCGATAAAATGGTGTGCGTAATGATGTCACCCCTAAAAAAAAAAAAAAAAAATAGTCAGGTAGGTTTTGTTGTATCGCTGTCCTCGATTTGTTTCCATACACAATTTCGCGTATATCGCAAATTATTTCATATCTTTCGCATTTCCCAAATATTTGTAAAATGCAGAGAGTAATGAGACAATTGAAATTAACCAGATTAATGCTTACTATTTTCCAAACGGCAACCTCCCCCAGTTTCTCTTGAAGCCAATACGGAAGTGACTTAAACTGCAATTCATCGACTGGCCGCTAGAGACAGGCTCCAGAAGGGAGCAGAATCTCATTGAGCCCCATGTTAAAATGCCCAACTTTACAGCAGAAAAAAACATGTTTACAGCCTGGTACAAGTTGTGGTTTTGGTCTATATAGCTAATTTTGTCCTTCATGACAACTGTGAGGGGGGTGAATGTTTTTATAACTCATACGTTTACATTATATAAAGCCTTAAATTTCTGCATAATTAAGGGCGTGGCCACTTTGAGTGACAGGTGGAATCCCATTTATCTGCTGTCTGTTAGTCATCACATCACCTCAGCACAACCCACATCCCGCCTCTTTGCCCATTTTCAGTTATCCGGGAGTGACGCGCTGCTAAGATGGCAACGGCCGGCTTTGAGGCTTCAAAAACTCTCATATTTTTTTTACAGTCTATGCTATTTTCACGAATAATAGGCCTATTACTAAATCAAGAAATATTAATGAGAAGATCACGGCGGAGTGGGACTGCTGGTCTGACAGCCTTTATGTGATGAAGCACATGGGCTTAGACACAGGGCAACTAATTTGTCTTGTATGCAAAATTTTAGGATGCATAAAAAAAAGAATGGTTCAGTAAAATGTTCGGTCATATAGCAACAATCTTTAACGTAAGCCTTGAACATGCAGTCAAGCCAGTTGCAGTTTGACGTGGCCGAGAACGCATGTATTCACATCATCAAACCAAAAAAAGTTATTCGTTCTGGTTTCAGAGTTCAAAAACATCAAATCGCTGCAAAAAAGAATTCTCTCAGATACAGATGCAGCTTTAACCTAAACTTTTCGAGGATGAATGATGAGAGGTTACACCTCTTATTCTTACCAATAGTAATAAAATAACTGAATATAAAATGTAATAATATTAATATAATAGATTTAATCCGCATTTGAACAGAGAAACGGTGCTTTAACGGCACAAACGCAGATGCTGTATAGGCTAATTCTGTCATGTGCCACCACATTTATTTGCGTTAAAGCCATTTTTCTCGCCAAAAAGTGTTTCCAAACTAGTTTTTCATGACATTTGAAGTATTGACATAGAATTTATATGCTAAAGTTAAACAGAAAAAGATTGTCGACATTTGCAAAAAAAAATCTTCGATAATTGGTATTTCCATCAGCTACATCGGTAAACTTTTGATGTGGCAAACCTTTTTTCCTCAAAAAAATCCTTGGATGGAAACCGGCCTAATGATGCACAAAAATACACCGAAAGTACAGCAGGTCTCCATTGTGCTGGTAACAAAACGTTTACCAGCTTTCCAGCCTTAAAGGCATTAGCAAGATAATTAACAAGGAGCACAGGTTTAATGGTTCGCATGTTCTCAGTGTATACAGGAAACATTTCTATTAATATCTTTTATGATTTGGTATTCATTTTGTTCATGCTTTCAACACAACATTTCTTAAAGTTATAGTTCACCAAAAAATGAAAGTTCTGTCATCACGTACTTCCCTCATGTCATTCCAAACATGTAGGGTGAACTCAGGTTGATTGGGACACTTCTTGCCATTGAGATGACTTGGAAAAAGTGTCCCAATCAACCTGAATTCACCCTATGTTTTTGTTGTTGTTCATAAAATTGAAGTGAGTGGTAACCAAAACTGTTTGGTTCTGTCATACAGATTCAGAACCACACAAGGGTGAGTAAATCATGAAACTTGCTAGCCATCACTACTCATCTTACAAGTGAAAAAGTTAGCCTGGTACTCAAAACTCAAATGTGCATGTTTTACACACGAGAACAAACCTCATTGGTTCTTGCATGTCAACTAAGCACGTTTGAGCTTCCGTTATGATGGCTTTCAGTAGCAACCTGTGTGTGTGTAGCTTCCAGAGAGCCACAATACATTTGGGTTTTGTTGTATTTCCGTCACTTTATTACATTTGTTTTATAATAAGTTATAATCATTAGTAATTTATGTAGTTATGTAGTAAACCATTAATAATTAAATCTGTAATTCATTTGACATTTTATTTATGTTTATATATTTTATGTTATTTCATTGGTCTTGCAATGCTTCTTGTTGTTTAATCATATGATTGGGTGGTTCATGGAATGATTGTCTTATAAGAGAAAAGAGGAATATTGCAATTTCTGGGTTTTAAGGGATGTTGTTGTGAAGCAATCTGGTATAACAACACTTGTTGTATGTATGCTGGTCAGATGAAGATTATTCAATAAAACCCGTTCTTTTTTTATCATTACTTCATATCCTGCTTTCTGCTCTTCTCTGGCTTTCTTAGTCAACCTATTAAGCTGATTGAAGTATACAGTTTTGGAAAAATAATGATTTTGGGTACCAAACAAGACTTGCTGTTGACAGGTCTTATCCTCGGATATCCTCTGACAGGATCCGGCATCTGCAGTTGGATCAAATATTTCTGATGTGGAGACTCGACCAAACACATATTTGATGTGCTCAAAGGACAGACTCAAAGGAATCTTATAATAAAAGTATACAATTACAGACGTAGCTGATCTATCCCTGCTGACATACCAAGAAAGAGTTCTTCAAAAAGTTCTTCCTGCTTTTCTTGATAAAACATCTATGGCAGGCTACTCATGTTTTTATGCATGCATGAAAGAGCATGAAACATGTATTCATGGCATTGTGTGTGAACTCGGCTGTGCTATCAATGCTACACAAAGCCTGATACTCGCACACATTCTTATGCCAAACTAGTTGTAACCTAGTTCACATCTCACGGCTCTGACAGAAATGCCTATTACAGACAAACCAGCTCATGCTTTCAGATCTAAGAATCCTATTCTGAGAAGCGCAGTTCTGGGCTTGTCTCTCCTTTCAGTCACAGATATTGACCGTCAAGACTCAAAAGGTTCTTTTGAATAATTCATACAGCCTTGGACACCCTCGCTACCTCCGTAACATTTCCATCTCAAAGGCGACTCTGGGCTTTTCTTCAGTGCTGTATTGGGGACACGGTCACGTTTGCACCCCCTGAACCCCTACAGACACAGCCACTGAATATCCCCACCTCTCAAGCTTTCATGTGACTCGCTCGCTCAAGATATGGGCAGCTGTCGATGATGTTTTGAGTAATATGATATATTTATAATGCTCCTATCATTAATAACACCTGTAACCTTCATGAAGTTTCCCAAGAGCATCAGGTTAAAAAGTTAGATTTGTCAATAAACTAAAACAGTACACAACAGACCTTATTCAGAGCAGCGCCACGACAGGTATGAAAGTGAGGCTGTGAGAGATAGACTTAACATGTTTTTAATGGCATCCGCTGTGTACAGTTTTTGCAGTGTTTCGTCAACAAAACAATCCAAAAACACATTTACCCTTTAAGCCCTGAAGGCATTTTTAGAGTTATTTTTTTCTGAGTGACATACACAAGTAAAGACTCATTTCAAAACTATAGCAAGGAGAGTCAAAAGGTAGGTATCGTTTGATATATTTTTTTAAATAAAATAAAAAAACATTACATTTGGACATTCTCATGCTGAGAAACTGCTGATAAAAGTATAACTATAAAAACTATTAAAAAAATGTATTATCATTTTACATATCTTTCTTATTTGACATGCAATAACTCAGGAAGGAAATAATGTAGGAGAACATTTTTTTTTTGGTGAAGTTCCCCTACATGTGAGCTGCATCTGGATCAAATTTTCTGGGGATAGCATAAAGCAGTGGTCTTCGCTATTTTCTTTTCAGGAGAGCCGCACTGATAGGACAAAATCAATAGGAGAGACACTTTTACCGCAAAGTACCAAAAGTTACATCCAGTCATAAATAGCATGTCTGCTAATCAGTCTGTCATCCCTAAATATACAATATGCAATGCAATAAATACAAAGGTAGATAGATATGTGTAATATATTTTTAATGTAAACTTTCTTTTAGTTCTGTCAAAAATGAACTAGATTATTCACACATTTTTCTGTTAAAAACACATTTTCAATATATTTATTAATGTAATAATTTCACAGTAAAATCACCAAATGAATGTAGAAAAAACAAAGACAGTATATTTTAACCCTCTGGACCCTAAGGATATTTTGTGGCCCTGAAGAAGTTTGACATGCTCTGACATTTGTGTTTTTTTTTTCAGTAGCTTTAAAGCATATTAATGGCTAAAGTCTGATTACACTGTATTCAGCACAAACAGGGCTACGGTAATATGTGAGCAACATGTACATAAAAGTTTGTAGTTTTGAGAAAATAATGTTTATGCGTCGTTTTTGAAAAAACTAAAATGTTAAAATCACTGAAATAAGGCCATCTACCACACTTTAAACATTTGTTCACAAGGCTTTTCAGAACTGGATGTTGTTGCCCAGAGTTTTTTCTTCAAAACAATGTGAAAACCATTTTGTTCACTCATTCATACAAAACAATATAGTCATTTGACTTATGTAAGACACATTGATTTCTGAAGGATCATGTGAAACTGAAGACTGGAATAAATTGCATTTTAAAAATATATCCAAATAGAAAACAATTATTTTAAATTATAAAAATACTTTTTTGGTATTTTGGATCAAATAAATGCAGCCTTGTTAAGCAGAAGAAATTTTTTTGAAAGCATTAGAAAATCTAAAACTTTTGAACGGTAGTGTATACTTGGATTTACACATGAAAACAACACAGAGCAGTGGTAAAAAAAAATACAGTGCAAAAGAGACATTCAGGGCAAAAGTGCAAACAGGGACAGTGCATGATGAACTAATTAGTCTCTCTATTTGAGCGCGCCTGTCGCGCGTCTACATTTAAAATAACGAACTTGAGTGCGCAAAAGACGCAACAGATGTGAACGGCCCCTTAGTCAGTGCATGGTTACATCAGCGTTCCAGTCAATAAACGGGACAGTCATGTACGGGACATTTAGGCCCAATAAACGAGATGTCTCGGCTAATACGGGACAGTTGGCAACCCTACTTTTATATCATGCTTATAGAGCATAAAAATATCCTCATGTCATACGTGTGTCTTTATTTAGCATTGAAAGGTTGCCTACCTATTTCATATTTCAACATGTTTCCGTTGATTTCACACATTTTAGTCTGGCAATTGTTCAACTAGTAGCCGACAATGTGAAGTTTATGCAGCAATAACGCTAATATAAGTGAGAAGAAATGTTTTACCTTAAAAATTATCATCTTAAAAACACATTCTTATTCTTCTAATGTAAATCCAAGGTAAACTCACAGCGTGTCTTCCGAACTCGATGGAAATCAGAAGAATGATGAAGACGAGTCTTTGTTTTGAGGTGATGGGGGCGTTTACAGGTTCGCGTTCCTTTCTCGTGGACGATTTGCATGTGAATCGCTTTTCGCGCGCGTGGGTGTGGTCACATTAAAGATAATGAGCAGCCGCTTGAGAAACTGGATCTCTCGCTGTTTTCATACGGATTACATAAACAGAGAATATTTGTTCTTTATATAAATTTAAAAGTAGACATTCCAAGCTTTATAAATAGATATCTGTCGTGTCTGTGTGGCAAGTATGCTCTGAGTTATACCGCAATATTTCACACTTGTAATTTAGAAGCAGAGTTAGCACCGCGTTTGCGCTGTTAACCCCCCAATTAAACGTGTGAAGTGTGAAGCGATACAGTGTTAGAATGTTACGACTAGACACTTAGCAACCAACAACCAATCGCTTGCCCCATTCACATGCTTTGGTCCACATGCTTTGCTTTGGAAACCAAGCTCGTTGTATACAAACAGCCGTTTCAGCATTTGATGGGGAAAAGCGTCAAATGGTGACAACAACAAAAAACATCAATTGGAGTGAAAAAGAGACCATTTAATTCTTACCTTTATCCTCTGAAAAAGGCCATAAAAAAATATATTTGCAATATATAATTTGAGAACACACAACACTGGAGCTTTTTTATAAACAGGTCACATGCTGCGCTTGTCCAACCAATTACATTGCCACTGCAAATATTCAAATGAGGACGTTAACACAAGTTCTAGGAATATACTGTACGGTGTGAAACGGCAGCTAATGAATACCCAGGATTCTTTGTTCATTCAGGGTAAATTATGAGCATTGTGAAAAGTGATGCAAGACTACAGGATTCCATTTACGTGAGGTTTACAACAACCCAGGGTTAACTATCTTAAGTGTGAAAAGCCCTAATGTGATGTCGCAATTTTTAAACCACAGAAATTAGGGCTAGGCATTCATGAAATGGCCAATCAGAGGTGCTTAAGTTAGTCAGAATCCACTCACTAACGCTCAAAAACGCTGGAATTTTCGTTCAGAGCGCTCACTGTGTTCTACATGTTCACGAATCCTTTCATCACAACCAACAAAGTGTAAACACGATGTATATAAGAGATTAATTGCACTGCGTAGACAACTTTATTGATTATAACATTATAATCATTATAAAAGGAGTGCTCTTTGCGCACTTTCTGTTTATAGCCCATTCACAATCTGAATAAAAGTTTTATTTCTCACGCTACACACTGCAAAGTTTCTGGATTGACAACCATATTTAAATGTGGGAATGAATCCAAAAATGCGATGATTGACAGTAATAGCCATGGCAATGGACGGAACAAAAAAATCTGATACTGTGTGTCAGAACAGATCTGTGCAGAAAAGAACTTTCTTTGTTGCTGCAACAACCACAACTTTTTGCAAGAAGATTGCATTTTTTGTAAAAGTTTCATATTTTTGGTCCCTTTAAGTACATATGGTTTGTAAATGTTCCTTTTCATTTTGCAAAAGGCAGTAAGTGGTCACTGTCTTTATTATTTTTTTCTAACTAGTGCCGATTTTGCAGTAAACGATTAATATGTACTTTAATGAGTTATTAGTATGTAAATCTATGCAAAAATACAGACATTTTGAAAAATTCCAAGATATTGGTGTTTTATCAATACAAAAATGCATTCCTGAAGCATTTTTGCTTTGTGGCAGGGTGCATTATCCTGCTGAAAGAGCCACAGCCACCAGGGAATACCGTTTCCATGAAAGGATGTAAATGGTCTGCAACAATGCTTAGGTAGGTGGTATGTGTCACAGTAACATCCACATGGATGGCAGGACCCAAGGTTTCCCAGCAGAACATTGCCCAAAGCATCACACTGCCTCCGCCGACTTCCCTTCTTCCCATAGTGCATCACTATTCTTCCCATAGTGCATCCTGGTGCCATGTGTTCCCCAGGTAAGCAACGCACACACACCCGGCCATCCACGTGATGTAAAAGAAAACATGATTCATCAGACCAGGCCACCTTCTTCCATTGCTCCGTGGTCCAGTTCTGATGCTCACTGATGCAGGGGTCAGCATGGACACCCTGACTGGTCTGCGGCTATGCAGCCCCATACGCAACAAACTGCGATGGACTGTTGTAACAGAGTTTGTATGTTCAGGGAAGAAGGATGCAGGAACCGGCGAACATTTAAAGACTTTAATAAAATTTAATAAAAAATAAACAAACTGAAAGTAAAAGCGGCAGCCCCTCACGGACGACTGCCGCGCACACACACATAAAACACAACATAAAATCCAGGTCTGGTCCTCTCTCGTCTTGCACTGTCATCACTCCTCCTTTTATGCTCCCGTCACTCCTCCGTGAGACGAGACCGGTGTGGCGCGCAGCTGGCGCTCATTATCAGTTGCCACCGGCCCGCTCTCATGGTCCCTCGCCTCGCTGCTTGCCACAACTGTGTATTCTGACACCTTTCTATCAGAACCAGCATTAACTTCTTGAGCAATTTGAGCTACAGTAGCTCGTCTGTTTGATCGGACCACACGGGCCAGCCTTCACTCCCCATGTGCATCAATGAGCCTTGGCCGCCCATGACCCTGTCTCCGGTTCTCCACTGTTCCTTCCTTGGAGCTTTTGATAGATACTGACCACTGCAGACCGGGGAACACCCCACAAGAGCTGCAGTTTTGGAGATGCTCTGACCCAGTTGTCTAGCATCTAGCCATCACAATTTGGCCCTTGTCAAACTCGCTCAAATCCTTACGCCCATTTTTCCTGCTTCTAACACATCAACTTTGAGGACAAAATGTTCACTGCCTAATATATCCCACCCACTAACAGGTGCCGTGATGAAAAGATAATCAGTGTTATTCACTTCACCTGTCATAATGTTATGCCTGATCGGTATAATATATATATATACACATAAATACACACACACTAAAAGATGCTGAATATGCCACATTGTGAAAATTTCACTCACTTTCAGAGCTTTCTTACAGTGCCGTACAGGAGCAGAGACGACCTGTGGTAATTGTACTAATTGAACACTTACAGAAAAGGACCATTTCACTAAAAAGTGGAAGTTTAATGGATTAAGTCTTTCAAGAGCAGCTCAGTTCCTCATTAATGGCCAAGTGCTCACAGGAAGAGAGTGCTAACTGAGATGACATATAGCTTAGAAATTATAGTCCAGCAATAGAGCTGCACATATATTCATAGTCACTTATTCTCACGGCGAGTGTAGAAAGACAGGACAAACCCTCATAAAGACACTTTACTTTGAACAAGCTTTGATTTTTTACTGCTGCACATTTTATTGTCTGTGGGCTTGTCACACTTCGCAGTGCTCATGAAAGTGATGGTTTATTATTGTAGCTGGCAGTAGATGGGTTTATGTGATATCTGTGGTGAAAGACCTCGTGCTGCGTCCCGCTCACACATTTAAAACAAAGCTCCCACTATCATTCTTCTGTTTTAGATGTGTGAAGGCATCTATAAGAGACTGTTAACTAGCATTCTTACATATTTCATAGGCTCATATTCTCAAGATGTGTGAACGGCACTGTTAGGCTTTTACTGAAAGCTGAAGAAATACACAAGGATTTGTTATGTTAATATCCTCTTGTCTTGATATCATGGAGGTTTCACAAAGCTGACAGTTTACCCAGTCAGACAAGCACATACTCCAGTGGCGTTTACTCTGTAATACCTCTCAAGCAGAGGATCATCTGTCCAAGAGAAAATCTTTATTTATAAGGTTTGGTCTGGACAGACTGAGGGTGAATCTCTCAAAAACCTGTCAAGAACATGTTTATCATATTTCACCCCCCAAAAAATTACAAAAACAAAACTGTTCTGCTTCTGATAAGTTCTATTTTAGGACCTTTGATGATGATGATTATTGATAACGGTGATAATTATGATAATTAGGCGCATCCCCAGTTCGCGTTATGCCGGGTACACACTGTGAGATTTTGGCCACGATTTGGCCATCTGAGAAAAATGTAGCGAATCCTAAAAGATTCCTCTCATCCTAGGCTAAAATCTGAAGTCTTTGATCGTTAGTTTGACATGTTCACCGGCAGCCGATTAATGACCGCTGCGATCAAATTTTACCTCAGACAAAATTCTGGCAGTGTCAGAAGATTTGGCGCACAGTCCTGCAGTGTGACTTTTCCTACGACGACCTTCAAATTATCTTCGTTTTTCAAGACAAACTATGACCAAAATGCGATTTCTTTGTACCCACCATTTCAATCCCGCGTGTAATGCATCTCACCGTCACCAAACGCGTCATTCACTAATGATATAAAACTCTGGACGATTTTCTTGCGCGCGTCCGTTTTGGCGTGCCTCAACTATCGTTCAGTCTGACATTAATGACAACTTCGATCTTACAGTGTGACATGGCTTACAGAGGGGATCATGTTCGTACAGTCTGACAAGAAACAATCTTAAAGGACTATTATAAATCACACAGTGTGTACCTGGCTTTACCCTAATACAAAATAAAGTCTCATAAGAGACCATTCACAGAACATGTTTTTGCGCTGCTTTTCCATCATCTTTCTATGCAAACATGTACTAGATGGACATGTTTGACAGTTGCGCTCTCTTGTTTCTAATGTTCATGCTTTAAAAACGCAGCATACAAGTTAAAAGTTCAACTTCTAAAAAAAAAAAAATCTCTCTCAACCTTACAAGTTTCCTTACTTTTGAATAGCCCCTTACTGTAATGCCAACAAAAATAATTGTATATCTTTAGATTGTAAAAGTTTTACATCATAGTTGTATTTGTAGTACTGTCTTACAGAAAATTATTGTATAGCAGTCATTTAAATTAAGAAAACAAAAGCTTTTCTTCCCTATTGTGACATACACTCACCTAAAGGATTATGAGGAACACCTGTTCAATTTCTCATTAATGCAATTATCTAATCAACCAATCACATGGCAGTTGCTTCAATGCATTTAGGGGTGTGGTCCTGGTCAAGACAATCTCCTGAACTCCAAACTGAATGTCAGAATGGGAAAGAAAGGTGATTTAAGCAATTTTGAGCGTGGCATGGTTGTTGATGCCAGACGGGCCGGTCTGAGTATTTCACAATCTGCTCAGTTACTGGGATTTTCACGCACAACCATTTCTAGAGTTTACAAAGAATGGTGTGAAAAGGGAAAAACATCCAGTATGCGGCAGTCCTGTGGGCGAAAAAGCCTTGTTGATGCTAGAGGTCAGAGGAGAATGGGCCGACTGATTCAAGCTGATAGAAGAGCAACTTTGACTGAAATAACCACTCGTTACAACCGAGGTATGCAGCAAAGCATTTGTGAAGCCACAACACGCACAACCTTGAGGCGGATGGGCTACAACAGCAGAAGACCCCACCGGGTACCACTCATCTCCACTACAAATAGGAAAAAGAGGCTACAATTTGCACGAGCTCTCCAAAATTGGACAGTTGAAGACTGGAAAAATGTTGCCTGGTCTGATGAGTCTCGATTTCTGTTGAGACATTCAGATGGTAGAGTCAGAATTTTGTGTAAACAGAATGAGAACATGGATCCATCATGCCTTGTTACCACTGTGCAGGCTGGTGGTGGTGGTGTAATGGTGTGGGGGATGTTTTCTTGGCACACTTTAGGCCCCTTAGTGCCAATTGGGCATCATTTAAATGCCACGGCCTACCTGAGCATTGTTTCTGACCATGTCCATCCCTTTATGACCACCATGTACCCATCCTCTGATGGCTACTTCCAGCAGGATAATGCACCATGTCACAAAGCTCGAATCATTTCAAATTGGTTTCTTGAACATGACAATGAGTTCACTGTACTAAAATGGCCCCCACAGTCACCAGATCTCAACCCAATAGAGCATCTTTGGGATGTGGTGGAACGGGAGCTTCGTGCCCTGGATGTGCATCCCACAAATCTCCATCAACTGCAAGATGCTATCCTATCAATATGGGCCAACATTTCTAAAGAATGCTTTCAGCACCTTGTTGAATCAATGCCACGTAGAATTAAGGCAGTTCTGAAGGCGAAAGGGGGTCAAACACAGTATTAGTATGGTGTTCCTAATAATCCTTTAGGTGAGTGTATATCCGAATGAAACAATACATTGGTTGGAGTCTTGGTTCAGTTCATCGGTTGTTGATTAGATGGAGGCAGATCTGAATGTGAGTTTGCAGTGATTGTAAAAAAGGTGCGGGGTTTAAGCAGACAAAATTTTTTTAAATTAAAAATTAAACATGTGTGATTGACTTGTTCACAGTAACAGTAATAAAAAAGCATCAAAAAAAGGATGAATTTCCATTTCATGCCAGCTTTAAATATCAGATTTCTTCTGGTAATAATTTTCTATAAGCAATATATGAATATTAGTGCTTTCAATCGATTAAAAAACTAATTAAATCGCATTTTTTTTGTAATTAATTGCCATTAATAAAACCTAACATTAAAGTTTAAAATATATTTTTATATTGTAATAATTTCACATTAAATCTCATTTTCACATTTAACCAAATTATTAATAAAGACAGAAGCCCATTTTAAATATTTGTTTAACGGCATCTTATTATGAAAGGCGGACAGTATCACAGATACCAATACTGCTACTGATGTTTCTATGAAAGAATACATTTTTTTCCTTAATTTTAGCCATTAATTACAGCCATTCAGCATTACAGTATAATTAAAAGCTATCTTCTTTTTTACATTTATTAGGCTTTAAATAATATAACAAATTTTAATTTAAGTGAACTTAAAATAATCTTCACATAAACCCATTGTAACAAATGTTACATTTACCTTCCCTTCACTATATCAGGGCTAATTTTTTCTACTGGCCCAGTCAGACTGTGCACACCGGTTCAGATTTTTTTACTTGCCCTGTCAAAAAGCACAAAAAAGTTATTGTTTTCATTGTTTTTGACCCATGTAACCTTGTAAACAGTGCTTGAAGATTTCATCTAGCTCTAGCAGGTAGGATACAGTATATACAGAAATTGAATAAAGTTATCAAAACACTTCACAGTCTTCACTGCATAAATTATAAATATATAGATTAATCCTTATTAAAGCTTATTAAGTCAAAAGCAGTGAGAGATTTTCTCTTTTTCTTTTGTTCTTTGATTATCATTACACATCCCATTTTCTCACAATCTTTATGTTCATTTAAGACTTAATTTAACTAATTTAACTGTGCTTGTGAGGATACTCGGCAAAGCGGGAATTTTGGCATAATTTTGTGTGTTTTGTCCGTTTTGTCACACAGACAGGAGATTCACAGACTCTTCTGTGTCTTGTCGCGATTGAATGGTTTAAAAGCATTAGCATGAATAACAGCGTGTTCATATAATGTAATGGAAAAACTGAAAAAACACTGAATATATTTTTTTTCTTTCTATAAATGGCTACAAATAGGACATTTCCCTTTGTGGGTCCCATAGTAAATCGGTCAATATGGTTAAGGAGGATATGCTAAACCACACCCTCAGTATGTGACATTGCTAACTGGATCTACACCTATTATTATTAAAGATAAACTAGCATACTTTAATTAAATTACCACGCATGCAGCCTTTATTTAAAACCTAAACCACCTAAAGAAGTTGTCACCATTTTCAAGCGCTGCTGTAGAAGCACAGAAGCAAATGACCACACATTCTCACAGAACAAAGAGGTGACAGACAGAGAATGTGTGATTTGTCATTTATTTTAATCTAAACAGTGTTGTGATGTTCCAAGAAAATGGTCACGTGTGACAAGTCTCCCTTAACGTGAGCACTGAGTTGAGTCTCCATCTCTGATGTGCATGACTTGCAGGTACAGTAAATCCTGATACTCAGCATCCAGAGTTCAGACAAACAGCTGGTCATCAGGAAGTGAAGGTTAATAGAGAATGTTTAAAGACTAACACGCTTACAGTGTTTCAAGAGGTGGCGGCTGTAAAGCTTTATGGAGGTTAAAGGGTCAGTGGCCATTTTTCTCTCTCCAGCTCCCTTTCATTCACTCTCTCTTTCAGACAGTCGTTCTTTGTTTTTAAAATCAACTTCTTTGCCATGCAAAAGTGCTCAAAGTCAAAGTTCACGAGGTATTTGAGACTACCGTTCGCTAGAAGAGTATGGTTTAAAGATTTGGATTTAGACTGCCCAAAGATTTGGATGCAAATGACTGCCCACTTTTTCCTCAGCATTGGTTCTGGAAGAATTGTTCCCCATTCACTCTCTTTACTGGTATTTTTGACTGGATTTGATAAAAAAAAATAAGCATCCCCAAAAACAACTTCAATGTAGATGCATCATTCTTGAATTATTATTTTTTCTTTGCTTGCTTTAAGCATAAAACTAAGCATTTAGTGAGGTTTATGGCTTCTCTGGAAAATGAAAAAAATACTCAAAAAAAAAATGTGTCTTCCAAAAGGAATTCCAAGCCATGAAACAAACCAAAATCTCCAAGATGAATCAGAACAATGCAAACTTAAATTCAAAGAATAATGTACTTGAAATTCAGTAAAACAGTGCATGTGGAAAAGGAACTACAGATTCCATAAAACATTTCTGGTTGGGCCTGTAACTGTGGCCACAAACACTCTAATTCAGGAGCGACGCATTTAAGTCCACTAAATGATCATTCTGTGACACTCCCGAAACTGTGATGATTGACAACATTGTAACCACGGCAACATTCTGGCGTCTCGCATGTTTGGTACCTGTTATTTACAAAAGTATTATTACAACGACTCAAAAAAGTTATGTTCTGCCATTTTCATGAAACCACCGTCGACGGAGGCATCGTGTTTTTGTTCATAGTTATATCATAGTAAATTAAAGACAAATAGTGTCCAAACCTTTTGACTGGTAGTGCATTTAATTCAATATTGCTCATTGTTATTTAAATGCAAAAACCAGTGTTGCTGGAAAACATGAGATGTTTGTCATGTTTATACTGTGAAGTCCTGAGAAGTTGCTACTGAGCTCACCTGACGTGATGTAAGGGCGGCAATCCGACGGGATGGACACCAGAGAGTCCACAATGTCTGACCTTCTCTGAAGGAGCATGGAGATCATCTCAAACCCCTGAGGACCTAGAAACTCGAACAGCTGGCCATGAGAGAGAGAGAGAGAGAGAGAGAGAGAGAGAGAGAGAGAGAGATTACAAACAAAAAAGGGGGATATAAGATGTGTAAAAAAAAAATAAAATAAAAAAAACCTAGAGCTGCACGATTCTGGATAAATTGACAATCACGATTTATTTTTGTCTCAAATAGAGATTCTCCCATCATTCCAAACAGACAACCTAACAAAAAACATAATTTTCTAGAGGTTCTGAAAAAAATATAATTTCTGCAGTCTATTTAACAATTTAAATTATTATTATTTAATTTTTTTAATCAGGTTGAGTGAATTATTCAATGACTCACTCATAAATACTTCACTTCTTTCATTACTGGATAAATCAGCGTTTTTTCAATGAATCTCTTAAATGAATAATTCAATGACACATACATTTTTTTTTAAATACACTTGTCGCCACCTGGTGGCAAAACATTGTAATCGATACAAACGTTATTTGAAGTTACTTTCAAAAGGTGATTTGCTCTATATTGATCACTACTGTAGACATCAGTGTGTATATCTCAACTAAAAATGTATTTGACCCAGTACTTCTGTGATGATTTGAATATTTGTAACAGAAATAACTACTGCGATGTTGAAAAAACTGCTTATGTAGCTGTTTCGTATCTATACATGACAAATGCTCCAACACAGATAAGGTGTGGTTTTGTCAAAGGTTTAACAGAGACAGGCGAATCATGGGTGTTTGCATCGACATTGTGATCTTTTAACGATTAATCGCGCAGCTCTAACAAACACTGTAAAGTACAGCATTTAAGGTGAAGCACAGAACTTCTATACAAACAGTTGCAAAAATAATGACATGTCCAAAAGGTAAAACCACCCAGCAGAGTTTAGCTTCGGTATGTGATGTTCATGACACTGACTATATACACAACACCACAAGAGTTGTAAACACTGTAAAAACAACACAGAAGAAATAAAAGTATTGTTAAGTTGATACAAATGGTCTCAAACAAAACAGTTGAACATTTTATTTGATGTCCTGGACCAAATCAGTGACCATTGTTCTCAGTGTAGGTCCAGTCCATGCTGCTGAATCAAAAATGTCCACTATAACAGCGTTTGTCTCATGTAGTTTGTGTGATTATATGCATATGGAACAATTGTGGGTTTATAAAGGGGGACTAAAGCTAATCTGAAAATCAGGCTTAACATTTAAACAGAACACTCTTCAAGTTTGGTATTTGTAAAAAAAAAAAAAAAAAAAAAAAAAAATCCCAATACCTGTCATTAAAAACTTAAACACGCAAAACAAATCAATCAAATAACATCTTACTTAAACTATTAAGTTCTGGTAATTATCCCAATACAAATAACCCCAAGCTAGACAAATAGAGGCAAAGCTTTTAAAGATGTACAGGAAAATTAATGAGTTGAAAAACATGACAAAAGCCATAGCCTAGTCTCATGTGTACATCTATTTTACATAAAGAATAATGCATATGGTGATGCTGAGCATTCATCTCTCAGGGGAACTGCCGTATAGCAGATACAGAAGTGATGAAGTACAATCATATAATTTATGGTAGAACAACGACACTGACACAGTTAATTAAATTAATGAGAACAGTACTTTGAAAATCTGGTCCAATCAAATTATCATGCTAGACTTCTTCAATTACGAGAGCCATTACCTCTCTAAGGGCAGGTTTTAAAGGATAATACGGAAGTAAAAAGAGGGTGAATCTTTGGGAATGTGACTTATAGTGCACAGTTTTCCAGACATGACTAAATGAGGGAGATAAGTCAAATAAATCAAAGAAAACTATTCGTTGCACCAATTTCTAAGAAAAGTTTACAAAGCAACAGGGAGCATCAGAACGGGAGCATCAGAACTGGACCACGGAGCAATGGAAGAAGGTGGCCTGGTCTGATGAATCATGATTTCTTTTACATGGAAACGGTATTCCCTGGTGGCGGTGGCTCTTTCAGCAGGATAATGTGCCCTGCCACAAAGCTAAAATGGTTCAGGAATGGTTTGAGGTGCACAACAACGAGTTTGAGGTGTTGACTTGGCCTCCAAATTCCCCAGATCTCAGTCCAATCGAGCATCTGTGGGATGTGCTGAACAAACAAGACCGATCCATGGAGGTCCCACATCGCAACTTACAGGACTTAAAGGATCTGCTGCTAACATCTTGGTGCCAGATACCACAGCACACCTTCAGGGGTCTAGTGGAGTCCATGCCTCGACGGGTCAGGGCTGTTTTGGTCCCCCAACACAATATTAGGACATTATGTTATGCCTGATCAGTGTACATATTAAAATGCCATAGTGGCAGTGGGGACCAAATGTGGTGTTTTTTTGTTTTTTACAAAGTGAACAACAAAAACTTACCTACATTGTGCAAAAAAAAAAAAAAAAAACTGTTTAATCACAGTGAAAAGTGTGAAGGAAGAACCGTTCCATGTTAAAATTAGTGCTTGGTGTAAATGAGCCTTAATATTACTGCACGATCCTTCATTTAACTGACTGGTGAAAGCCACTGTACTCCACACATCCTGTGTAATCTAAAATCACTCTTTCCAAAATGATGTCAAGCGCCAACTAACAATAAAACGATATGGATAATATGACAGTTTCATTGATACGACTGTGAAATCTTTTCAGCAGATCTTTTGTACAGACAGCACTCCTGCAGGGAGACAAAAGCTGTAAACATGCTAAAAAAAAAAGAAAAAAAAAGCAACTAATATGCACTTCTATACTGAAAGTGGAATCCTTTTCATTTTGGTAAAGATACACAGAACCTTTACTCTCCAGAGAATATTTCAAAAACTTTTCAAGCTTGTTTATCTTTTGTGTGCGTGTGCCCTGTACAGTTTTACATTCCTTAGCAGAATCTTTTCCTTTAAATGCAGTTGTATTGTTATTTTGCTCATTGTATTTTTCCTACCATCACAGAAAGTGTTCCTTAGTTCATGAATGGGTGACTTTCATGAAAACTCATATTTCCAACTAAATACTTTTGCTTACAGAAAATGAAGCCTATTTTTGCACTTATACAGTGTTTCCCCTACCATTGTTCAAAACAACCCCCCGCCCCACCTGAAAGAATGACAAAAATTATTTGTCATTAAGGTCGACAATAAGGACTGCCTGATGGCCTGATGGCCCAGTTGATGGAACTGTCACCTGGCCGCTCGGGCCAATGCTGCATCTTCATGGAAGTTGATAATTTTTGCATTTGTAAGCCTTGCCAATTTAAATATTCAAGCGCACATAGGCGAGAAAGTGTCTCTCAGTTTGGTACTCGCAAAGCGCTCCAACACACATCCTAAGTGCGCCCACGCGTCTCACAGCTCGCAAATATTCACATAAAATTATGTCAAAATGCCGGTTTTGACGAGTATCATCGTAAACATTGTTGGTTATGTCTTAAGTAAACGTAGACATGAAATTTGCTAGTCACCGCCAGCGTTTTTAGTCATTTTTAGTTTTCATGGCCCACAGAATATCTTGTATGAATATCTGAACATGCAATGCATCAAAAGAAAGAACAGAGCCTCTGCTTTATGCATTCTTTTTTTAATCAACACTTGAATGTTGCAAGTTTCATGAAAAAGCAACATTTTGAGCATAAAGCTGAGAAAAATCACGTTTTTGTAAAAGACTAACGTTACGTCCGGATGTGATTCAGAACAATGATCTATTTTTGTACCTGACAATCTAGTTTAGACCTACATGAAAAACCTGAAAAGAACTGTTTATTTCATTTGTATGTTTGTTCCGTTGTATTTATTTGTGCTATTGCTCGTAATTTGATTATTTGTTCTTATTTTATTACTGACTGTCTTTAATAATATTTAAAATGTATATAGGCTAATCGTTTTTTATAGTCATAACCTTATTTATTAAGGTTACATGGCTCAAAAACAACAAAAACAATACTAGGCCTATTTTATTTTATTTATAACTTTTTTATGGCAAGTAAAAATTTTAACCAGTAGAAAAAATCCTTAGCCCTAATATAATTTTTTTTTTTTTTTAAACGGACGCACAAGCTCCATGTAGTAACTTTAGCGGTAAAAATGACGAAGAGGAATGGAGAAGGTGACAATCCTAAACAGGCAAAAATTTTTTGTTTTTTTCTTAAAAGCAACAAAATCCAGAGAAACAACTCAAGCAAAGCCAGCCGCTGTTGTGTTGTAAATAGTTGTGTGATGTGTAAATAAATGTTGTTTATATGTATTTACCAAATTTATGTGCACTCTTGTCATTTCAGCTCACTCTAGAAATGTACCGATACAAACAACCGCCTACTGCACGCCGCGTTTATGACAACACCACGTATCCGTAACGCCAGCTCTGCGACACTAGTAGTTTTGGGAGGTCTACCACCACCACCACCACCCCAACTTCTTGTGTGTGTGTGTGTGTGTGTGTAAATATAAATTATATAAATTTTAATGCAAAAACACATTACATATATTATACCGGAAACAATGATTTTCGTTATTGAAATGACGGTGATTAGAATGCTTATTTGTGATTAAAATGATTTCTAGAGGCCAAAATATAAATGTTAATTGTATATTAAAATATTATTATTTATATAAATTTTATGGTAACCCTTTATAATAAGGTTTCATTAGTTAACATTAGTTACTTTAACAAGAACTAAGAATGAACAATGCTTAGCCTTTATTTGTCTTAGTTAAAGGGGTACTTCACCGCTGGAAAGATGAATGTGTATTTAAATTGGGTCATTTATGTAGTAGAAATGTGAAATTATTTTTGAAGTTGGTGCCTACTAGACTGAGAAAAGCCAGAAAATGTATTTTTGGCTGATGTGGATGAAAGACAACAACTCCCAGAATGCACTTGCTTCACTGCCCTACGAGGCCACTCCCAAGCCTTGCCTACCGGTTACATCCCTTGCCCACCGTGGCACCGCCCCCACTGTCGTGTTCATTTTTATAGTAATAAAATCATTTAGTTCAGTTAGAGAACAGACATAATTAAAAACTGAACGTGTCTGCTCAAAACAGCATGAGCCGAACGAGAGTCGCCGCACAGACCAGCAGCAGGAGTCAGATTTCATTCATCACGAGAGCAAACATCTGACAGACAAGATGATCACGGAAGATTTGGTTTCAAAGCAAAATGTAAAACTGCCTATTTAAGGGAGTTTGTCATTGTACCGTTTTGTTGTTGTGTTTTTCATTAGGAATAATAGGCTAATGAACCCACAATTCAAGCAACCCGCCCCCGAATCACGGTGCGTGTCCAGTCTGGTGCGTTTTCAGTTCATGCCTACGGAAGCTTAACTTTCATAGGAATTCATTGAGAACACTCGGCTTTGCTCCGCACCGCTCCGTTATGAATGCCTGAGAGAGGCCGTGTTCATTTACATCCTGTGAGTGAGATCCCACCCCCTATGGGTGGGTTGAAAACATGTGGCACTAGCTCCTACTACTGGCCGTAGTCTCTAGCCTCTGGCCAAAAAAGCCTCAGATGACGCAAAATTATGATATTTGCGTCATCGGAGGCTTTTTTCCAGACATAAAATACATAAATCTCTCGTCTCAGGGGGATATGAGGGGGGGGAAGCACAATCATTCGAATATACTACCAGGTTTCTACTGATACAAAGCTTAATGCTAATCGCTGAAGTGACCCTTTAAATGTTAATATCAACATTTAACAATACATTACTAAAATCACAAGTTGTATCTGTTAACGTTAGTTAATGCATGTGAACTAACATGAACAAACAAATATTTTTAACTAACATTAATAAAAATTAATAAACGTAATAAATGTATTGCTCATTGTTAGTTAAAGGTGCCATAGAATGGAAAACTGTATTTAGCTTGGCATAGTTGAATAATAAGTGTTCAGTACATTGAGTTCACACCACTGTTTCCTCCTTCATATGTAAATCTTGTGCGTGAAAAAGACAACTGAAAAACAGGCGAATCCCAACATAACACCGACTGTGACGTAACAGTCGGGATCATTAATATTTACGCCCGCCAAATTTGCATATACCAGCCCATGATTTAGGCCAGGCAGTATTAACGTGGACCTGCACAGCCGAATCATCAGAAGTTCTGCAGGTATTGTGAAGATGAGGACAATATAACGAAAATGGCAGATCATGGATATAAATGTAATGTTTCAGGCTGTGCAGGGGATGTGAGAACTTTTCATTCCCTTCCCACACGCACAAAACAGGCATGGTTGATGTTTATCTATAACAGGATACCGCACTAATTTAATTCAAAGTTGTTTGTTTCCTCTGACTAGTGTCAATTTCGTTAACGAAGAGGAGTGTTCGAACATTCATGCTTGCGGTTGCCAGATTTCAATCATTTAAATCCCCCAATGAGAGCTTTTCTGTTAAAAGAACACGTATTATATCCGGTGTTTTACTTCAAATGTGCCATCTGGCAACTATCTCGCACGTGAGACGATCTGAAAACAAGTAAGCTGCATTTCAGCAATCTCCATTAGAGATTTTCTGCTTAAAGTGTCATTTAGTCGGTCTGTGTTCTGTCGCGACTCACGAGCCGCTTGTGCTGTTTGCGATTGTGTGAGCTACTGAAAGGAGCCTTGCTATGAAACAGCCAATCACAGCAGAGCTCAACATTATTCATGACCCTTCCAGATAAGGTAATAACAGCCCATTTCATTCTAGGGACAAATCCTAGAGTTTTAAATGGACATGTAAAACCGTATCTGGAGTGCCCTTACCTAAGCCACATACCTTCTATGTAGATATCAGAGAACAGTTTAAAATATTGTATCAATGCATTCTATGGCACCTTTAATACAATAACTAATGTTAACAAATGAGACCGTATTGTAAAGTGTTAATTTTATATATACAGTACCTGTCAAAAGTTTGGAAACATTAACATTTTTTAATGTTTTAAAAAAAAAAAAAATCTGCTTTATTTAAATCAAAAATACAGTAAAACTGTAAAATTGTGCAATACCATTTCAATTTAAAATAGCTGTTTTCTATGTGAATATATTTTAAACTGTAATTTATTCCTGTGCTCAAAGCTGACTCCAATCTTCAGTGTCACATGATCCTTCAGAAATCTCAAGAATGCTCAAGAAAAACATTCTGATTAATATCAATGTTGAAAACTGATATTAAATATATAATTTATGTGGTGTATGATGTGATCTACTTAAATTCTGTCCAGTATGTTGGGTTCACACTGGAGTCCCTCAGAGAACTTCATAAATCCATGCACTCTCTCAATCTCTATTATATTATTATATTGTATTATCTGGGCACTGTATTACACAATGCTGTCTGTCAAATGCAAACACCAGTCCCTTTAAATTATTTAAAGCAATTAAGATAATATAGAATTATACATTAATATTTAAAATGTGAATGTTAGCATCACAAACAATCCTAAAATCATCCTAATATAACTTGGTATCTGATACAAGTTTTCATGTGATATATTTTTAAGCATACCATCAATGTGCAATTTTCTCCTGGAAAAGCGATTCTAAATTGCCTTTAAATTAGCTTAATTGAATCTCTCCTACTTTCCATGGCTTTAAATATATTTGCTTTAACAGCAAATGACATGATTTATGAAGAACAAATGTGAAATGATAAAAGGTGCTCTTTAAACTGTGGCTGTCAGGTTTAATGGCAGTGAATGGACAGCCTTTCAACTTTGCTGTTGTTGACTTTGGAGTGACACGTGCAGAGAATAGTGGAGAGACGGCACAAAAAGGCCATCCCACATCTAAAGGTGTCAGTGGGATAGCTGGTGCCCAAATGTCAACTACGTGAGGAACATTAGAACAGGGTGTAACTTGGGTACTACAGTGCTCAGTGTTGGCAAGGGGAGCCACCCATATCATGGAAGGTTACACCTCAAAAACAGTACATACTACCTGCATTCTGAGCCTATGATTTAGTAATACCACTTGAAGTATTTAGAAATGTACTTAAAAGTACTACAACCTATGGTTGTCAAAAGTACCAGAACTTCGGTACCAAGTTGATACTTGCCTTTAAAAAACGTTTCAAATGCTTTCAAGCGCTCCCGTGTATTTGTGTGAATGATCTCTGAAGAACGTCAAATGTTTCTATTTACAGGGCCCTATTTTAACGATCTGAGCGCATGGTGCAGGTGCACTTAGTCCGAATCCACTTTTGCTAGTTTAACGACGGAAAAAAATGGTCAGCGCGCCAGGCACATGATCCAAAAGGGTTGTACCTAGTCTCTAAATGAGTCATGGGTGTTTTGGGCGTAATGTCCCATTCCCTTTAAAAGCCATTTGAGCTCGCGCCATGGCGGATTCGCTATTTACATGGCGGAATTTACATGGCGGAAATACAGAATGCGTCTCCAGAGAGGAATCCTTTAATTTTTAATAAGCAGAGTGTACGAGTGTTATGCACCCGCTTATAGGCGCATATTACTAACAGGCCCTTTAAATAACACAGACCAGGACCAGGTTTTTGTTGGTTAATGTCATTTTCATTTCCTTAAAATAGCAACGCGCCAACAAAAACACCTGGTTTTCAGAACAGCACGCCCATGGGTGAACAGATGGGTCGCCAGTGCATTTGCCATTTAAACAACGTTACGCAGGACGTGAAAACGATAACTGCATCAGGACGAAACTAGCAAAAAACACTTGTGTCATAGGGCCCCCTATGTGTTTTTGCTGCGTTGAGCATTGTACCCAATCACAGACATGCTTGTTGAGCATGTGAACACAATGGCCAATCAGAGCCATTTAAATTATTCAGAATCTACTTAATACGAGATGTTCAGAGTGAGTTCTGCACATTTGCAAATCATTTAAAGTATAAAGACAATGTAAATAAGAGATTCATAAAAAAAAAATTTTTTTATTATAAAGACTTTTCACTGAGTTCAGTGAGTTTGACTATTTTAATTTAAACTGTGATGTTCAACGAGGGACGGGAAAAAAGAAACCTGGTATGTCAAAATAGATCTGTGCATTAAGTCTTGGACTGTGTACAATAGAACTACCACTCGTAACGGATTTCTTTGTTGTTTTTTTATTTCATTGCTAACTTTATTAGATTTTTTTTAATGCAATGTTTATTAAACTAATCAATATTTGAAGGCTACATGCTAATGTTTTAATGACATTAAAAATAGCATTCAAAATCCCAATTTCACTTATTTCTTATTTTTGATTTTCAAATAGTTAAATACAAAAATATAATACAAATTATATTTTTGCTATGGTACCAGAATCGGTATTGAGAACAATGTAATTTGATTGGTATTGGTACTACTTTAGTGTCACATGAGCCTTCAGAAATCATTCTAATATGCTGATTTGCTGCTCAAGAAACATTTCTGATTATCATCAATGCTGAAAACAGGTGTGCTGCTTAATTTAGTGTGTGCGTGTATGTGTGTGTGTGTGTGTGTGTGTGTGTGTCCGTCCATGCGTGCGTGTCCGTCCATGCGTGCGTGTCCGTGTACCTCAAAATATTAAAGGTGCAGTGTGTAAATTTTAGCAGCATCTAGTGGTGAGGTTGTGAATTGCAACCGCCCACCACTCACCCCTCCCTTTCGAAGCACAGAGAAGGTATGGTGGCCGAAACAGGACAAAGATGTCGTCGTCTGAGACAGCAGAGAGTAGCTAGCGCTCTGTAGAGAAGTTTGTCCATTAAGGGCTACTGTAGAAACATGACGGCGCAAAATGGTGACTTCACTGTAAGGAGACCCACAGTGTATGTAGATAGAAATGGCTCATTCTAAGGTAATAAAAACATAATGGTTCATTATGTAAGGTCTTTATACACCACTGAAAACATGTATATTATATTGCATTTCTGTCAATAGATCCTCATAAATATTACACACTGCACCTTTAAGCACACAAATCATATCAGAACACCGTTTACCGGAAAGGCCTTCAGATTCCTGAAGGACACAATGAATGTGGTACAACTGAGTGATCAGCTAAACAGACCTACAAGTGGGCTTTATTCACAGTGGACTGCACTTTAGGGTAACAAATAAGCAGTTATGCATGATATAATTAATTATCCGTCCTTCGGATGAGACGTTAAACCGAGGTCCTGACTCTCTGTGGTCATTAAAAATCCCAGGATGTCCTTCGGAAAAAGAGTAGGTAACCACGCGGCATCCTGGCCAAATTAGCCCATTGGCCTCTGTCCATCATCATGGCCTCCTAATCATCCCCCTATCCTGATTGGCTTCATCACTCTGTCTCCTCTCCACCAATCAGCTGGTGGCCGTTCTAGCGCAATATGGCTGCCGTCACATCATCCATGTGGATGCTGCACATTGGTGGTGGTTGAGATTTCCCCCCTTCTATATGTAAAGCGCTTTGAGTGCCCAGAAAAGCACTATATAATTATTATAACTAATTATTAATGTGTAGGCAGTCTTTTTACTGCTGAAGCACAAGGTTACAATGTAATGTGATCCATTTTTCTTTGTGAACAGTTCTTTATCAGTTCTCTGATCTTTGCAATGGCGGCTTGTCAGGAGAAGCAGAGTCTACCCAAGATTTTGGGGTGAAAAAAGTTATTTCATTTCATGTATCAGAAGGTATTTTCCATTGTAACACCATAAAATATTACTGCTGCTCTTTCCCGTGAACAGATGTGATTACAACTAGGGATGCACCGAAATGACACTTCTGGGCCGAAACAGAAACTTCAGGATGGCAGAAAATATAAAATGTAATATAAAAAATTATAAATAGCTAATACGGAGTTGTACAAACGTCTAAATTTCACATGAGGCAGTTTTATTTAAACGTTTTAAAAACAGAATAGTTTCTACTCCAGTTTGTTGTTTTCATGACAGATTTATTCAGACTCATTAAGTAATGAAGTCATCACTAACAGGTTAAGCAAAAATAATGAATTTGTAACAGTGCATATATTTATCGAGTATTTAGTCTACGGATAATGAATAACTTTGAGATAAATGTAACCAAGTTTAGCCTAAAAGCTGTTTTATTGATATCTTTCCCCAGTTGAAACACCAATTGAGCGATTACACCAGACAGGATTTTTTTCGGTAAGTTGTACTGTATCTTTCAACATACCTTCTGGTGTTCACCCATGTTTATTTTGTGCTGTAACTAGTAGTAAAGAGATGAGATGATCAGTTCATGTGCGCTTTATCCGTACTGCCGTTTGAACTGAGGCGTTATAGCGATTCGTCACGCCGTATTAAAGAGCGCCAAAACTACATGTGTTGTTTGAATAAGTAATAAAATCAACAGAATTTTAAAGTAGAGACTTTGCTTCATATTAAAAGTAACATAGCCTTTTGCAATTATTGGATGGCAGACGCGCTACAAATGTTTAGGAAAGTTTTGTTCACGCATCAAAAGAAAACAGCCCAGAGTATTTTAGATTTAAGAAACCATATCATTACCGATTAAAATCGAGAAACTAATATTTTTTAACCCAGAACTAGTTTTCACACAGATGACGTTTAACTGTTGTAGTTTATCCATGATGTGTGCATGAAATCGATGCGGAGCAGTCTCAAAACATGCCAGAGAAGTGCTAATTAAACGTCTGTTTTGGTCACTGATTTCGGCCCTCCAAAACCATTTCGGCCCGAAACAGAAAATAAAAGCTGAAATTTCAATGCATCCTTAATTACAACCAGAAAATTGTGCTATAAGGCTCTGAGGAGATAGAGAATGGGAGGGTAAGGCACAATCAATAGACTTTTGACACTATTGGTAAAGAAATTGAGTATTTCACATTCAGTTTTGAGGGAAAAATACACTGCAGAGGAGGCGAGCCTCTCTTGGTATATCAACCAATCATCGTAGAGACGTAATTTACATGATAACAGTTTAAACTGCTCCTGCTGATAAACTAGTAACTACCTTAATTATGGAGGGTAGAAATATAGAATATTTGATCGACATTAAATTTACTAAGCTACCAAACCATACAAGCAGCAGCTACAAATAAAAAAATAAATAAAGACCCCATGGTAAGTAGGACACAGGCTTCAACAATCATCTTCACTAAATAGCAAAACGTGTTCTTTGAATGTGGACATTTATATAGACAGTAGGATGGATTTTTTTCTTTAAGTTAGAGGTGAGTGAAATTATATTTATATTCTCTTGCAGTGTGCAATATCATTTTCTTTTTTTCTGTCAAATGTTTCAGCATCTCAGAGTGGCTCAGTTCATAGAAAACGAAATGACAAATAACTAAATAGTAACTAAAGTAATGTAATTTAGCTGTATATCTTAGCTAAAAAAAAGAGGTCTTCAAATTTGTATCTTAATTTTTTTCTTCTTTGGTTCTATGGAGCCAAAAAAGCTGGAATTGAAAATAAATTGAAAGCTGTATCAGCAAAGCCAATATATTGGCAGATATTTGGATTTCCTAAATTGGATTTGGTTTTTCGGTTTAGCTCATAAGTATCAAAAGTGGACTTTTATTTTGACAGTGCTGAGAACTCCACCACGTGAGTGCAGATGCACAGGAGCTCCCATTCTCCATCTTCATTAGCTTACTGTCTTTGTAACAGTTCAGTCTAATAAATGATTAAACAAAACTGTTCTTTGCCAACTTTCTCTATCAGCAATCAGCATATACCTATTTTTATTATTTAAACAAGTTTTTTAATATTCAATAAACGTGTGCTCTGTGAGTGACAACATATCGACAGGAACTCGAACTCTAACTTAAGAATGTGTGCAAAATGATGTCTCCTCCCAACTCAGAAATGTGTGATCTTAATACAGTAAATAATGTACATGAAGACCAGATCAAATCGGATAACTTATAACTTAGATCATTTATTTACAAACATTTCTCACCTCATTTTGTAGTTCGTCATCACTCTTTGTGGAGGCAAGCATCTCAAAAAGAGAGGTGGAGAGCTCTTCGGCACTGGATGATACCATGTTTCCCTCGTTCAGGTATTTCTCCACCTCTTGTCTCAGGATGGAGCTGTCTGCGTTTCTCTGTTCCAGTTCTTCCACTGAGTAAGCATCATCTCTCTCAGCTCCAGCCCTCCGCTCGCCAACATGATTATTTAGGAAGCTGTGAAAGTCCATGGCCGGCTCCATATCGGTCCCCTCTGACCAGGGCATAGTATCATGAGCATCCAGCACATACGTGTCAAATGAGAAAGCAATGTTCCGTCCAAAGACAGAATCACAGTTCACCGTCTTGAGAGAACTCTGTGTTTGGATGAAAGCATCCACCTGAGATTCTCCAATCTGGGCCACTAAACGACCCACAGCTGCACAAGACAACTCCGCAGCAGACGCCGGAAAAGGTCCAAACATCTGTTTTATGGCCCTGGTTTCCTCATGACCGATCTGGTCTTTGTTGTGGAATGTTTTAAACAAGACGACTGCGGCACTTTCAATGGTGTCCTGCCCAAAATCCGTACCAACTGCAAAAATGTAAAAGGAACACATTAATTTGATTACACACACACAAAAACACATGTAAATGTTCAGAATTAACCTGAACTAAACAGACTATCCGCCTTAATTTTTGAGCGGACGGGGCCATTTGCAAATTGAAAATGTCTGACTTCCGGTCTCATACGCTTCCAGTTTTTTTTAGATGTACAAAACAGATTGTTATGCTGCTTGATACTGCAAGCACCAAGTGGTGCTTGGCTATGCATAACTTGCCACAATCTTCTGCGTGATTCCTAGGGTATTGCTAGGTGGTTGCTTTATCCATTGCTGGTCCATTGCAGCCATATTACAGAAACGTCTTAATGATAAACTCATACCTTTATAATAGTCATGCTGATTTCTGTTAGGATCTCGTGTAGGACAAAAGACACCAAGTATCTGTAAAATACCTGTTCCCAAGATAATGCTTGCCAAAATAAGCACTAATACATTCCTTTGCTGCATCCAAAATAGAATACCTTCCTACTATATAGTATGCGAAATACACTACGCCAAAATAGTAGTATACTATGTATTCGAAAAAAAACAGTAGGTGAAAACTCCCTGGATGACCTACTACTTCCGCCGAGAAGTGCACATTCAATGGACACTTTACTAACCCATGAGGCCACAGGAGAGGATTTATGAATGGAATGAAGCGACGCAACTGATGCTGGTAGGTCACGTGACCGTAACAAAATGACGGATGTAGTATGTGTGAGTTTTATTCATACTACCCATATTCATACTTTTGGGTGAACTATTCCTTTAATGCATGTTATGCCCTATATGTAAGCGATCACTTGTTCAGGAGTGTGATGAAGTGTAAAATAGGGACAGGAAGAGATTTTGCAAAAATGGCTTGGAGGAGACTCAGACGCATGGTATCTGTGGTGTCTGTATCTGAGTCAAGGCATGAGAACATTAGGGGACTCAGTGCTGGACTATTTTGTATAGATATTTCAGTCTCTACAAAAGCAGTGTGTCCTTTATGTAAAAGGCAGTGGACTGCAAAGAACTTGAAGGACCTCCCGATAAAGAAAACACTGGAAGTGTATGTAGCAGCAGCTAAAGAAGACACAATGTGATAATAAAAACTCTACAGGAACAAGCTGGGTTGCTAAATTGGAATGGAATGGAATGGAATGAATGGTGGCACTGTTGTCTCACAGCCCTGGTCCGAATCCTGATTGAGCCAGGAGGCCTTTCTGTGTGGAGTTTGCATGTTCTCACTGTGTCTGTGTGGGTTTTCCTTCACCCCAATACAAAGACAAGCAGCATAGGTGAATTAGAGACACTAAATTGTCCATAAGTTTGAGTGTGCGTGCAAATGTTTGTGAGCCCTTTGATGGACGGGCCATCTATCCAGGGTGTTTTCTCAACCTGTGGCCTGAAATGTGGCCACCTGAAGACGGACGGTCCTCCTCAGAAACCACTAGAAGACAATACCCACATGTCTCCTATACCAAAATTGTCCCTCTACTTCAGAATCTGCATCATGGTGGTGAGTGGTACTTCGTTAACCTGGTCTACCAACTGAGCTACAAGAATATTTTCCATTTGTCATTCTGGGTTGTTTTGAGGAAAAAAAAGAGGGTCCTCATAGTGTAGAAGAATGTACTTCGAAGGTCAAAAGGTCCTGACCATTCTGGGAACTGAGAATACCTCGAAGTTAGGGTTTGCTTGCAGGAGCATAACCGTGTTGCAGGTGTTTCTGTTAGTGACTTTCCTGAAAGAAGATTCAGAACTTTGTGTATGTTTCCGTTTCCAAACTCCCAGGTTCGAAGACTTAAAACATAGGTGTATCTGGAGCGGAAAGTAAAAAGTAGATGGATTCTATTATTTTTTCTTACCTTACAGACCAAAAACCTAGAAAAAGGCGTGTCCACTTGAGGGATACTTTTTTTTTATCCTGTGTGCAATTTCGGACACTCAGGGAGTTGTGAACCCTTTCAAACGTTAAGAGTCAGTTAAACTGATACTCATATCAAAGCAGTTGGTACACAGCACAACTGTACTGTTTGGAAAGCCATCTATAAATCGCATGAGCCTTCGCGCTAAACTTTCAATGTTAATAAGCTTTCAATGGTGCTGCTATAGCTTTGGATAGAAAAAAAATTAAATAAGACTGTGTGCAAATGATTTGGTGAACAGCCTAGAAGAGCATGGCCATTCTGTTCAACAAAAACAACTAGAAAGTGTATACGTGTGGTAGTGTGTGTCAGCGCAAGTCCATGCAATTGGGACGCCTAGTAGCCTATATGATGTGGTTGTGTATGATTTGGGAATAGGGGAGAGCCTATACAAATTGGAGGCTATGGTGTCTACACTATGCACTTATTCTATGCATTATGTACTTTACCATGTAGTGTAGAGAGGGGCAACTTCGGACCTGGAGAGCCACTGTCCAGCAGAGTTAACTCCAATCCTGATAAAACTCACCTGGATGTAGATTTCTAGTAATGCTGAAGACCTTGATTAGCTGGTTCAGGTGTTTGTGATTAAGGTATGAGCTAATCTCTACAGGACAATGGTCTTCCAGGACAGAAGTTCCATTCCTGGTTTAGTGTATAGGTCATGGGCAATGTTGCTGTCAATGGGCAACCAGGTGAGACACAGGGCTTACGACCGATCTAAAGTATCCAGAGTGACAGTTTAGTGCATGAAGTTTCCAACATTCCACATTTCGTTTTTACCATTAAGTGCATAATTTTTTTATTGCAATTTCTACTCGCACTGAAAATGGCACAGAATACTGCATAAGTACAAGAAATGGGACGCACCTTAGATCTTGGTGAAGCACTCTTATATGGTGGTCACTGGTAACCAAGAGGATTTCTCAAACACAAGAAGGTTTTAGAAAGGCCAGAGTTCCAAAGTTGTTCAAGAATTTCTATGGAATGTCACACTTAAATCTTAGGAGTGAGATTCAGGAAGACAAGAGCTTCCATTGAATAGAGTGAACCTGTGGCCAATAAGAAGCCCTCCTCTTCACAGGGCTTTGCCTTATCTGATGACAAAAGACATTTGTTCCAACAGAAACCCAATCAAACTGAAGTGAACTTTTTCCACAGTGACGTTTGAAAAGGGGGTTAAGAATGCCATTCTGTCTGCTGTCCACTTCACAAAGGAGAGAGATCAAAAAGAGAGAGAACATAGTTGTGGAATACTCATACAAGTTCCTGGGAGTTCACCATCACTTAAGTTGAACAAGATACACAACACATTGGCATTGTTCAGAAAAGGCCAAGTCCCAGTGCCAGCCCAGACTTCCTACCCCATCCCAGACATTCAAGACAGGATCAGAACAGCAAGATTTAAACAGTGGCAGAGAAAGACCATTCATGGTTATTTAACCACAGCAGTGTTACGAGGGACTTGTATCAAATTGAATTAAATTCATCAGGACAACTGAATGCCATTGAGGTGTGGCTATATAAGCATGAATCATTAGATGTTAAGTGAGTTGCTGACATGTGGAAAATTATCCTGACCTTAAGGTGGTTCAGTAACTCTACTACCAGTGCTGGATTTGATTAGTTCTTCATGGTATTGGGCAGAAAATGAACCACAGCAATGTTGCTGCAAAAGAAAATCTATTTTGACAGATGGCTGTGAAAAGGTTAACCTGAAGACATATGCTAAAATATTACTGAATTGAATATTGATATGAAGGGTATGCTTTATATATGCTTTATACATACTCATCTAAATATATTTTGTTTTAAACTTTATAAATTATAGATCTATCTACTGCTTTTATTTATATAACTAACACTCAGCCACAACCACTATGCCACAAATGTAATGAAATGGTGGAAAATGATCACTTTATCAGATGATAGATAATACCTCCCTTATCAAAAAACATTTAACATTTTGTTTTTCACAACACAAGTATGTGATCTCTGACTACAACAAAGGATTGTGGATGCCCATAGGCCCAGAAAAGGTTACAAAAACTTGATAAACACTTCAGCATGCATAAATCAATGTTTAGGCTGTGAGCACAATGACTCTCAATAAAATGTTGTTTTTTTTTAAAAGAAACTGGATGTTATTATCTGACCTGAAGCAAGAGTTTTATTCAAGATGATTATTCAAAAGAATCAATGAAATGATTATGTTATATAAGGGGAAATAGACCAAAATACATTCAAGCCAATTGCTGACAAAGGAGAGGCAGACATCCAACAAAAATGGTGATTACTGAATCAAAGTGACATCTTAAATGTTATTTCAATAGATCTTCTTTATATGTTTGATGTCCATTTTAAAGCAGAAATAACCCAAAATAATCTATAAACTTTCTTAGTAGTTACATTTTTGTATTTCTTGGTGTGAGATAAACAGATAGGATTAAGATAATCGGCCAACCGGATATTATTAACAAGTAGTGGAGAAGGGGTAGGATTAAACAAGTTTATGCTTCTTCCTACTCCTTTTCAGACATGTATAAGTTAAGATTGTTTTGCTTTCTGTTTTGTTGTGTATTTGTTTTTGTTTTTTTACTCCATTAGCTTTTATTGTATTATTTTTACATGTTCGAAATAAAGCCATTCATTATCATTATAAATTACGATAAATTGTGCATAATTACATGCAACTAACCCTAAACCAAACCTAATCCTAACCCTATAGTAAGTACATGCAGTTAATTATTATTACTACTCAATACTTAAATGTATAATTACACTGTAACACGGACACCTTAAAATAAAGTGCAACCAAAATATTATTCATAGAATACTGAGAATTGAATTCTGATTGTCATCAGTGAAAAAATAGCTTTACATGGCAGCATAACAGCTTTATAAATATGACTGTATGAACCACGTTTGAAACCGTTATAATATAATCAATATACTCACATTTGTGACAGTGTGGCATGTTTGACTACCGTAAACAACCTACAGTTATACTACACAAGAAGCCAATTTGCATTTCCAACAGTTTGCAAAGTGCAACACGCTGTAGATTCCTGCTTGGATCATTTTTGAATCATGCCAAAGATATGAAATACCTACCAATCTGTTTGGCTGCTTGGAGGATACTCTTTAGCTCGTGAGTGGCCGCTGGCTGATCTTTCTTCTCCAGATGTTGTGTGAAGAACTGAACAATCTTCTGCCATGTTAGACCGTCTCGGGCAAATATTTCCTGCCGTTTCAGGCGCTTGGTCTGCAAAAAGATTGATGTTGAAAAGCTTAAATTTAAACATGAAATCCCGGAGGAAGGCGAAACACAAAAGTGAGTAATACAAAAAACTGCACCTACTACTTAACATTTACAGCGTGAGTTTGCATGTGCACGCGTATAAGTGTGCGTGTGTGAGCGTGTGCGTGCATTTATATCTGACTGCTTGTATTCATTGACAAAAATGTAGCCATGTGCAGTCATACTGAAAAACTGAAGATGCAATGCATCATGATATCGAATTGAAAAGAACAACAGGTCTTGTAATGGGTATTTGGACAAACTTGGTTAACCAGAAAGTTATCAACAGAGAAGACACCTTTTGCTATCCAATCAGAAATGAACCTCAGATGGGCGGAGAGCTGGTATATCCTAATATTAGGTAGATCCAGGACCCCTTTCGACCCAGGTAACTGTAAGACTGGCATATTTAGCCTTGGTTGTCTCTTGCTCCATATGAAAGGGCTCAAACATCCATTAAAAATTTTCGGGACCCTTTTGGTGAAAACTATTGGGATCATCTGAATAGGGTAAAGCAACCTAGGCAATACGTTCATCTTAACTAATGAAATTAGTATTGGGATCATCAGTGAACAGGTTCTCTGTCAGATTGAGTGTTTGTGTCTGTGCTTGGAGTGTCTGATGCCCATATGTACATAAACACCACTGACCCTCACAAACTCCTAAATAAAACACTCTCCAGATATGCTAGCATACTGAAATGTGCTCATGGAAAAAGCTATCATATGTAACCGGTCCTACTCAACCCTCTCCGAGCGGGATTCGAACCGAGGTCTCCGTTAACAAGGACGGAAATAAGGCATTAGCATGACCGCATCCAGCTAGCCAGGCTTAGTGTACCAGCTACGAGAGAAGCCTTGCACGTACTGCACGTCCCTTTGTCACTAGCCTGCTGTCTGATAGAGATGTCAGGTTAATCTGGGCCCAGCTCTTTCACAAGGAGCTTATCCGCCAAAGTTCTCCAGTGCCCCAGAGCTGATGAGACGTGCAGAGGGGACGTGTAGAAAAAGCAGACATTTTGAATTTCTATCATATTTTTCACATATACTGGGTGCATTTAATATTTCAAACACACAAATATTGACAATTTGTATACATGATTTATGTATGTACTTATTTATTTATTGCGTGTGGCTCATAAACTGCGGTCTGGCTCATGGGGGGGGGGGGGGGGGGGTACTCTATTGGTCAGCCACCCCTGCAGGTACCTAAAACCTGTTGGAGACCATTTGAAAGGAAAATAAGATATCGTATTTGGCATCTCAATAAGGCTGCCAAGAGGCATGGCTTCAGACTTAGTAAAGTTAATTTTGTATCCAGAAAACAAGCTAAATATAGTAACAACATTAATGAGAGGAGGTCTTGAAGTCTAAGGTGAGGTAATAAAAAATATCAGCATAATCATCAGCATATTACCAAACCTTGAATAGAAGTGGAAGTGGCTCTAATGAGATCACAAAGAGGAGGGGTGTCAGTAATGCTCTGTTTAGTTTCTGTCTCTATGAAGCCCCTCCTTCTGAAAAGCACAATGTGCTCTGATTGGTCAGCTGGAGCAGTGTGTTGTGATTGGTCAAGGGCTTCAAGCGTGCATGGGGAAACGTCCTGCCCCTTTCCATAACCATGAGTTTCAACACACTACTAAATAACTCAACCGGGCCCCGCCCCTTTATTCTGCGTATGCCTTGGGTAAGAATTATTTAAATGAGTAACACTAAGTGCGTTTACATGGAGCATTGTATTCCAGTTTACAATCTGCCTATCCCTATGTGAGACTAGTAAATTAGAAATCATATTAATTTGAGTTGACATCCTGTAAAACATTAATGAAACAAGGTGTAGTTCATACAGCTGAAGGGTACAGTAAAAGGGTTATTTGAATACACGCCTCAGTTTGTGATGTCTGCTCAATAGGTCATGTCACCGGGGCAGTAAGTAAATTAACACCACACCATTGTATCAGCACTTCAGTGGCCTCTCCAACTCAGCATTACGATTGAGCGCTCGGAAAAACCTGCACCCTTTGCTCTCAGTCCAAAACCAGCAGCAGTGCCGATAAAGAAAACTGAATTTAGAGGAAAGAATTTACACTAGACCATGGTGTGGCCTTCTGCTTCCGCAAAATAAAAGCAAGTCAAGAGAGAAAAAGAGAGATTACAGAGAAGCCGAGCAGTCAAAGCTCATATAATACACTATGAATCACAGTCTCAAGGTCGGAGAAACACGATTAAATAAAGTACAGACAGAGGACATCAGATTACAAAGAGACAAAAGCTGTTTTTAGCTATTAATTAGAGCGATATAAATCTGTAGGCTGATATTATCAGCATAAAACAGCACTTTGCAGATTTATCTGTGGCCTTAAATCCACTTTAATCCATATATCACAGCTAATCAATTGGTTAAATTTCCCAACTTTTGCTGATTATGTGCCCAGCCTTGGACATGACTACAGGTGATTGTTAAAAAACAATTTAGACGTTGCCTGGGCAGATAGCATCTAAACAGCTAGTTCTTACATTTTCTGAGGCTTGTCGCCATGATGTTATGGTGCTGTAGGCACACTGTAAACCCAAACAGTACAACTAACTTAAAAAAATGTGAGAACAATACAATCTGTTTCATAGTTAATGATACTTATAACAATAACATTTTCTGAACGAGCAGTTTAGTTGTATTTTTGTGTGGCTCATTATTTTTAAGTAAACTTCACTAAAGTACTAAATATTTTTAAGTATACTGATTGAGCGACGTCATCTACGTCACGTCGTTGGCCATTGCTCTGATCGACGTTAGAAGAATCCATTCAACATGGCGGACACTCGAAAGCAGCAGGAGTTAACACATTGAACAACTTGTAAGTACAACAAAAAACTTTAAATAGTTTTTTTTTTTATGTTTCAAGAATATGTAAAGAAGGAAATGTTGAATCGTTTGGGATGCGCTATTTTTATGAAGCGTTGTGAAACGAGGCAGTCGCCTTGTGCTTTGCGCACTTTTTAAATGCCATTTTAGCGTCACTGCTTGTATTATATTAACATCAAGCAAGCAGGGCAATAATGTTAACGTTAGCTGGTAACTCTTTTCAGTCGACGGCGTTTTTTTTTCGTTTTGAAAGTGTGTTGTTGCTATTTTTGGTAACGTTAAGCGCCCTGATATGGTAAATGTGATTTTATTCCTACATGCATGGGAATGAACTAACGTTACCAGCTAAGCTATAAGTAATGTAATGTCCACTATAAGTGCAAATACACTGACATGTTAACACGATATTGGATAAGTTAACTAATGCAATTTGACTGACTGGAAATACTTCTTGTAAACTTAGGGGTAACTTAAATGGAGTGGAAATGCAATGCATGTGTCCTGTCTCCTCAGACACCAGGTCGCAGTTATTTAGTCACTACCGTTTACAGCACAGCAATTGTTCACGAATTAGCCCTTTGCCTTGTCTATATGACACCTGTATTTGTACATTTCAGTAATTTAATGTCTTAAGGAGCCTGGAAGTGAGAGTGGATGGTACGGGTGGAAGATGAGTCTCAAATTTAAAATGGCCAATTTTCGTACAAAGCTGTGGATGTGTGGAGGTGTCTGTCAACACAGGCAAGAGGAGCAAAAACAACCCTGAAAAAGAGCACCTGCACTCAAACATAAAAAGAGCCAGACAGGCTGAAGTTAACTACCTTCCAAACTTCCCCAGAGGAGAAAACCACACCAGTCTGGAAGAAATGAGAGTTCAGATTATTGCTGAAATTGAGAAGAGAGAGAAAAACCTATTGTTGATAGAAAATCTTATGCAGAAGAACTTTGCCCTTCGTCGCCAGGAGATTGTTCTGGAAAACCCATTGGTGAAGACCTTCTTGGAGAAATGGCCGGCCCTTCAGATTGAATCACAGATAAAACACTCATTTTTCTTTTCTAAATTCTTTATATTGGTCATTATACACTATTGTGCATAACTTTTAGGTTTGTGCTGAGTTGCAATGCATCACAAATGTCAACCTACGGAACCAGTTCTATGCTGAGCTCGACCGACACACACCACAACTCATAGCCTTGTTCAGACAGAAGGCAGCACGTACCGGCAAAATATCAGAGATGCTGCGCGACATCCTGAGTGTTTATGATGTCCAGGTAAGTTAAAGATGGTCCAAATAAGGTTCTGACAGGGACTGCTGTGTCAAAATTTGTCAACAGCAACTACAAGTCACTTCCTTCATTGTATTTAAAAATAAAATAAAGTTGGCTTACTTGTGTTAATTTTCACTTGTTTTTGAAGGATTTTCATGACACCAACATGAAGCGCACTTTAGTCCTTCATGCAATCCCAGTATACCTACGCGAGGAGGACCCACAGTTCTTTAAGACGTGGAATGTAAGTATTCAGTGCATGCACAGATTTGCTAGGATCAGGTTGCTAGAATCTAAGGTTGTTCAGCTCTGTTAATTATTTTTGTTTTTTATTTTTATTATTATTATAATCTCTACCAGTGCTCTGGGGCCTGTACCATGACGATAGTTTAACAAACTCAGGGTTACAGGATTAGTTTTGAGTTGACAAAACCAAACCAATTCAATCCGGCTTTGGTGGTACCATGATGCTGATCATCAGCTTTCTCTGTCAACTCCGGCTTTGATCCTGAGTTCGTGGAGCGTGTGCACATGAAAATGTGACATTAGCAGTGAACAGCCAATCACATGCTTTTCAACACAGAGAACGTGTGATTCACTTTTCGTGAGAGAGCCAATGAGATTCAAAACTCTTTTGCCGAAGATTAAGAGATTGAAGTATATAAAGAATTTAAATGCATTTAGAAGTTAATAAAGAAAGATAATATTAAAAATAAAGATAATCAAAATAAAGAAAATATCTTGCTATCAGTGCAAGTTTTGAAATCAGTTTATATAGTTGATTATATATATATATATATATATATATATATATATATATATATATATATATATATATATATATATATATATATATACACATATATATATATATATATATATATATATATATACACATATACACTCACCTAAAGGATTATTAGGAACACCATACTAATACTGTGTTTGACCCCCTTTCGCCTTCAGAACTGCCTTAATTCTACGTGGCATTGATTCAACAAGGTGCTGAAAGCATTCTTTAGAAATGTTGGCCCATATTGATAGGATAGCATCTTGCAGTTGATGGAGATTTGTGGGATGCACATCCAGGGCACGAAGCTCCCGTTCCACCACATCCCAAAGATGCTCTATTGGGTTGAGATCTGGTGACTGTGGGGGCCATTTTAGTACAGTGAACTCATTGTCATGTTCAAGAAACCAATTTGAAATGATTCGAGCTTTGTGACATGGTGCATTATCCTGCTGGAAGTAGCCATCAGAAGATGGGTACATGGTGGTCATAAAGGGATGGACATGGTCAGAAACAATGCTCAGGTAGGCCGTGGCATTTAAACGATGCCCAATTGGCACTAAGGGGCCTAAAGTGTGCCAAGAAAACATCCCCCACACCATTACACCACCACCACCAGCCTGCACAGTGGTAACAAGGCATGATGGATCCATGTTCTCATTCTGTTTACGCCAAATTCTGACTCTACCATCTGAATGTCTCAACAGAAATCGAGACTCATCAGACCAGGCAACATCCTTCCAGTCTTCAACTGTCCGATTTTGGTGAGCTCGTGCAAATTGTAGCCTCTTTTTCCTATTTGTAGTGGAGATGAGTGGTACCCGGTGGGGTCTTCTGCTGTTGTAGCCCATCCGCCTCAAGGTTGTGCGTGTTGTGGCTTCACAAATGCTTTGCTGCATACCTCGGTTGTAACGAGTGGTTATTTCAGTCAAAGTTGCTCTTCTATCAGCTTGAATCAGTCGGCCCATTCTCCTCTGACCTCTAGCATCAACAAGGCATTTTCGCCCACAGGACTGCCGCATACTGGATGTTTTTCCCTTTTCACACCATTCTTTGTAAACTCTAGAAATGGTTGTGCGTGAAAATCCCAGTAACTGAGCAGATTGTGAAATACTCAGACCGGCCCGTCTGGCACCAACAACCATGCCACGCTCAAAATTGCTTAAATCACCTTTCTTTCCCATTCTGACATTCAGTTTGGAGTTCAGGAGATTGTCTTGACCAGGACCACACCCCTAAATGCATTGAAGCAACTGCCATGTGATTGGTTGATTAGATAATTGCATTAATGAGAAATTGAACAGGTGTTCCTAATAATCCTTTAGGTGAGTGTATATATATATACATATACATATACATATATATATATATATATATATATATATATATATATATATATATATATATATGCTAAACTCAGAGACTCAAACATGTAAGGTCACATTTTTAAAGCTTTATCTATTTAATCTACAGCTTATTACATATTATCGGTATATATTAATATTCATTTAAACTAAATGATTAATCATTTATAAACTAAAATTGCTTGTGTGTAATGGATTAAGTGTATATTAATTTTATATATCATTATATAAATCATATAAAATTATAATATTAAGTAATTATCATTAAAGCCAGACATTAAAGGAATTTTTTTTTTTTATCATATAGTGACCTTTAATTTGGAGCAAGCGAAACTGGGGGAGTGACTTTATTGCATGTCACTTTGCTGATTGGTCCAATTTCAGTTTGAGATCTCTTATCTGGAACATAACCTGCTCCGGAGCAGGTTAGGCGTGGAGCGTAAGTTACTATGACGATGAACACAGCTAAAAGCCAAGCTACTTTCAAGGTACCTAAAACCCAGGATTGGCGCAATCTAAACTGAAACTTACCTGGCTAGCCAGCGAAACCGGCTTCATGGTACAGGCCCCTGGTAATTATGTAATAGTACCAATGAAAATTTTGAAAACATAATTTTTTTTTTATGGCTCAACAATGCTGCATTTATTTAAAGCTAAAATTTTCAGCATCATTACTTTAGTCTTCAGTGTCACATGATCCTTCAGAAATAATTCTAGTATGCCGATTTACTGCTTAAAGGATTAGTTCACTTCAAAATTAAAATTTCCGTATAATCTACTCACCCCATCTCATCCAAGATGTTCATGTCTGTCTGTCTTCAGTCAGAAAGAAATGAAGTTTTTTGAGGAAAACATTCCAGGATTTTTCAACACATAATGGACTACAATGGCAACCAACGGTTGAAGGTCCAAATCAATGCAGTTTCAGAGGAAGGGCTTCAGAGGCTCTGCACGATCCTAAATGAGGAATAGGGTCTTATCTAGACAAACCATCGGTTATCTTCTAAAAAATAAACATTTATATACTTTTCAACCTAAATTGCTCATCTTGTGCTGCCCTGCGACACAGCACGGATTTCGTAATCACGTCGGAAAGTATTTTTTGGTAAAGGCCGTTTGTATTAGTCTTCGCACGTTCGCTTGGGGCGGTACTTTCGCCTACGTCTAGCGTGACCTTTCCGACGTGATTGCGCAATCATTGGCGAGCCGCAGAGCAGCGCAAGATGAGCAATTTAGGTTAAAAAGTATATAAATGTTAATTTTTTTTTTGAAAATGGCAGATGTTTTGTCTAGATAAGACCCTATTCCTCGTCTGGGATCGTGCAGAGCCTCTGAAGCCCTTCCTTTGAAACTGCATTGATTTGGACCTTCAACCGTTGGTTGCCATTGAAGTCCATTATGTGTTGAAAAATCCTGGACTGTTTTCCTCAAAACTTAATTTCTTTTCCACTGAAGAAAGAAAGACACAAACATCTTGGATGAGATGGGGTGAGTAAATTATCAGGCCATTTTCATTTTGAAGCGAACTTATCCTTAGTAGAAACATGTATTAATATTATTTTTAAAAAAGAGCAAAAGGATGCATTGAATTGGTCAAAAGTGACAATGAAGACATTTATTATGTAACAAAAGATTTCTATTTCTTAAGTTTAATAAACAAAATGAATAAATACAAAATAAATGCTGTTCATTAAACTTTGCAAAGAATCCTGAAAAAAGTATCACAATTTCCACAGAAATGTAAAGCAGCACAACTGTTTTCAGCACTGATAATAATCAGAAATGTTTCTTGAGCATCAAATCATCATATCAGAATGATTTCTGAAGGATCATGTGACACTGAAGACTGGAGTAATGATGGTAAATTCAGCTTTGATCACAGGAAGAAATTAAACTTTACTATATATTCACATAGAAAAGTTATTTTAAATTTGTTGTAATTTTCAGACTAATATATATATATATATATTTTTTTTTTTTTTTTTTATTTTTTTTTTTTATTGTATTTTGATTACTTACAGTACTGTGCAAAAGTCTTAGGCACGTTGGTATTTTCACACGAAAAATGTTTTTAAGCCAGTTATTTATATCTTTTACTGTAGTGTGTCAGTAGGAAATATCAGCTTACATTTCCAAACATTCATTTTGCAATTAATTGTAATAATCCAGTGAGATTTTTTATTTTTTGTTATGCACAAGAAGTCTGACAGCAGCCGGTCTGATCTGATCTCACCATCATCGAGTATGTCTGTAATTACATGAAGAAACATAAAAAAGACTAAATCCAGAAGAACTGAGGCAACGTCTCCCAGACACTTGAAGAATCCTTCCTGCAGAACTCCATGAATAGGTGTAGGAACAGATGCAGGTGACAAAAGCCGTTTTAAACGCAAAGGGTGGTCACCCCAAATATCCATTTGATTTAGTTAATAGAAGTTAATTCATAAATAAAAGCTATTTGTGTTATTATTTTTGACAGCATTCTCACTTTAAAGCATTCTGACAAGTGCCTAAACTTTTCACAGTACTGTAGTTTTTTTAGGAAGGTTTCCTCAAGTGTCTGGGAGACGTTGCCTCAGTTTTTCTGGATTTAGTCTGTCTCAGTTTTTTCTGTTTCTTCATGTAATCACAGACAGACTCGATGATGGTGAGATCAGATCAGACCGGCTGCTGTCAGACTTCTTGTGCATACATTTTTTTTTTTTTAAATCTCACTGGATTATTACATTTAATTGCAAAATGAATGTTTGGAAATGTAAACTGATATTTCCTACTGACACACTACAGTAAAAGATATAAATAACTGGCTTAAAAACATTTTTCGTGTGAAAATACCAACGTGCCTAAGACTTTTGCACAGTACTGTAAGTATTAATAATTTGATTACAGCCTTGGTGAGCATAAGAGACTTCTTTCAAAAGCATTAAAATTTTAATGATTCCAAACTTTTGCCAGGTACTGTACCTAGAATTTAAATTATATATATATATACATTGCAAGAATATTCACCTACCTATATAATTGCCTGTTGAGCAGTGACCTGTGGAATACTCTGCTTTAATATAAATGCTATTGTCTACTTCTAATGTACTAAGTTAAACTTAAGCCTCTATGCTTCTTCCAGATGGAGGAGTCAGAGAAACCAGCCATCACAGACTGTCCTGTTGTTCTTGTCATGGTCAACAGAGGCACGACAAGTCCAGTTCATTTAAATCCTGCAAGCACTGCTATTGTGGTGGAAGATGATGTTGTAATGAGTGATATCCCCAGGTTTGCCGAAGCATTTGTATTGTTGTTTGGGTTGATCTATATATTGCATTTGGACTACCCCAGGAAACTCACTCTTACTTTTAGCTTCATCCAGAAAGTACTGATGGGTCTTGATGATGGTAAACCACTGAAACCCTGTCTACTTAATCTAAAAAATGAGCTGTTACAGAATGTGTAGGCCACGGTAAGAGTTGTATTTAGGCACATGCATGTGTCTGTTAAAACATTTGCATGTGTTTGTGGCGCCTAGTAACATGACTCGAATGTTGTTGAAAGTATTAATATAAAAGTTTACACTGGGTAGGCTAATTGATGTCTTGCCCTCCAAATCGACCTCAGTTTTTCATGTTTGCACTTTAAATGGTATAACTTCTTGATCTGAATCTTAATTTGATACAAAATTATTTTATTAGTTTTATTATTTTATTTTATAGTTGTTGTTTTTTTGTTAGTCTTAAGTTTCATGTCTTATATACACTCACCTAAAGGATTATTAGGAACACCCGTTCAATTTCTCATTAATGCAATTATCTAATCAACCAATCACATGGCAGTTGCTTCAATGCATTTAGGGGTGTGGTCCTGGTCAAGAAAATCTCCTGAACTCCAAACTGAATGTCAGAATGGGAAAGAAAGGTGATTTAAGCAATTTTGAGCGTGGCATGGTTGATGGTGCCAGACGGGCCGGTCTGAGTATTTCACAATCTGCTCAGTTACTGGGATTTTCACGCACAACCATTTCTAGAGTTTACAAAGAATGGTGTGAAAAGGGAAAAACATCCAGTATGCGGCAGTCCTGTGGGCGAAAATGCCTTGTTGATGCTAGAGGTCAGAGGAGAATGGGCCGACTGATTCAAGCTGATAGAAGAGCAACTTTGACTGAAATAACCACTCGTTACAACCGAGGTATGCAGCAAAGCATTTGTGAAGCCACAACACGCACAACCTTGAGGCGGATGGGCTACAACAGCAGAAGACCCCACCGGGTACCACTCATCTCCACTACAAATAGGAAAAAGAGGCTACAATTTGCACGAGCTCACCAAAATTGGACAGTTGAAGACTGGAAAAATGTTGCCTGGTCTGATGAGTCTCGATTTCTGTTGAGACATTCAGATGGTAGAGTCAGAATTTGGCGTAAACAGAATGAGAACATGGATCCATCATGCCTTGTTACCACTGTGCAGGCTGGTGGTGGTGGTGTAATGGTGTGGGGGATGTTTTCTTGGCACACTTTAGGCCCCTTAGTGCCAATTGGGCATCGTTTAAATGCCACGGCCTACCTGAGCATTGTTTCTGACCATGTCCATCCCTTTATGACCACCATGTACCCATCCTCTGATGGCTACTTCCAGCAGGATAATGCACCATGTCACAAAGCTCGAATCATTTCAAATTGGTTTCTTGAACATGACAATGAGTTCACTGTACTAAAATGGCCCCCACAGTCACCAGATCTCAACCCAATAGAGCATCTTTGGGATGTGTAGCTTTGTGACATGGTGCATTATCCTGCTGGAAGTAGCCATCAGAGGATGGGTACATGGTGGTCATAAAGGGATGGACATGGTCAGAAACAATGCTCAGGTAGGCCGTGGCATTTAAACGATGCCCAATTGGCACTAAGGGGCCTAAAGTGTGCCAAGAAAACATCCCCCACACCATTACACCACCACCACCAGCCTGAACAGTGGTAACAAGGCATGATGGATCCTTGTTCTCATTCTGTTTACGCCAAATTTTGACTGAATGTCAAACAGAAATCGAGACTCATCAGACCAGGCAACATTTTTCCAGTCTTCAACTGTCCAATTTTGGTGAGCTTGTGCAAATTGTAGCCTCTTTTTCCTATTTGTAGTGGAGATGAGTGGTACCCGGTGGGGTCTTCTGCTGTTGTAGCCCATCTGCCTCAAGGTTGTGCGTGTTGTGGCTTCACAAATGCTTTGCTGCATACCTTGGTTGTAACGAGTGGTTATTTCAGTCAAAGTTGCTCTTCTATCAGCTTGAATCAGTCGGCCCATTCTCCTCTGACCTCTAGCCTCAACAAGGCATTTTCGCCCACAGGACTGCCGCATACTGGATGTCTTCCCTTTTCACACCATTCTTTGTAAACTCTAGAAATGGTTGTGCGTGAAAATCCCAGTAACTGAGCAGATTGTGAAATACTCAGACCGGCCCGTCTGGCACCAACAACCATGCCACGCTCAAAATTGCTTAAATCACCTTTCTTTCCCATTCTGACATTCAGTTTGGAGTTCAGGAGATTTTCTTGACCAGGACCACACCCCTAAATGCATTGAAGCAACTGCCATGTGATTGGTTGATTAGATAATTGCATTAATGAGAAATTGAACAGGTGTTCCTAATAATCCTTTAGGTGAGTGTGTATATATATATATATATATATAGGCATATTTTCCTTCGGTGTTTCGGTTTTCGGCCTTGGTTTCCTCTTTTTCGGTTTCGGACAAGAATTTTCATTTCGGTGCATCCCATATATATGAAAATTCTTGGCCGAAACCGAAAAAGAGGAAACCAAGGCCGAAAACCGAAACACCGAAGGAAAATATGCCAATTATTAGTATTATTGCATTTATGGCTATGACTGTGTACTAACTTTACTAAAATCAAGGCATTGCAATTGCATAAATTAATAATAAAGTTTCAAAGTAAATAAATCAATTACAAATTATGCAAATATTTATTTAGCACATTGCAACAATGCACAGTATAAAATAAAATTCAAACTAAAATGTTTAACTTGACCCCACTCATGTGTACATTAAATAATAATGTACAGGCCTACTGGCCTGCAGAAAGGTTTAATTAATTAAGGTTAATTAAATGTTCTCTCATAAAAACAAAGTGCATTTAGGTCAAGTGCATTTAAAAATGTTCTAGCATGAAATAGATTCTTGCAGGATTTCACTGAACATATCAGACAAAGAGGGTGCATGCCCCTTCATCTGGTGCAGAGAGACAAACTCTGCGCTCTGATCTCCTTCTCCTACGCTGGGCGCTGCTACGTATCCGTCTCCACGCAGGTTCTCCGCATCTATCGCGGCCTGGATCATTTCTCGTGCGCTGCTATATTTCCGCATCCAAGTAATGGTCTTTATAACGCGGATCCGAATAGATCTCAGTGAAACGTGTGCTGACAGACTCTAAGAGTGTACTTTTCATTGTTTTCACTCCGTGGTCCGTCTCAACCACTTTGCTTAGGAGACGCTTTAGTGCTGCGATTAAAGGAATAATGTCTGCTACAGATGCATCAGAGGAGCTGATCTCTTTAGTTAGCTGCTCAAAGGGGACAAGAAGAGAGTGAATGTTCTCTATTAAGACCCACTGGCGTGAAGTGAATATCGCGGGGAGCTCGTGGTCTGCGCTATATGCAGCCAAGACTCGCATTAGCGCAATGAGGCTTTGCAACATGTAAAAAGTGCTGTTCAAATGTTTGCGTCATCAACATTTCGTCCGAAAATTTTCGGTGGCCGAATATTCAGTGCAATATATATATATATATATATATATATATATATATATATATAAATTCAAAATTGCTTTATTGGCATGAATGTAAATAATACAATATTGCCAAAGCTAGGAATATATGAACATAAATAATAATACATATATGAACATAAATAATAATAAACATCAAAATAATAGAATTATTACCAACATTACATTAAACATTAAATATTACAACATAACTTTAAATAAACAGTGCAACAAATTAGAACATATATATATATGTTATTTATTTATATATAATTAATTTTTTGCATTGATGTCTGATGCATGTTTTTATATTCTTTATTTTTCACTTTCAGTTTGATGCATTGGTGTAAGAGTTGTATTTCCTCAATTCTTGTGTATTTTATGGCCTGATTTCTTAAAACGGCACTTTAAAATCTTTAGAAAGTTGTTCTCTATATGTGTAATGTTCAGAAACAGTCACATTTTTCTTAAAAAGACTGCATAAAATTTAATTCTACAGCTGTTGCATTTGTGTTTTTCTTTTTAATATGCTGATCTTCAGCATGATCAATTCATTAGCCTACGAGTCATAAATAAGTGTATTTTGAGTCAGGTTTACTAATAAATTAATTATTTTTGCATCAAAACAATTATGTATGGATAAATTAAAAACATTACACATGGTAAGCAGTAGTATTAATTACAGTGTTCTTAAATATTAGATCAAATACAATATAAACTTTTAATTTATAAGTATTGTTTACTTAAAAGTTTTGAGTTGATTTACTTAAATGTTTTGAGGTAATCGGTGTCTACAAAAATTGAGTGTTCTGAACTTATCAGGTTTTACAGTGTAGGTACCAAGGTATTATTATGCAATTTTATGGATGTCTGAATGGTTGCCTAATGCCAAGTTCACACTTCACAATTTTAGCCCCGATTTTGACTTGCCAACAGACAAATGCCCGAAATCATAGGCAAATCGGTGCTCGTTAACGCGAGTGCCAAACACGCAGTGCGAATTTTCAAAGGCTTGATCTGAGAGAATCGCCGACGAGTCGCCAACGCCCGTGAGATATTTGGCATGCTAAATATCTGGAGAGACTCAAAAAGAAGTGACAACATGTAGAATGAGACAGGACGTTTCTGAATGGCTAGTTGAGGAATTTATGTAGCTGATGTGGAGTTAAAGGAACACACCGACTTTTTGGGACTTTAGCTTATTCACCGTATCCCCCAGAGTTAGATAAGTCCATACATACCATTCTCATCTCTGTGCGTGCCATAACTCTGACTGACGCACCCACCACTAGCCTAGCTTAGCACAAACACTGGAGGTAAACGGCTTCATCTAGCCTACTGCTCAATAAGGGACAAAATAACGCCAACGTTTTCCTATTTACATGTTGTGATGTGTATAGTTACATCGTGTACTAAGACCGACGGAAAACGAAAAGTTGCAACTTTCTAGACCGATATGGCTAGGGACTATACTCTCATTCCTGCGTAATAATCCAGGAACTTTGCTGCCGTACTATGGGTGCAGAGGCGCAATGATATCACGCAGCGCCTGAAAATAGGCTAACTTCCGTTAACATAACCAACGTGACAACCTGCTTGCACAGAGAGCGTGCTGGGGACTATTTTCAGGCGCTGTGCAATATCATTGCGTCTTTGTGCTAAGCTAGGCTAGCGGTGGGTGTGTCAGACAGAGTTATGGCACGCACAGAGATGAGAATGGTATGTATGGACTTATCTAACTCTGGGGGATACGGTGAATAAGTTAAAGTCCCAAAAAGTCAGCTTGTTCCTTTAACTATCTTCAAGTCATCGATTAGTATATTCTGTCATGATAATCTATAAATCACTTGTGTGGAAACTGTTGTAAGATGCACAGAGCCAGAGAATATCTGCTGCATGAAGAGAGAACAGGCAGGGCTCGACATAAAGCCTGTTCATAACTCATTCGTTTAAATTATATTAAGCCTTAAAGTTCTGCGTGGCCACTTGAGTGACAGGTGGATAGCCGCTGCTGTTACTTCTAGCCGTTTGTCTGCAGTCTGTTAGCTCCACCCACTCCTCTTTGCCCAGTTATCAGGGAGTGACGCGCGGTGACACGCTGCCAAGATGGCAAAGGCCGCACTTTAGGCTTCAGAAACGCTCTTCAGAAACCTATGGGTGACGTCATTGACACTACGTCCTTATTGTTTTACAGTCTATGGTTGAAACGGCTGATTCAATCAAAAATGAGGCAGTCATTTATGAATAGGTCATTGAATCTTTAATACAACCGATTAATTTAAAGCGGAATCATTCAGTAACACACTGTTGCTGTGAGATGCGTTATGGACCTGATGTGATCTTTGTTTGGAACTATTGGGCTATTAAATATAGTTATAGTGGAGCAAAATGTAACACTCCTAATGCACAAGTTTTATTTTTCATTATTCTATTTATTTTGTACTTTTATAACACACGATTATAACACAATTATTTTCAGTTTTGTAGCTGATTGTGACCCAGTACCCTTTGTTTTTATCAGCCATGCAAATTATGAGCTATGCAAGAGTGCACTGTGTTTACTGCTTAGTGCTTAATACACTAAAGGAGGCTTTACTGTAATAACTACCTCAGGAGGGACTAAATGTTGCTAGGTAGCACAAACTGTCATTTGCACTACTAAAATACTACTACTAGAAAATAAATGAAAAGAAACCTATTATTGGGGATTCGTTCCTTTGTCCGGTAACACTTTAGTTTACGGTCCAATTCTCACTATCATGCATATTAAATTATGAATATATTTATGTATGTGTGTGTATGCTGTATATAAGACCAGGGCTCAAAAGTGCAACCATTTCACTCGCATTTGCGATTAAAAATAGACGTGTGCGAACTGTAAAATGTATTTTGGAGCATGTGCGTGAATAAACAATCCCTGCGGATCAGTTTTCTTAAATGTAAGATCATAAAAAGTCTTCAAAACCTTCAATGGAACAACAAGTGCTCGTAATGATCATTTTAAGGCGTCTTAAATTTTGGGGATGGAAAAACATAAATCGCGATACTGCCTAATGTGATCATTAAACTTCAAAAGGCTATGATTTCATTAAATAAATGTGAGTGCTTCACATTTCAAAGCCTGGAGGTGGCGCTTTTGTGCATTCGACAGGCTTGCGCAATCAATGAATAACGCACATTTATGCCCAGCGAACTAATGCTGATCAATTATGTCAATGCTTACTTTATGGTGTTTATATTGTAATATGTTGTATATGGTTGTAAGAATGCATATTTAATCTCCCTCGCCTGAATTTGAATGAGCAGCCTGCAATAATAAAGCATAGACATTTCAAAATAAGAGTCCTGCGTTCTTCGTACGTCGCTTACTCAGTTAACTGGATTTGATTGTTGACGATTTGGTATGATCTTGGATTGTTTGGTTCTTCAACACTCATCCTGGACTTGCTGTCATAGCAACAGGTCCGTAAGTTTAAACCTGCTCTGGAGCAGGCTTATTTCATGTAAACAGGATTAGATTGCATCTTTTTAAGCGGCGTTGATACTTAAAATTTGTCCCAACTACTGCTACATTATTCCAAGAGCTCCGTACTGAACCAGGGGCAATAATAATTTGAAATAATAACAATAATATAAAAATGTATAAAAAATTATATTATAATGTGGTGCATAATACTATAGACACAGCCACTTGATTACACTTGATAGAATAATTACTTAATAATTTTATTGGAGTCTTACACACATGCTGTAACGTTAACCTGAGCCGTGCATTAATTTGAGAGTTGACAGATATTATGGGAGTGTCTTGATGTGGCACAGGAGATGCAGATCATTTTATCTTGACCCTTAAGAAACTTTAATTATTAAATATGCTTTAAATTGAATAAAAAAATTAAATGAATTGCTAATTACAACATTGAAATAAAAATGTAAAGGGTGTACAAATACTATAAATCGTGAATATAAATAATTGGGAATCATGTTTAAAAAAAAGAAGAGTGCACATTTAATTTATCTATTATAACTTGAATGTTGGTTTGGTCGTTTGGCTGTTTCCTTATAAAGGTCCAGAAATTCGTGGGTTTCTTTTTTTACTTTGTCAAGTTTTTCGCCAGGTGGCTTTTTTAATTATATGATGTCATTACGTTGCTGTCTTGCGACAGCCAATCGCTGCATCGCTGATCGTGGTTTCAGGTATCGATGCATCTGCCCTCTTCAGGGAACACAGGAACATGCAGTAATCTCAGATAACTTAATCCTGATATTTTAATCCAATCCACAAATTCGTTTGAAGAACCAAATTAGCCAGAGATCAGTTATCACGATTAGAAGATCTGGGATCTGTCAGATCATCTCAGATGTATTAAGCGAGGTACGAAGAACGGACCCCTGGTGTCTTTCGGGCTTGTTAAAAGTCACACAGTGTGTCCAGTTTCCAGTTCCAGTTATTATTTGGTTACACAAACTGTATTTAATTTAGAAGTAAACTATTGTAGCTTCTGTCTGGGATGCCCCGTCACAGGAAGGAAAGACTAAGAACATTATTTGACGCATATTATTAAATATATAGATTTTACTAGTATCAGTGTTATTATAGTCAACAAAAACTAAAACCATAAAAAAAATCTCTTTACTTGAAATAAATAAAACGTTTCTTATTTTCATTTAGTTATTTAGTTTCATTAACCTGATGTACCAAACTAACACTAAAATAAAAAATTTATAATTATACAGACATTTTTTAAAATAACAAAAACTAAAAAAAAAAAAAAAAGACAAAATAACAGAAAACTTAACTAAAATATAAATGAAAGCAGAATTAAATTGATTTCAAAATATTAACAAAAACTATATAGTATCTCAGCGACACTAAAATACCACTAGTATGGCAAAATCTGTTACAGTGTGTTTTATATACATACATGCAGAAATAGTTAGTTGTGCCCCTAAAGTTTCTAAATGCGCTCCTACATGTAGTAGTTTTGGCACTTAATTGTGATTGGACGGCCGCATTCAAAACAGCCAATTTACACGCATGCACCAAGTTGCCATCTAATCAACTAAAGCAACTAACGCCAAAGTAACTAAAACTTAAAGGATTAGTTCACTTTTAAATAAACTTTTGCTGATAATTTACTCACCCCCATGTCATCCAAGATGTCCATGTCTTTCTTTCTTCAGTCAAAAAGAAATTAAGGTTTTTGATGAAAACATTCCAGGATTTTTCTCCATATAATGGACTTCAATGGGCACCAAACGGTTCAAGATCCAAATGACAGTTTCAGTGCAGCTTCAAAGGGCTTTAAACGATACCAGGCGATGAATAAGGGTCTTATCTAGCGAAACGATCGTCATTAAAAAAAAAAAAAAAAAAGGTTAAGTTTTATAAGCACAAATGCTCGCCTTGCTCTGTTCTGTGATGCGCGTTCGTGACGTCACGTAATATGCAATGAGGCTTGACGTACGCGGAAGTAAACTCCATCTCATCTTCTCCTCGAAGTTCAAAATCGTCCGACATCGTTGTTTTACCTTTTAATTCCCTTTTTTTGTAAACGGCGTTTGACTTAGTATTTGCACGTTCAACTTGTAAACTCTGACTCGGTACTTCCGCCTACGTCAAGCGTGACCTTTTCAACGTAATTGCGTATTACGTGACGTCACGAACGCGCATCACAGAAAACAGAGCAAGGCGAGCATTTGTGCTTATAAAACTTAAACTTCTTTTTAATTTTTTAATGACGATCGTTTCGCTAGATAAGACCCTTATTCATCGCCTGGTATCGTTTAAAGCCCTTTGAAGCTGCACTGAAACTGTCATTTGGATCTTGAACCGTTTCGTGCCCATTGAAGTCCATTATATGGAGAAAAATCCTGGAATGTTTTCATCAAAAACCTTAATTTCTTTTCGACTGAAGAAAGAAAGACATGGACATCTTGGATGACATGGGGGTGAGTAAATTATCAGCAAAAGTTTATTTAAAAGTGAACTAATCCTTTCAGCAAGGTTTGAGTTGGATTCATGTTGTCTTACCTTCAGATCATAAATGTCTTGTGTAAAATCATCCTGCTTGCTGACGGTAGAAAAGGAGCGCAGGGCTCCAGTGAGCCGAGGGGGAGACATGGTCAGCCACGCCGAAGGCCGTCTGTGGGCAAGGCCTGTTCATGAGGGAAAGATGATAAATGTGAATACAGACAGTTTCTTTATGTGTCTTTAATGGAGCAGACCGTATAGATCGGGTGTCCTGGTCTCAGACTAAGAGGACTCGGGATTTTATCTCAAAACCACAACTGCGAGGATATCACTAAACTGCTGGTGTATTGTCTGACTGATTTGTTAACATCATTAACGTGATTTGATGTAAAACTTACTGCTTAAAATGCAATCAATATCTTTAAATGTGATTTCTTTTGTTACTGTGGTGCTGGGTTAGAAATCAATGCAGGATTGTCTCAAAAATGCCAAAAATTTATATAAATGCCCACAAAATTCAAGATATGATCGCAAAAATGTACTTCTATGAGAACTTTTTTTTTATTTAACATAGGATATTAAGCCATTTCACAAGAGAGCGGTTTTCACAAGTATGAGCACGATTACAAATAAGATTTTGATTTTATACAAACATTCAATAAACAAGAAGTGGTAACACTTTACAATAAGGTTCATTAGTTAACATTAACTAATAATGAACTGCACTTATAAAGCATTTATTTATCTTTGTTAATGTTAATTTCAACATTTACTAATCTTGTTAACATTAGTTAAAGCACTGTGAACTAACATGAACAAACCATGAACAGCTGTATTTTTATTAACTAACTTTAACAAAGATGAACTAATGCTGAACAGAGGTGTTGTTCATGATCACTAATGCATTAAGTAATGTTAACTAATACAACCTTATTGTAAAGTGTTACCCAAGAAGTTAATATAAGTGAAATTAATTTTAGACAAGTTTTTGCCATTTCGTTACTAAATGAATCAGCTACTTTGAATAAATGATTCAGTGACTCACTCATAAAGTGTTTTGATTTCAGTTTCATATTTAAAAGTAGACTTATTTTATTTGTCCATCACATTTCTATATTCAAAATGTTACTTAATCTGAAGGTGTAACTGAAACCAATTCAGATGCAACTTCTGTGCCACCTCTGCAACACAAAGATTAATTTTATTGTTTTATTTTATTGTTAGTGATTTGATTGGTAACAGCTATATAGCGTCTTATTATTCTAATTTCTTTTATGGAGTAAACATAAGACATTTCTCAGACAGTAGATATGGATATTTTAGATGAATTTGAGGAGTGCTGGTTTGGTCTTGGTCTTGGTCTCGGTTTAAGTGATCTTAACTACAACACTACACTCACCTAAAGGATTATTAGGAACACCTGTTCAATTTCTCATTAATGCAATTATCTAATCAACCAATCACATGGCAGTTGCTTCAATGCATTTAGGGGTGTGGTCCTGGTCAAGACAATCTCCTGAACTCCAAACTGAATGTCAGAATGGGAAAGAAAGGTGATTTAAGCAATTTTGAGCGTGGCATGGTTGTTGGTGCCAGACGGGCCGGTCTGAGTATTTCACAATCTGCTCAGTTACTGGGATTTTCACGCACAACCATTTCTAGAGTTTACAAAGAATGGTGTGAAAAGGGAAAAACATCCAGTATGCGGCAGTCCTGTGGGCGAAAATGCCTTGTTGATGCTAGAGGTCAGAGGAGAATGGGCCGACTGATTCAAGCTGATAGAAGAGCAACTTTGACTGAAATAACCACTCGTTACAACCGAGGTATGCAGCAAAGCATTTGTGAAGCCACAACACGCACAACCTTGAGGCGGATGGGCTACAACAGCAGAAGACCCCACCGGGTACCACTCATCTCCACTACAAATAGGAAAAAGAGGCTACAATTTGCACGAGCTCACCAAAATTGGACAGTTGAAGACTGGAAAAGTGTTGCCTGGTCTGATGAGTCTCGATTTCTGTTGAGACATTCAGATGGTAGAGTCAGAATTTGGCGTAAACAGATCATGCCTTGTTACCACTGTGCAGGCTGGTGGTGGTGGTGTAATGGTGTGGGGGATGTTTTCTTGGCACACTTTAGGCCCCTTAGTGCCAATTGGGCATCGTTTAAATGCCACGGCCTACCTGAGCATTGTTTCTGACCATGTCCATCCCTTTATGACCACCATGTACTTATCCTCTGATGGCTACTTCCAGCAGGATAATGCACCATGTCACAAAGCTCCAATCATTTCAAATTGGTTTCTTGAACATGACAATGAGTTCACTGTACTAAAATGGCCCCCACAGTCACCAGATCTCAACCCAATAGAGCATCTTTGGGATGTGGTGGAACGGGAGCTTCGTGCCCTGGATGTGCATCCCACAAATCTCCATCAACTGCAAGATGCTATCCTATCAATATGGGCCAACATTTCTAAAGAATGCTTTCAGCACCTTGTTGAATCAATGCCACGTAGAATTAAGGCAGTTCTGAAGGCGAAAGGGGGTCAAACACAGTATTAGTATGGTGTTCCTAATAATCCTTTAGGTGAGTGTATATATTCCACTAAAGTTTGAGAAACACAAAGTGTCACAATACGTTTTGTCGTTTGTATATCTACTGTTTTATCATTTAAAACCTAACCAACTAAATCAAAAAGCCCTAATTCCTAATATCTATCATGCTTTACTATAAATGACTCTTCGGTTTATCTAATGCCATGATATTTACATGTTGAAGTGTCCCAATCCGTTCTGGGCCCCTGTGCAAGTGTAAATAAGACTGTCAGACAGACTGTTAACGTTACAAACTGACTTAATACTTGTGATGCATACATACCTATATATACATAACATATAACTACATCCTTATAAGGTGCCTTTGTTTATCTAATGGTGACAACACCGCGATTACAACAACTTCATTATGAAAATATCTAATTAAACACGTTTCAGGGTCTATAAACAATCTGTTATTTCGGTCAATCCTAACTTAAGCGGAGATGACAGCACATGATAACTCATCTACACAGCTAACGTCTCTTATTCGTGTTCATATCAGTTAAAAGCCTCGGCACGCCAAAATCATTGTTAGGTGATATAAAAATAAATGTGACTGACCACTAATAGATTGAAATCTTCACAGCGGTGAAGAAGTTCAGGTGAAGTGGACTCGCTCTCTCTCAGCTGGACAAACCGTCAAAACCGCGTCAGTCAAGTCCGCGTACATGAGGCAAATGTAAGGTGCAGTGCATTGTGGGAATTGTAGTTTTGTAAGGTTACTACGCGCTTGCTTTCTACAGCCCAACATTAGTCAGTGGACTACAACATCCAAACATAAAGACAAATGCGGAAATAGCAAGGCAACGGTAATCAATACTTGATAAACTGATGCTTCTGTAAACTCTTGCTTATTCACAATAAAATAATACACATATCTAATCAGTTTGAGTGAGATTAATAACAGAAAAGATTTGTATTTGACAAAGTATAATAACAATATGAATATACTTACAGTAGCCTATTTGTGTATGTTTTGTTGACCAATATTTTACAATATTTGTTGTGCTGCTTAACATTTTTGTGGAAATCATGATCCATATTTTTTTTTAGGATCCTTTGAGGCAAAGAAATTTCAAAATAATTGCCTTTATATTAAATAGAATTTTTTTTATATATTATAAATAACTTTACTGTCACTTTTAAACAATTGAATGCATCCTTTATGAATAAAAACAATCTTACTGACCTTAAACTTTTGAAAGGTAGTGTATTTCAACAGCTTCTCGTGGGGATTGTGAGCTTAAATAGTTATAAGCTAATCAAATGTTTGCTATTACTTTAATTCATGTGATTTATTACTGTAAACAAATATTGGCATATTCTTGTTTACTCAGAATTGTGGCAGTATACAATGGTACAATCAGTTGGTTAAACCATGAGATATACCATGATACTGAATGATTACCATATTTATATTTTTACCAAGTGATACTGATAATGTTAACCCCGCTAGAAATGTTACATTACCAGAACGTCCCCGCTAGTGTCAAGGACGTCGCCTAGTAACGTTCCCAGAACGTTCCGAGACAGTCATGATGTGGAGTTCTTTTAAGAGTTGGGGGACGTTATTTGGCGGACCTTCAGGGAACATTCATAGGTCTCTACACTACATTCCCATAATGTTTGCAGGACCTTATTTTTTGGTCCTGTTTAGGTCTTCCCATCACGTTTAGGCCTACTGAATGTTTTCAGAACACGTTTGTATGAATCAATGTACACTGGGCTACTTTGCAAATGAGGGTCAGTAAAACACAGGATTTGCATAAAAGTTGCTTCTCAAAGATGAATCAATACCAACCCTCCCTGATCCGACTTCATATCAAGAACACGCAAGTACTGCACTTTATACTGTGTGTGTTTGCAAATCGCCTTTTTGAATGTGCTAATGTGGCTAAAGCTACCATTGTTTCTTACTGTATTTACAGAGACCAGAGCGTGTTATTTTTAGCCCAAAAAATGCTCACCACCTGTACAATTCAGAAGTGCACTTTTAAATAAAACTAATGACATAGCTCTGATCTCTGTGAATACAGTCAGGGGCAATGGTAACTTTAGCCACATTAGCCGGCCGCTAGCGTGCTAACAAGCACATTCACAAAGGCCATTTGCGTACATTCACAAAATATAACGTGTGGTACGTACATGTTCTGAATATAAAGTTGGACTCATTTGCCAAGTAGCCCAGTGTACATTCACACAAACATGTTCCGAAAACATTCAGCAAACATGATGGAAGGACCAAAAAATAACATTCGAGGTTGGTCCCCTAAAGGTCCTGCAAACGTTATGGGAATGTAGTGTAGAGACCACTGCACTGAGCAAGATATGTTTCAGCCCAATCCCGAATGAAACAGGGAACAGTATGAGAACGTTCTGTTAATGTCCCAAATATCATCTTTGTAACGTTGCCATGTGACCATAGAATAACCAAAATGGAACATCCCCCTAAAGTCATACCAGGAACGTTATTATATGACCAACAGAGGACCATGTGGGAATGTGCTGTTAACTTCCCAAATGTCCTCTTTGTAACGTTGCTATGTGACGTTTAGAGGACCATGCGGGAATGTTCTGTTAGCATCCCAAATGTCCTCTTTGTAACGTTGCTGTGTTACCATAGAATAACCAAAATGAAACGTCCCACTAAAGTCATATCGGGAACGTTATTATATGACCAACAGCGGACCATGTGGGAACGCTCTGTTAATGTCCCAATTCAAATATCCTCTTTGTAACGTTGCCATGTGACCATAGAATAACCCAAATGGAACATCCACCTAAAGTCATATCGGGAACCTTGAACTGCAGCACTTTCATAATGTTCTATAAAGATTTGGGATTTTCGTTACCTTTAGAGAACTTTTAGGGAACGTTGCGCAAGGTCGCGAGAACGTCCCCTCCTATGTGTTTAGTGCTCATAATGATGTAAATGTGCAGGCAAATGGTATGGTATTTAGTGCTTGCAGGTGGGTTTTCAGGGCAAAGGGACATATGCTGCAAGTCTTGAATCAAATAAACTGGTTAGATAGATAAATAGTCATTAAACAGTGGCTGTGGACTCCTGACACCGGGAATTTAGTAATACATGATGTCTGAAGGACTGTCAAAAGCAATATCTGTTATATTTTCACAAAATTGGGCTCCATATTTTCCATGAACGCACTGCTGAAATGCCCAAGGCAAGGCTGTTCAAAGAGGTTCATATCTCAGAAGACCCCCTCTGAATGGTGTCATTGTGGATATAACAGTGCGTAACACTAACCTGATTTAAACAGCAGAGAGGTGCGCCCTGACTTAACCATGGGCAAAGTCATTTAGTTAAATAAACTCATTGTTAAATAAACCCCCGTCCAGATCTGTATAACACAGCCCAGCAGTTATTTAGCACTCAGAAAAAGCGACGGTATAGTCAAAGGTTATCCACAAGAGAACTGTTTGTGTAGATGATCAGCCACCCACAACTGTGCTATGGCACCTCGATTAATGACAATTTATTCCTCTTATTGTTCATCACTCGCTTGGCTTCTTGCTTCTGGTGTGAATATATGTAGAGCACAAGAGACAAGCACAGCAATGTAGAAATTTAATTTGGTCAGTTATACAGTTTAACACAATATATCATTATATTGGACCACAGACTGACAAATCACATTCAAATATTTCAGAGATCTGTTTTAAAACGTGGTTTAAATGATATGCTGCAGATTCCACACACAAAAAGAGGACTAAAGCAGCAAACCATGATGGAAATTCCTTGAATTATGTTCGAGTGATGTGTAAATACCATGGTATTGCCTATAAATATTTATGCAGATCCAACAAAAAGTCAAGATGCACTGAATCCGGTTAAACGCATGTAAGGTTTGCAAAAGTCTAGCAAAAAAAAAAAAAAGGAACATAACCTCTCTACTTAAAGAAATTTATTTGAATAAAATCCCTCCCATGCTGGTCCAGGCTGGTTTATGCTGGTTAGAACTGGTTTAGCTATGGACCAATATAGTCATGCTGTTTTCAAGCAAAACTGAGCCAGCATCATATGCTGGAACCCGCATGTAAAACATACCTTATGCTGATGAGCAGCAATGCTGGATCTTTTCAGCACGGCTGTGATTTCACCTGTTCAGTTTATATTTAGACTGAATCGGTCCCGAGGGGTAAATTATACTGTATCACTCGAACCGGGGCAAATTTAGTATCAGTCACAAATAACAAAGCTTATTAGTGATTTAAAGCAATGTCACTGCGAACAGGCCTTCCAATTAATCAATATTTACATAGTTTAACAGTAGTACATTTATCTCTCCCATGTGTCCTGCATTATCCAGCAAATCACATCTGACATGTCCTGCAACAGAACAACAGCCAGTCAGTGTTATTTGAGCTTATTTACATTTTTAATTTTAATATTTTCATGGCTTTGTGTTCATTTTAGTAGAACTTTTTCATTTAATTTAGTTTTAATTTTTGTTTTTATTCATTTCCAGTTAATAATTTTAGCAATTCAGCTTAAAGTGCCCCTATTATGGTTTCATTCAGTGTGTAATATTGCTGTTTGTGAATGTAAACATTCTGCAAAGTCGAAAGTGCACAATAAATAAAGTTATTGTCTTTCAAAAGAAAGAATCGACTCTAAACAGGTCGTCAGGAATTCGAATCCCACTGCGTTACGGTTCTATGTCCCTAGCTAAAACATTTGCATAATGCCCGCCTATGTTGTACGTTATCCGCCTGCGAACAACTTGACCAGCCCTCAACATACTGACGACTGCTTCTCAAATATCAGTGTTCAGTGCGGGATTCGCAAAACGTGAAAGATGGGTCAGTACCAGACCAGTTTATTTGGACCAGCTCCTCAGAATCACAGCCTGTAAGTATGAATAATTATTGGTGTATATATTTCCTACCGGGTGTTCAATATACGTAGTTTTACAAACTTTAATGTTCCATCAGTCATTCACGTTAGTGCTGGGCTAACGTATGCGCTGTTATTGATACAGTTCCCGCATGTGCACCGCAATAAATGAGAAATACACACATGGGTTTGTTGATGGACATACTCTTGTTAATGCTGATGGTGAGGAATTACAGCTCAACATCTCATAATGAAACGCAAAATGAGTAGCGAATCACTGAGAAACGTCCTGCTCAAGTCTTCCTTGTGATGGAGGTTCAGATTGAATAACTAGTGTTAGTATTACAAGATTGAATAACTTCCAATGTTTCATCATCGGACTCGCACTCGGATTGATATGGTAAAATCAATGCCATCGTTACTGTCTTTACAGTGTGTATCACTGAGCTTATGGTAGTTTATGGTAATAGCGTTTAGCTTCCGACACGCGCTGTACGCGGTCGACCAATCACAACACACTGGGCCTTCTGACCAATCAGAGCAGGCTCTCAGAAAGGAGGGATTTGGAGAGACTGAATCATCTGACGAGTCGTTTGAGAATCATTGAACAATGTGGTGATGTGCAATGTATATTATGAGAAAATGAAAGTGTTTCTGACCTTTGATGCATGTAAACCTGTTGTTCCTCCAAAACAAGACCAGGAGCCTTTAAAATAGCATAATAGGGGCACTTTAAACTTATTTCTAATTTCTTAGGCAACATTTCTAATTTTTAAGTTTTTCAGCTAATATTCAGTTTAATTTCAATTAGAAATTCTTAAAGTTTTAGTTTTACTTTTTTATTTATTTTCAGTTAATGATCTTAGTGTTTCAACTAAAACTTATTTTAATTTTTTTCTAATTTCCTTTTAATTTATGTTTTTCAACTAATATTTTTATTTTATTTTATCTTATTTGTTTTGTTTTATTTTAAGCATTGGCTATTTGCAATAGCAATAAAAGTGAAAATAGCATATTTCCTTTGCACATATTTACACAGTACAAATAGCTATAGATTCAATTTACACTATGTAAAAATATAATTATTTTCTTTGCAATAAGTGTAAATAGTAGTTAGATGCTATTTGCACCTCAGTATTTTAGTATATTATAAAACAGTATGCAATAATAACATATTGAGTGTAAATATTAAGTAAATGCTGCTTTATTAAAGCCCACCCTAACCCTACCCGAAAAACACTTTATTATTAAACAACCATTACGCACTTTTATACCACTTTTCACATATTTTTTTCATATTTATTGAAAATAAATGCTTTTCCGACCTGTTGTGTGATTGGAAAAGAGAGATGAACAAAAAAAGGTAAATTCGAGATTGCTTCAAAAGTATCTGTCTGGTCCAATCAGACATCAGTGGGCGGAGTTAGTGTAAATGGCCTCTGCCAACAAGGCGGGCTGTTTGCTCTTAGTGTAAATAGACACTCCATTTATGGCCTTAATTAGATCATTCATCAGATACTTGCAAACTGCTCTAATCTTTCTGTGTAAGTTAGAAATGCTAGAGTTGGTTCTCCCTGCAGTGACGTTGTGTCTGTATAAGCATGACCACTTGTGCCAAAGGCCGTCTGAATATAAAGTCAGATCTGCAGCACCATTCTCTGATCCGGGCGATCATGGCACCTGTGCTGCAGTGGAGGTCCGGTCCAGCAGCATTGTGTTGCCATTAGAGCGGATCAGCAGACAATACACAAATCTGTCCAGCCAACTGAGATCTGCTGACTCTGTTTCCATCATTTCAGCTCTAAATGATGGCCTGCTCCTCCTCTTCCAATTCATTCAGACCTGATGTTAGTTCATTTAGGAAATGCTGCACGCTGATCAATATCTGTAACAATTGCCTCATTATACTGATGGAGATGAGCATTGTTCACTGAAAGTGTCCAATGAAACGTTACTGCATTTGCATTACAGAAACAGTGCAGGTATTGTTCAGATTCCAGCATAGTTATTGCTTAATTAACTAACATGCGCAATTTAAAAAATACATGAAATTCCATTAACATTTTCTCTTGCTTTGCTAATTAAATAAAAAGTATGAATTCAAAATTAATTAATTCAATTCATGTAACAGGATTTGTGGGGCTTTGAGAGAAAGTGTTCACCATTTGTGCATGTGGGAAGTTGACATGAAATACTTGAGTCTTGTCATGTGGTGCGACATGCCATAATCCATCTAAAACTATCATAATTTATGAGATTACCTGGAATATCTGTACTTTAAAAAGAAATAAAGTGTCACAAAAAATGAGTAGTCATGAAAAACTTTACAGTAAAGTGATGTCCGGAGGAGATATTTGTTTTTAATGACCCTGCAAGTTCAAAATATCAGGAAAATATGTTATATTTCTTAAATAGTTTAAATATGAAGGAAGAACAAAACACCAAACTTGGTTAACGTATTTATCTGACTAAATTATTTGGCTACAAAAACTGCACAAAAAAACCCCCAAAAAGCTGACAGGAAAAAGCATACATTGACTACAACATAATCAGTTATTAATATTTTGTTGGTTCTCTCTTGTTTTTGCATGTGTTCATAGTTTCTTTGCAAAGAAATGTTGTTGGCACAAATTTTATTGCATTATTATCACAAATAAATCAATTGAGCACAACCGCAATGCTTACAAAATCTTTAACATATTTATAATAATATTTGAATAAACGGTGAAGATGTCACTTTTCTAACAGGCCGGACATCACTTTTGCCCACTGCTGTACAATCATATTTTAACCTAAAACCTTGATTTAAAGAAATGTTATGTCAGCTACCTGTAACAAATATCTGTATTGTTATGCAGAGCATACGTTTTATGCTCCTTGTGGCAAGTGCAGCCTGACATCAAAACCAGTCCTTCCCACAGCCAAAATAATCATAATATTAATGATACAGAAGGACTATGGCTATCTGCTGCAGTGAATGGACTCATTTGTTTACGTCTGAATGGTGCTGAACACTTCACTAATGCACTTCAAGAATGCCTCACGCTGGCGTCTCTCTCAGACGTGGATACCCATCCTAATTATTCACAGAGTGAAGAGCACTCAGCAGTGAAGGTCTTATCCTGCGGAGCAGCATCCACCGGATACATCTTAATAACTCAACCTCAAATCCAGACTCCAATCTGTCCCGGCCTCCGACAGGAGCTCTCTCTCTCTCTCTGTGTGTGTGTGTGTGTGTGTGTGAGAGAGAGAGAGAGAGAGAGAGAGTGTGTTTGTATGTGTCTGTGTGAGTGTGTGAGACAGAGAGTGTGTGTGTGTGTGTGTCTGTGTGAGTGCATGTGTGTGAGCGGGTGTGTGTTTGTGTGAGTGCATGTGTTTGTCTGTGTGAGTGTGTGTGTCAGTGTGTGCACTCATCTGAAGCGTCACAGATAGCGCGCAAATATTGAGTTCTCTTTCAAGTCTTGCCCTTCAACAGACAAATTCACACACAAAAAACATGTCAACATGCCCGTCTTGGTGAGTAATCCTTGCAACATAGTAGGTTATGTCTTAAGTAAAACGTAAGCAGTCGATAAAGACTCGTGTAACATTATGTACAGTCCTTTTCTGCTGTCTGTGTTTTTAATGTTAATCAAACAACAAATGACTAAGAAATCACTCACTGCTCTTGACCGAAAAGCTTTTGTAACTTCTATAATGATTAATCTTTATTTAATTTATACAGGGAAGATTATAATATGCAATGTTATTTTATATTTGATTACTTTATTCAATTTCTTTACCTGAAAAACCGGAAAAGCACTGTTTATTTTATATGCATCTTTGCTCTATTGTATGTGTTTGTGCTGTTGCTTGTAGTTTGATTATTTGTTCTTATTTTGTTTATTTTTATTTGACAAATGTCCTAATTACCCTGAACATAGCACATACTGAACCGTTCCACCCCTAAAGTTTGGGGTCAAAAAATAGCCAGGTACCCAGTGGCGGCTGGTGGAATATTTTCTAGGTAGGGCTGCGTTTAAGAAAAAATTTAACAGAAGGAAAACATATTTTGAAGGCTTGAAACATTTTAAATAAAGATAATTGTTTTACCAATTTTTCAAGGTAAATTAAAAACATTTTAATTCTCATAGTTCACAATTTATGCATGCAGTGCAACAGCAAAAACTAAGGAAAAATAAAAGTTACATATATAAACATATACACTCACCTAAAGGATTATTAGGAACACCTGTTCAATTTCTCATTAATGCAATTATCTAATCAACCAATCACATGGCAGTTGCTTCAATGCATTTAGGGGTGTGGTCCTGGTCAAGACAATCTCCTGAACTCCAAACTGAATGTCAGAATGGGAAAGAAAGGTGATTTAAGCAATTTGGAGCGTGGCATGGTTGTTGGTGCCAGACGGGCCGGTCTGAGTATTTCACAATCTGCTCAGTTACTGGGATTTTCACGCACAACCATTTCTAGAGTTTACAAAGAATGGTGTGAAAAGGGAAAAACATCCAGTATGCGGCAGTCCTGTGGGCGAAAATGCCTTGTTGATGCTAGAGGTCAGAGGAGAATGGGCCGACTGATTCAAGCTGATAGAAGAGCAACTTTGACTGAAATAACCACTCGTTACAACCGAGGTATGCAGCAAAGCATTTGTGAAGCCACAACACGCACAACCTTGAGGCGGAGGGGCTACAACAGCAGAAGACCCCACCGGGTACCACTCATCTCCACTACAAATATGAAAAAGAGGCTACAATTTGCACGAGCTCACCAAAATTGGACAGTTGAAGACTGGAAAAATGTTGCCTGGTCTGATGAGTCTCGATTTCTGTTGAGACATTCAGATGGTAGAGTCAGAATTTGGCGTAAACAGAATGAGAACATGGATCCATCATGCCTTGTTACCACTGTGCAGGCTGGTGGTGGTGGTGTAATGGTGTGGGGGATGTTTTCTTGGCACACTTTAGGCCCCTTAGTGCCAATTGGGCATCGTTTAAATGCCACGGCCTACCTGAGCATTGTTTCTGACCATGTCCATCCCTTTATGACCACCATGTACCCATCCTCTGATGGCTACTTCCAGCAGGATAATGCACCATGTCACAAAGCTCCAATCATTTCAAATTGGTTTCTTGAACATGACAATGAGTTCACTGTACTAAAATGGCCCCCACAGTCACCAGATCTCAACCCAATAGAGCATCTTTGGGATGTGGTGGAACGGGAGCTTCGTGCCCTGGATGTGCATCCCACAAATCTCCATCAACTGCAAGATGCTATCCTATCAATATGGGCCAACATTTCTAAAGAATGCTTTCAGCACCTTGTTGAATCAATGCCACGTAGAATTAAGGCAGTTCTGAAGGCGAAAGGGGGTCAAACACAGTATTAGTATGGTGTTCCTAATAATCCTTTAGGTGAGTGTATAACAAGTCAAGCTGCAATACCAGCCGCCTTAAACTTACAGCATACAGATATATACAAATCCATTCAAAATTAATACAAATTAAATATAAAACATTCTAAATGTGAATATGGCGATCTGAAGGCAGATCGAGATCATCAGTGAACAGGTTCTCTGTCAGATTGAGTGTTTGTGTCTGTGCTTGGAGTGTCTGATGCCCATATGTAAATAAACACCACTGACCCTCACAAACTCCTAAATAAAACACTCTCTAGATATGCTAGCATACTGAAATGTGCTCGTGGAAAAAGCTATCATATGTAACCGGTCCTACTCAACCCTTTCCGAGCGGGATTCGAACCGAGGTCTCCGCTAACAAGGACGGAAATAAGGCATTAGCATGACCGCATCCAGCTAGCCAGGATTAGTGTACCAGCTACGAGAGAAGCCTTGCACGTACTGCACGTCCCTTTGTCACTAGCCTGCTGTCTGATAGAGATGTCAGGTTAATCTGGGCCCAGCTCTTTCACAAGGAGCTTATCCGCCAAAGTTCTCCTCACAAACGGATCTTGGAGGAGAGATTGTACCGAGTTTAGGATTGGGTCTTGTGGAAGTCATTTTGTTCGCCATTGTCATACAGTTAAAATGGCGCCTTTAAGGCCTGTTCACACCAGGACGATTATCGCGCACATTTAACACCTTGTGACTAAACAAAGGGTGCCAATGTGAGTGTGCACACCGATGCACAAAACGGCAGGCATAAAAGCATCATTTAAACGGTTTGACGCGCCGCATTAAAAACTGGCCGACCAATGAGATCGGCGCTTTTGTTCACGTGCCTGGAGCTGCAGTTACAGTAAAACACTACTTGGTGGAGCTCAAGCACAAACGGCACTTGCCGAGCACACATGGGCTGCGTCCGAAAACCTAGGCAGCTGACTTGTTGCCTCGTTGCCTTATCAGACAATGACTTGTAAGGCAGCGTTTGTGCATGAAGGCACCTCACGAAACTGATTTTCAGACAGACTTCTAAGGTAGTGTAACAGTTTAATGATGTAGCAAAATAGAGAGAGCTTTGGTGAGAACTAAACAAATATTTAATTACTACATGAGTAATTTCTCGCTAGAAGTGGAAAATGTTGGTCAAAGATGTACATTTACACACAAACTGACCAGCAAATGCAGCTTTCAGACTTTCTCTTTTTCTAGCTCAACTGTCACAGAATGGAACGCACAGGATTGTGGGATATCAAAGGCAGCGAAGGATACATTTATGCTGCCTTCAAAAATCAATCAGATGAAGGTATCTCAGGAGACAGGAAGTGAAGATAACATTAGATTCGGACGTGCCTTGATGCCTTCCTACCTTGAAATGTGTCCTCCGAAGGCAGCATTTTTCAGGTTTCGGACGCAGCCATTGATATGACGAAGAGGAAGTAAGCAGACAAAGAAGAAGATGAGCTGCTAATGCTGCTTGCCAGTTAGCAAAAAGTGTGTGTGTGTTTGTGTGAGTGCATGTGTGTGTGTGAGCGAGTGAGTGTGTGTGTGTGTGTGTGTGAGACAGAGTGTGTGTATTTGTGTGAGTGCATGTGTTTGTGCAAGTGAGTGTGTGTGTGTGTGTCTGTGAGTGTGTGTCTGCATGAGTGTGTGTGTCTGTGTGTGTTACTGCTGTTCAGTCTAAACTGCTTTATAGAATAGACTGTAAATATTGCTGTAAACAACAGTTAAATTCTGACAGTAACACTGTTTTCCATTAAAACAGTAATGTGCTGTAGAAAGCAATGCATTCTGGGCAATATTTTTTATGGTAAGCAACTGCTGTTAATTTACAGCCCATTTTCAACACTGATCTACTCTATTTGTGTATTACGGTTTTGTACTGTAGTATGCAATGTGTTGTGGGCTGGTGCATTTTTGAAGCAATGCTGAACGGGTGTTTCACTGGAGTTTGAGCATGAGCTTCCTATCAGTGTTTGCGGTGCTCATGGCGGGAATATATGTGGAAAAGAAGAAAACTAATCGAAGCGGAGAGGAGAGGGAACTTTGAAACTGACTGCAGCGAGGAGCGCTTTCTTTTAAAACTAGAGGTTTTTTTTCGGAGTGTTTTCTCTCACATCCAAATCACAGGAGCGGTGACTGAGGAGCTGGAACTGAACAAGTCGGAATAGCGCTTGAGAGTGAAGTGAGTGATTATAAACGCACTAAACGGAGAGGGCAAAATCCTGTCGATTCACTGTAATACATTCTTTATTCCCAAATGTCAGGCTTTCAGAACGTGTTTCTTGGAGGCACTCAGCCTGATGGTTTTGGTCGTAGTGCTCATTGGCGGGAGAAAAAAATAAACGACTGTATAATAACAGGGTTTGCGTTTGCATTATTGTCTGCACTTTTTCTTATATATGTTCACGTTGCTTTTACTATATTTTTGTCCATTTTGGGTGTTCTTGCTTATAAATAAATACATGTTCACCTTTTTTGACCTATAGAGCTGTGCTGACAAAATGACCCAAATTGAGTTTGTTTTTACCTCACCATTTTTTTAGTGTACTGTAAATTGAAATAATCCCAGAAATGTACTGTATGTATTTTTTACAGTAAATGAAGTAATACTTTTACAGTATTAATACCGTAGACTTATTGTAGTATATTGCAGGCGACTCTGCTGCCAGTATTTTACTGTAAAATAAAAAAATACTGTAAAATACTGTATTTTATTTTAACGGTAATATTAATACCATAGAATTACAGTAGTATATTGCTGGCGACTCTGCTGCCAGTATTTTACTGTTATTTTACAGAGATATTTTTTTTTGTGATATTCCTCTTTCTATTAAATCTAGTATCTAATTGGATACCTGCAGTGACAAATTATTTTTGAAAATTAATACATTTGAGTGAATAATAAATAAATGACAAATGTTATTATTTGTAATGATTAATTGTTATATCAGTAATTGCTTTTAATTATATAATTATTTATTTCATCATTAATATTTGTCTATACAAAATGTGCTGTATTTAAAGTTTAATTAGTGGAATTTTGTCATATTTTCTACATTCTCGTTTTTCTTGTACAATTTGCAATAAATACACTACAGGTCAAAAGTTTTAAATAATTATGCTTTTTTATTGTTTTTGAAAGACGTCTCTTCTGCTCATCAAGGCTGCATTTATTTGATCAAAATTACAGTAATAATGTATAATATTATTACAATTTAAAATAAGTGTTTTTATGTGAATATATAGTAAAATAATTTCTTCCTGTGATCAAAGCTGAATTTTCAGCATCATTCCTCCAGTCTTCAGTGTCACATGATCCTTCACAAATCATTCTCATATGAAGATTTGATGATCAAGAAACATTTCTGATTAGGCCTATTAATCGTTTTGTTTAAAAGTGTGGGGTAATTAAGAAATATATTTTTAAAGAAATTAATGCTTTTATTCAGAAAGAATGCATTAAATTAATCAAAAGTGACAGTAAAGACTTTTATAATGTTACAAAAGATTTATATTTCAAATAAATGCTATTCTTTATATTTAGGCCTATCAAAATATATTAACAGTCAGCTATGTTACAGCAATAGTGGCAATGCTTGGCTGGTTTGAAAATGTCCTGTGAATTATTGTAAGGTTTTCCTGGGATGTGTTTTTGATTTATTGATTGCTGCGGTCTTGTTGGACTTCCTGCCTCGTGCATGTACACACATAGAGCCATAGTTTGGCCAGTGAAACTAGAGTCCACATTCAGATTGTTGGTGTGCACTTTAATGAAAACGTACTGTTCAGCATGAGGGCACTTCATACCACCGCCGCTCAACTGTTTGCACTTTCCAAATGATCAGCCCAACAGAGACACAAATGAACAGATTGATTTAAGCTCTCCAAGTGGCCAGACCCCAACGCACCTCCAAATTCCATCCATCAGCAGCGCACAATAGCTTTCTCAAGCGCATCGCAGGTAAGAATCACTCCATCAACTCCGGGCTGAGAGACAGGGAGCCGAGACTAACTACAAATGAGACTGGCCTTTCTCTGTCTCAAACTAAGCAGGTCGTTGGAGCGAGAGGGGTAAAAGTGCTAGAAAGGAGAAACAAAGAAGAAAGGAAAGCCAACGTACCGCTGCTGCCCATCTGAAATCACAGGACTGTTCTCATGGAAACGAGAGTTTACCTGTGGAGCTGTCAGAAATATCATGTTTGACCATGGTGTCCATTGGCTGGAGGCTATAGTGAAATGCTGCCATATCCAGATCCTGGGTCAGCAGTAACAACCCAGTGTTTGGGTAGTTTTTGTGTTACCCAGATCCTGGGTCAGACGTAACAACCCAGTGTTTGAGTTACCCAGATCCTGGGTCAGACGTAACAACCCAGTGTTTGGGTAGTTTATGTGTTACCCAGCTCTTGGGTCAGCCGTAACAACCCAGTGTTTGGGTAGTTTATGTGTTACCCAGCTCTTGGGTCAGACGTAACAACCCAGTGATTGGGTAGTTTTTGAGTTACCCAGATCCTGGGTCAGATGTAACAACCCAGTGTTTGGGTAGTTTTTGAGTTACCCAGATCCTGAGTCAGACGTAACAACCCAGTATTTGGTTAGATTTTGTGTTACCTAGATCCTGAGTCAGATGTAACAACCCAGTGTTTGGGTAGTTTTTGTGTTACCCAGATCCTGGGTCAGCCGTAACAACCCAATGTTTGGGTAGTTTATGTGTTACCCAGATCCTGGGTCAGACGTATCAACCCAGTGTTTGGGTAGTTTTTGTGTTACCAAGATCCTGGGTCAGACGTAACAACCAAGTGTTTGGGTAGTTTTTGTGTTACCCAGATCCTGGGTCAGACGTAACAACCCAGTGTTTGGGTAGATTTTGTGTTGCTTAGATCCTAGGTCAGACGTAACAGCCCAGTGTTTGGGTAGTTTTTGAGTTACCCAGATCCTGGGTCAGACGTAACAACACAGTGTTTGGGTAGTTTTTGTGTTATCCTAGGTCAGATGTAACAACCCAGTGTTTGGGTAGTTTTTGTGTTGCCCAGATCCTGGGTCAGACGTAACAACCCAGTATTTGGGTGGTTTTTGAGTTACCCTGATCCTGGGTCAGACGTAACAACGCAGTGTTTGGGTCATTTTTGTGTTATCCAGATCCTGGGTCAGACGTAACAACCCAGTGTTTGGGTAGTTTCTGTGTTACCCAGATCCTGGGTCAGATGTAACAACCCAGTGTTTGGGTAGTTTTTGTGTTACCCAGATCCTGGGTCAGCCGTAACAACCCAATGTTTGGGTAGTTTATGTGTTACCCAGATCCTGGGTCAGACGTATCAACCCAGTGTTTGGGTAGTTTTTGTGTTACCAAGATCCTGGGTCAGACGTAACAACCAAGTGTTTGGGTAGATTTTGTGTTGCTTAGATCCTAGGTCAGACGTAACAGCCCAGTGTTTGGGTAGTTTTTGAGTTACCCAGATCCTGGGTCAGACGTAACAACACAGTGTTTGGGTAGTTTTTGTGTTATCCTAGGTCAGATGTAACAACCCAGTGTTTGGGTAGTTTTTGTGTTGCCCAGATCCTGGGTCAGACGTAACAACCCAGTATTTGGGTGGTTTTTGAGTTACCCTGATCCTGGGTCAGACGTAACAACGCAGTGTTTGGGTCATTTTTGTGTTATCCAGATCCTGGGTCAGACGTAACAACCCAGTGTTTGGGTAGTTTCTGTGTTACCCAGATCCTGGGTCAGATGTAACAACCCAGTGTTTGGGTAGTTTTTGTGTTACCCAGATCCTGGGTCAGCCGTAACAACCCAATGTTTGGGTAGTTTATGTGTTACCCAGATCCTGGGTCAGACGTATCAACCCAGTGTTTGGGTAGTTTTTGTGTTACCAAGATCCTGGGTCAGACGTAACAACCAAGTGTTTGGGTAGTTTTTGTGTTACCCAGATCCTGGGTCAGACGTAACAACCCAGTGTTTGGGTAGATTTTGTGTTGCTTAGATCCTAGGTCAGACGTAACAGCCCAGTGTTTGGGTAGTTTTTGAGTTACCCAGATCCTGGGTCAGACGTAACAACACAGTGTTTGGGTAGTTTTTGTGTTATCCTAGGTCAGATGTAACAACCCAGTGTTTGGGTAGTTTTTGTGTTGCCCAGATCCTGGGTCAGACGTAACAACCCAGTATTTGGGTGGTTTTTGAGTTACCCTGATCCTGGGTCAGACGTAACAACGCAGTGTTTGGGTCATTTTTGTGTTATCCAGATCCTGGGTCAGACATAACAACCCAGTGTTTGGGTAGTTTCTGTGTTACCCAGATCCTGGGTCAGATGTAACAACCCAGTGTTTGGGTAGTTTTTGTGTTACCCAGATCCTGGGTCAGCCGTAACAACCCAGTGTTTGAGTTACCCAGAAAGTTAGAAGTTCCCCTGCTGAACATGATACAAGCTCCGGCATGAGATCCAGCACCGATACGGTGGAAACGGGACAACAGACACTGCTCGATTACACTTGAATTTCCTCTAAATGTTTAATTTTTACTTCTAATATTTGTGAAATGAGCTTAAATGTTGGAAATATGTATTAAAACTATATAAAATATGCTATACTGTAAAATATGATAAAAAATAAAGGAATTATCATACAAGCCAGTGGTTGTGTCAAGTATATAAAAAAAGTTTAGAGGATTTAAGTTAATCCGTAGACATTAATTCATGTATGAAGTAAAAAAAGGAAAGAAAAAGAAGCTAATTATAATAAAAATCCAACCCATTATGCTGGATTAAATAAACAACCCAATTTGCTAGGTAAAATTAACCCAACATGTGTTCTCTCCTATATTTACCCAGCCCTTGGGTTGAAAACAACCCAGTGTTTTTTAGAGTGTGAATTTACATTTTGCTTATTCATAGACAATGAGACAATGAATTTTTCAGATTTCAAGTACAGATTCACATTTTAGTTACACTTTATTTTACAGTACTTGTTGATGGGTAATATAAGGTAACTACATGGGTTAAGGCTAGGTTTATGGATAGTTTCAGGGTTAGCACAGTTATTACCCATTGTAATTGCTATAATAAGTACATAATATGTACATGCCTAACAGGACTGTAAAATAAAGTGCAAACCACATTTTTTTTGTCCACATTGTTTTGTGACTAAGAAATCTTGACATAAATAATACATTTACTGTACCTTACTCCACAGAGTCTTTGCAGCAGCCCATCTGTTGTTTAGGTGGATTGTATAGGAAACATGAGGTGATCGCTTGCAGTGACAGTAAACATCAATCTCCCATCAATTATAATGAGCACACAAGTCAAACAGGACTAGTTTGTTGAACTAAACACAATCTGTGAAAGCATATATTTCCACATCATGTTGCAGAAGCTTTATGACACCACAGTCAAGGTAATAACATGACAGCGCTATCACAAATGAAGTGTTCAAACGATTCTCTCATTAGAGCTCAGTGCCTCATTTCAGTCCACCCGGATCATCCTTCTCTCAATGTTTGACAAGTGTCACATTAATGTGATGGAAATTCAACTCCCCTTAAATCATCATTGCCCTACAGCCTCCCACTGGCCTATGTCCAGGCTTACAGCAGGAGCCGTGGCCAAGAGGAGGAGCACAAAACCTGAACCCTGTTGAGATGCACCTGATGCTTATTATGCCATAAATCCAGGTTTTCTCTTGTGCATGCAGCAAGTGTGCGTGAGGTCCAGCTAGGGCGCAGCAATCATATAAAAAAACACTGGCTGTGTCTGAAATCGTCCCTTATATCCTTATTCACTACTATATAAGGAGCACTCAGAAGGTCCTATGCTGAGGAACACTTCTCCCCAGCCTTAGACTGGAAACTGTCCCCGTGTGTGTATGAGAACCAGTGCTTATCTTTGAGTTAGGAGTGGGACCTGTCTAGTTTGTTTGCCAGTTTATCCTTGGGAGGATAATTGAGAGGTATCATTCTAGTATTCATTTCATGACCCCTAGACTCAGATGGGAAAGTATTACTCCTACATTACTCCACTAATATAGTCCACTTCAAAGAGTGAATGAAAACAAGTGAGTGATTTGAAACTTAGCAAACTGGCAGCTCCAGTAGTAATGAAAAGATTTATCTTGAACTCTGTCATGGAAACTATGTATAAGCCTTAATTAAACAATTTAATAACTAATTCAAATGGAATTTATACCAGTGTGATATTACGCTGTACCCACATTGGATCAGCGGTTTGGAAACTAGATGGATTGATGATTCAGCTGCGAACGCCATCTTCTGGTCAGATGTGGGAATTTAGTCGGCGTGCGACTCTCACAGTGCATTATGGTACATTGGTTGTACACTCGTTATTGCGGTGCACTGTGGGATTGAATGAGTGCACACAATAACGTCCACTATGGTTTCAGACACCACTTCAAATAGAGTGGTGTATATGACGTCAGATTTGTGTGTGTGAAGGGAAAACATTATACCTAATATTGATTTCTCACTAGTAGATTCTGGTTTCATACTCACTAGCAACCCAAGCAGATTCCCAGTGTATCCGTCTTAACATGCATGTTTTTTTTTTTGTGATATTCCACCTAAAATATCGTTTAGACTCAATGACCAGTCGTTGTGTTAGTAGTTAAATAGCTCTATTTTGCAAGTCAAAACGGGACAAACTAATAGAGAGATTTGTCCACTAGGTGGTGCTTCAGGTTAACATTCATCATAGGAGACACTTCCTCAGGTTTGAAATTGAAACCTTTGATGTCGATAGCATTTTAATAGTTGACATATTACATATTTGGCTCAGAACTGTTATATTTGTGCCCTTTTTTTTATTACTCGCCATGGTGGCAACTCTCAGACAGGCTGTAGCCTAAAGGCTAAAGTTTTCAGCTGCAATGTAATGGATTACAGTTACATTTATTGGTAACACTTTATTTTACAGTGTCCTTGTTACATATGTTACATGTAATTACCATAGTAATAACAGTAAATTATGCATAATTACATGCTAACTAACCCTCAACCAAACCCTAATCCTAACCATAACCCTATAGTAAGTACATGTAGTTATTCAATATTACTCAATATTACTTAAATATATAATTACACTGTAACAATAACACTTTCAAATAAAGTGTAACCCTAGTTACTCCCCAAAACTGCCTACTTGTATATGGTCCACGGCTCTCGATCGCTTTTGTAAACAGACGTTGTGACCACAGTTATGAATATGCAACTACTTACATAAACTCAGTAAGCAGAATAATTACAGCAAAAAGAACATTTTAGTGAATAGTGGTTATAGCAAGCAAGTGGTGTCAGAATGTCAGTATGTCAGTCAAGTCCAAAACAAGACACAAACCTGTAGTAATGTATTACGGAAATAATGTCTCAGACTGTCTGACAGCAGATACGTAAAAATAAACAGGACTTTTAAGATTTTTGAGCGATTAGTTACTGTTTTGTAAATAATACATTTCAATGCATTTTGTTTTATTGACCACAATATTATAGTTCATTAAATATTGAGTAAATATTGAGAGGGGGACTTTTGATTAATTTTGGAAAAGCCCACGAGCAAACCAGCCCCGTCCCTGCACGTGACTTTTTAACAGATATGGCCACTATGAACCATTGCGTATGTAAGTGGGAACTTTTACATAATTCAGTGCACTTGAAGCTTAAAAAAGCGTTCGCTTCTGAGAAATGCTCTGAGAAAATGTTCTGATGTTTCACTGCTCCGCTGTTCAGTTTCATAGAGGAAAACAATTAAAAACACACACTCAGATCTCCAGATAATGCCTGCTGGTAACCAAAAGATTAAAGAGAAATTTATTGAAATCCATATCTCATAATCTGCTCCTCTGAGAAGGAGAAGAGTTGTCTTTTGTCTTCGGCTCGAATGATCATGCATTATGATGCAAACTGCTGTCCCTGCCAATTCGTCCATTGTGCCACTGAAAATACAAATCAGTTCAAAACAATTTTGGACTCTAAATGACTGATTCCACTGTCATAAATGTTTTAGGGGGAGCAAAGTGAAGCAATTTGTGCTTGCCCTGCCAATACAATATCTGTTTGGAGGAGAAGTGAGAAGAAGATGTGAAGTGAATTTCAATCCAGATATCTCCTGAATCCGTGTGTTTTAGGGTCAGTCTGAACTCCAGTAATGTTCAGGGTGTTAAGACTCGCTTAGTTCTTCAGTTTTCACTTTTAACCTGTATTGCCTCAAAGGTCAGCACTGAGCGTCCATAACACTCATATTCTAGAGAGTATACAGCTCTAGAAATATTTCTGAAAAGGTCAATGATTATTTTCCTGGAGAGAAAAATATGTGCTGCAACATATAGCCTGGACTATAAAATAAAAAAATAAATCCAAAAACAAAGAATATTGAAGTATGGGTTTCACTTTATTTTGATGGTCCCTTTAACACATTGTGTTGACTATAAGTAATGCTGCATCAACATGTCTACTAACTCTCATTAAAATGTTAATACTCAGTAAAGTATTAGTAGACTGGTAGGGTTAGGGTTAGAATGAATCATACTGACATTAAGCAGACAGTCTACTAATACTCTAATGAGAGTGTAGTTGCAAAGTTGCAAAGGGACCATCAAAATAAAGTGTTACCGATGTATGTTTTACAAGAAAATACAATTCAGTTTTTGTACTTCAACATGTTTAATTCGTAAGACACAAAATAGCGTTGAAGTTCCACTTTGAAAGGGAACTACATACTTCACCTTTAAGATATAGGGTGAATATGGTAAAATGGGATTTTTTATTTAGGATCCAAATGTCATACAACCTGACATTATACCTTTATAGAAAGCTAAGGATGCCTCTTACTTCAGGCAAAGCAAAAGTTAAGAGTTACTTGGAAAAAGATAATCATCTTTTTTTTCATGCTATACTTGTAAAGTGGGACACTTTATTTTTTCTTAAGACTTACTTCCCCACCAATGGTTGTGAACTGAGCTCTGCTATGATCCTTCATAGGACATTGTTAACTTTAGAACTTTAAAGGCTCAATTAATGTCCCAGAGCTAAATTTATTAATACCATATAATCAATGCATGTTATTAATTTTAAAGAGATAGTTCACCCCAAAAAAATTAAAAAATTCTGTCATCATTTACTCACCCTCATGTTGTTCCAAACCTGTAAGACTTTTGTTCATCTTAGGAACACAAATGAAGATCTTTTTGATGAAATCTTAGTCCCCCCATTGACAGTCTACACAACTACCACTTTGACGCTTCAAAACGGATATGTAATGGGAAAAGGGAGTAGAGTGAGTTTTGTGTCAAAACTTAATGCCATGCATCTTACCCCTACAACATTATTGCTGCAAATTATTCTGTGTTTTCCGTAACTTTGTCTGACCCAACTAGATGTTTAGTAAACAAGGTGATATATTTGTACTTAATGTAAATAACACGAGAATGAACCTCATTGGTTCTTGCTGAAGCTCAAACGTGCCGCGTAACACGAGAATGAACCTCAATGGTTCTTGCAGAAGCACAAACGTGCCGCGTAACGCTAGAATGAACCTCATTGGTTCTTGTGGAAGCTCAAACGTGCCCCGTAACACGAGAATGAACCTCACTGGTTCTTGCTGAAGCTCAAACGTGCCGCATAACACGAGAATGAATCTCATTGGTTCTTGCTGAAGCTCAAACGTGCCGCATAACACGAGAATGAACCTCATTGGTTCTTGCTGAAGCTCAAATGTGCCGCGTAACACGAGAATGAACCTCATTGGTTCTTGCTGAAGCTCAAACGTGCTGCGTAACACGAGAATGAACCTCATTGGTTCTTGCTGAAGCTCAAATGTGCCGCGTAACACGAGAATGAACCTCATTCGTTCTTGCTGAAGCTCAAACGTGCTGCGTAACACGAGAATGAACCTCATTGGTTCCTGCTGAAGCTCAAACGTGCTGCGTAACGCGAGAATGGACCTCATTGGTTCGTGCTGCGTAACGCGAGAATGAACCTCATTGGTTCTTGCTGAAGCTCAAACGTGCCGCATAACACGAGAATGAACCTCATTGGTTCTTGCTGAAGCTCAAACGTGCTGCGTAACGTGAGAATGAACCTCATTGGTTCTTGCTGAAGCTCAAACGTGCTGTGTAACACGAGAATGAACCTCATTGGTTCCTGCTCAAGCTCAAACGTGCTGCGTAACGCGAGAATGGACCTCATTGGTTCTTGTGAAAGCTCAAACGTGCTGCGTAACACGAGAATGAACCTCATTGGTTCTTGCTGAAGCTCAAACGTGCTGCGTAACGCGAGAATGAACCACATTGGTTCTTGCTGAAGCTCAAACGTGCTGCGTAACGCGAGAATGAACCTCATTGGTTCTTGCTGAAGCTCAAACGTGCTGCGTAACACGAGAATGAACCTCATTGGTTCTTGCTGAAGCTCAAACGTGCTGCGTAACGCGAGAATGAACCTCATTGGTTCTCCCTGAAGCTCAAACGTGCTGCGTAACGCGAGAATGAACCTCATTGGTTCTCGCTGAAGCTCAAAAGTGCTGCGTAACACGAGAATGAACCTCATTGGTTCCTGCTGAAGCTCAAACGTGCTGCGTAACGCGAGAATGGACCTCATTGGTTCTTGTGGAAGCTCAAACGTGCTGCGTAACACGAGAATGAACCTCATTGGTTCTTGCTGAAGCTCAAACTTGCCGTGTAACATGAGAATGAACCTCATTCATTCTTGCTGAAGCTCAAACGTGCTGCGTAACACGAGAATGGACCTTATTGGTTCCTGCTGAAGCTCAAACGTGCTGCGTAACACGAGAATGGACCTCATTGGTTCTTGCGGAAGCTCAAACGTGCTGCGTAACACGAGAATGGACCTTATTGGTTCCTGCTGAAGCTCAAACGTGCTGCGTAACACGAGAATGGACCTCTTGCCGTGTAACATGAGAATGAACCTCATTCATTCTTGCTGAAGCTCAAACGTGCTGCGTAACACGAGAATGGACCTTATTGGTTCCTGCTGAAGCTCAAACGTGCTGCGTAACACGAGAATGGACCTCATTGGTTCTTGCGGAAGCTCAACTGTGCTGCGTAACGCAAGAATGAATCTCATTGGTTCCTGCTGAAGCTCAAACGTGCTGCGTAACACGAGAATGAACCTCATTGGTTCCTGCTGAAGCTCAAACGTGCTGCGTAACACGAGAATGGACCTCATTGGTTCTTGCGGAAGCTCAAATGTGCTGTGTAACACGAGAATGAACCTCATTGGTTCTTGCTGAAGCTCAAACTTGCCGTGTAACATGAGAATGAACCTCATTCATTCTTGCTGAAGCTCAAACGTGCTGCGTAACACGAGAATGGACCTTATTGGTTCCTGCTGAAGCTCAAACGTGCTGCGTAACACGAGAATGGACCTCATTGGTTCTTGCGGAAGCTCAACTGTGCTGCGTAACGCAAGAATGAATCTCATTGGTTCCTGCTGAAGCTCAAACGTGCTGCGTAACACGAGAATGAACCTCATTGGTTCCTGCTGAAGCTCAAACGTGCTGCGTAACACGAGAATGGACCTCATTGGTTCTTGCTGAAGCTCAAACTTGCCGTGTAACATGAGAATGAACCTCATTCATTCTTGCTGAAGCTCAAACGTGCTGCGTAACACGAGAATGGACCTTATTGGTTCCTGCTGAAGCTCAAACGTGCTGCGTAACACGAGAATGGACCTCATTGGTTCTTGCGGAAGCTCAACTGTGCTGCGTAACGCAAGAATGAATCTCATTGGTTCCTGCTGAAGCTCAAACGTGCTGCGTAACACGAGAATTAACCACATTGGTTCTTGCTGAAGTTCAAACGTGCTGCATAACACAAGAATGAACCTCATTGGTTCTTGCTGAAGCTCAAACGTGCAGTGTAACATGAGAATGAACCTCATTCTTGTGGAAGCTCAAACGTGCTACGTAACGCCAGAATGAACCTCATTGGTTCTTGCAGAAGCTCAAACGTGCCGCGTAACGCGAGAATGAACCTCATTGGTTCTCGCTGAAGCTCAAATGTGCTGCGTAACGCGAGAATGAACCTCATTGGTTCTCGCTGAAGCTCAAAAGTGCTGCGTAACACGAGAATGAACCTCATTGGTTCCTGCTGAAGCTCAAACGTGCTGCGTAACGCAAGAATGGACCTCATTGGTTCTTGTGGAAGCTCAAACGTGCTGCATAACACGAGAATGAACCTCATTGGTTCTTGCTGAAGCTCAAACTTGCCGTGTAACATGAGAATGAACCTCATTCGTTCTTGCTGAAGCTCAAACGTGCTGCGTAACACGAGAATGGACCTCATTGGTTCCTGCTGAAGTTCAAACGTGCTGCGTAACACGAGAATGAACCTCATTGGTTCTTGCTGAAGCTCAAACGTGCAGTGTAACATGAGAATGAACCTCATTCGTTCTTGCTGAAGCTCAAACGAGCCATGTAACACGAGAATGAACCTCATTGGTTCCTGCTGAAGCTCAAACGTGCTGCGTAACACGAGAATGAACCTCACTGGCTCTTGCTGAAGCTCAAATGTGCCATGTAACACGAGAATGAACCTCATTGGTTCTTGCTGAAGCTCAAACGTGCCATGTAACACGAGAATGAACCTCATTGGTTCTTGCTGAAGCTCAAACGTGCCGTGTAACACGAGAATGAACCTCATTGGTTCTTGCTGAAGCTCAAACGTGCCATGTAACACGAGAATGAACCTCATTTGTTCTTGCTGAAGCTCAAACGTGCCATGTAACACGAGAATGAACCTCATTGGTTCTTGCTGAAGCTCAAACGAGCCATGTAACACGAGAATGAACCTCATTGGTTCTTGCTGAAGCTCAAATGTGCCATGTAACACGAGAATGAACCTCATTGATTCTTGCTGAAGCTCAAACTTGCTGTGTAACATGAGAATGAACCTCATTGGTTCTTGCTGAAGCTCAAACGTGCAGTGTAACATGAGAATGAACCTCATTCTTGTGGAAGCTCAAACGTGCTACGTAACGCCAGAATGAACCTCATTGGTTCTTGCAGAAGCTCAAACGTGCCGCGTAACGCGAGAATGAACCTCATTGGTTCTCGCTGAAGCTCAAATGTGCTGCGTAACGCGAGAATGAACCTCATTGGTTCTCGCTGAAGCTCAAAAGTGCTGCGTAACACGAGAATGAACCTCATTGGTTCCTGCTGAAGCTCAAACGTGCTGCGTAACGCAAGAATGGACCTCATTGGTTCTTGTGGAAGCTCAAACGTGCTGCATAACACGAGAATGAACCTCATTGGTTCTTGCTGAAGCTCAAACTTGCCGTGTAACATGAGAATGAACCTCATTGGTTCTTGCTGAAGCTCAAACGTGCTGCGTAACACGAGAATGGACCTCATTGGTTCCTGCTGAAGCTCAAACGTGCTGCGTAACACGAGAATGGACCTCATTGGTTCTTGCGGAAGCTCAAATGTGCTGTGTAACGCAAGAATGAACCTCATTGGTTCCTGCTGAAGCTCAAACGTGCTGCGTAACACGAGAATGAACCTCATTGGTTCCTGCTGAAGCTCAAACGTGCTGCGTAACACGAGAATGGACCTCATTGGTTCTTGCGGAAGCTCAAATGTGCTGCGTAACGCAAGAATGAACCTCATTGGTTCCTGCTGAAGCTCAAACGTGCTGCGTAACACGAGAATGAACCACATTGGTTCTTGCTGAAGTTCAAACGTGCTGCGTAACACGAGAATGAACCTCATTGGTTCTTGCTGAAGCTCAAACGTGCAGTGTAACATGAGAATGAACCTCATTCGTTCTTGCTGAAGCTCAAACGAGCCATGTAACACGAGAATGAACCTCATTGGTTCCTGCTGAAGCTCAAACGTGCTGCGTAACATGAGAATGAACCTCACTGGCTCTTGCTGAAGCTCAAATGTGCCATGTAACACGAGAATGAACCTCATTGGTTCTTGCTGAAGCTCAAACGTGCCATGTAACACGAGAATGAACCTCATTGGTTCTTGCTGAAGCTCAAACGTGCCGTGTAACACGAGAATGAACCTCATTGGTTCTTGCAGAAGCTCAAACGTGCCATGTAACACGAGAATGAACCTCATTTGTTCTTGCTGAAGCTCAAACGTGCCATGTAACACGAGAATGAACCTCATTGGTTCTTGCTGAAGCTCAAACGTGCTGCGTAACGCGAGAATGAACCTCATTCGTTCTTGCTGAAGCTCAAACGAGCCATGTAACACGAGAATGAACCTCATTGGTTCTTGCTGAAGCTCAAACGTGCCATGTAACACGAGAATGAACCTCATTGGTTCTTGCTGAAGCTCAAACGTGCCGTGTAACACGAGAATGAACCTCATTGGTTCTTGCTGAAGCTCAAACGTGCCATGTAACACGAGAATGAACCTCATTTGTTCTTGCTGAAGCTCAAACGTGCCATGTAACACGAGAATGAACCTCATTGGTTCTTGCTGAAGCTCAAACGAGCCATGTAACACGAGAATGAACCTCATTGGTTCTTGCTGAAGCTCAAATGTGCCATGTAACACGAGAATGAACCTCATTGATTCTTGCTGAAGCTCAAACTTGCCGTGTAACATGAGAATGAACCTCATTGGTTCTTGCTGAAGCTCAAACGTGCAGTGTAACATGAGAATGAACCTCATTCTTGTGGAAGCTCAAACGTGCTACGTAACGCCAGAATGAACCTCATTGGTTCTTGCAGAAGCTCAAACGTGCCGCGTAACGCGAGAATGAACCTCATTGGTTCTCGCTGAAGCTCAAATGTGCTGCGTAACGCGAGAATGAACCTCATTGGTTCTCGCTGAAGCTCAAAAGTGCTGCGTAACACGAGAATGAACCTCATTGGTTCCTGCTGAAGCTCAAACGTGCTGCGTAACGCAAGAATGGACCTCATTGGTTCTTGTGGAAGCTCAAACGTGCTGCATAACACGAGAATGAACCTCATTGGTTCTTGCTGAAGCTCAAACTTGCCGTGTAACATGAGAATGAACCTCATTGGTTCTTGCTGAAGCTCAAACGTGCTGCGTAACACGAGAATGGACCTCATTGGTTCCTGCTGAAGCTCAAACGTGCTGCGTAACACGAGAATGGACCTCATTGGTTCTTGCGGAAGCTCAAATGTGCTGTGTAACGCAAGAATGAACCTCATTGGTTCCTGCTGAAGCTCAAACGTGCTGCGTAACACGAGAATGAACCTCATTGGTTCCTGCTGAAGCTCAAACGTGCTGCGTAACACGAGAATGGACCTCATTGGTTCTTGCGGAAGCTCAAATGTGCTGCGTAACGCAAGAATGAACCTCATTGGTTCCTGCTGAAGCTCAAACGTGCTGCGTAACACGAGAATGAACCACATTGGTTCTTGCTGAAGTTCAAACGTGCTGCGTAACACGAGAATGAACCTCATTGGTTCTTGCTGAAGCTCAAACGTGCAGTGTAACATGAGAATGAACCTCATTCGTTCTTGCTGAAGCTCAAACGAGCCATGTAACACGAGAATGAACCTCATTGGTTCCTGCTGAAGCTCAAACGTGCTGCGTAACATGAGAATGAACCTCACTGGCTCTTGCTGAAGCTCAAATGTGCCATGTAACACAAGAATGAACCTCATTGGTTCTTGCTGAAGCTCAAACGTGCCATGTAACACGAGAATGAACCTCATTGGTTCTTGCTGAAGCTCAAACGTGCCGTGTAACACGAGAATGAACCTCATTGGTTCTTGCAGAAGCTCAAACGTGCCATGTAACACGAGAATGAACCTCATTTGTTCTTGCTGAAGCTCAAACGTGCCATGTAACACGAGAATGAACCTCATTGGTTCTTGCTGAAGCTCAAACGTGCTGCGTAACGCGAGAATGAACCTCATTGGTTCTTGCTGAAGCTCAAACGAGCCATGTAACACGAGAATGAACCTCATTGGTTCTTGCTGAAGCTCAAATGTGCCATGTAACACGAGAATGAACCTCATTGATTCTTGCTGAAGCTCAAACTTGCCGTGTAACATGAGAATGAACCTCATTGGTTCTTGCGGAAGCTCAAACGTGCTACGTAACACGAGAATGAACCTCATTGGCTCTTGCTGAAGCTCAAACGTGCCATGTAACACGAGAATGAACCTCATTGGTTCCTGCTGAAGTTCAAACGTGCTGCGTAACACGAGAATGAACCTCATTGGTTCTTGCGGAAGCTCAAACGTGCTGCGTAACACGAGAATGAACCTCATTGGTTCCTGCGGAAGCTCAAACGTGCTGCGCAACACGAGAATGGACCTCATTGGTTATTGTAGAAGCTCAAACGTGATGCGTAACACGAGAATGAACCTCATTGGTTCTTGTGGAAGCTCAAACGTGCTGCGTAACACGAGAATGAACCTCATTGGTTCCTGCTGAAGCTCAAACGTGCCGTGTAACGCGAGAATGAACCTCATTGGTTTTTGTGGAAGATCAAACGTGCTGCGTAACACGAGAATGAACCTCATTGATTCCTGCTGAAGCTCAAACGTGCTGCGTAACACGAGAATGAACCTCATTGGTTCCTGCTGAAGCTCAAACGTGCTGCGTAACACGAGAATGAACCTCATTGGTTCTTGCTGAAGCTCAAACGTGCTGCGTAACGCGAGAATGAACCTCATTGGTTCTTGCGGAAGCTCAAATGTGCTGCGTAACGTGAGAATGAACCTCATTCGTTCTTGCTGAAGCTCAAACGTGCCATGTAACACGAGAATAAACCTCATTTGTTCCTGCTGAAGCTCAAACGTGCTGCGTAACACGAGAATGAACCTCATTGGTTCTTGCTGAAGCTCAAACGTGCCATGTAACACGAGAATGAACCTCATTGGTTCTTGCTGAAGCTCAAAGGTGCCATGTAACACGAGAATGAACCTCATTAGTTCTTGCTGAAGCTCAAACGTGCCATGTAACACGAGAATGAACCTCATTGGTTCCTGATGAAGCTCAAATGTGCTGCATAACACGAGAATGAACTTCATTCGTTCTTGCTGAAGCTCAAACGTGCCATGTAACACGAGAATGAACCTCATTGGTTCCTGCTGAAGCTCAAATGTGCTGCGTAACACGAGAATGGACCTCATTGGTTCTTGCGGAAGCTCAAACGTGCTGCGTAACGCGAGAATGAACCTCATTGCTTCTTGCGGAAGCTCAAATGTGCTGCGTAACGTGAGAATGAACCTCATTGGTTCTTGCTGAAGCTCAAACGTGCCATGTAACACGAGAATGAACCTCATTCGTTCTTGCTGAAGCTCAAACGTGCTGCATAACACGAGAATGAAGCTCATTGGTTCCTGCTGAAGCTCAAACATGCTGCGTAACACGAGAATGAACCTCATTGGTTCTTGCTGAAGCTCAAACGTGCCATGTAACACGAGAATGAACCTCATTCGTTCTTGCTGAAGCTCAAACGTGCTGCGTAACACGAGAATGAACCTCATTGGTTCTTGCTGAAGCTCAAACGTGCTGCGTAACACGAGAATGGACCTCATTGGTTCTTGCTGAAGCTCAAACGTGCCGTGTAACGCGAGAATGAACCTCATTGGTTTTTGCTGAAGCTCAAACGTGCCGCGTAACACGAGAATGAACCTCATTGGTTCTCGCTGAAGCTCAAACGTGCCGCGTAACGCGAGAATGAACCTCATTGGTTCTTGCTGAAGCTCAAACGTGCCGCGTAACACGAGAATGAACCTCATTGGTTCTCGCTGAAGCTCAAACGTGCCGCGTAACGCGAGAATGAACCTCATTGGTTCTCGCTGAAGCTCAAACGTGCCGCCTAACGCGAGAATGAACCTCATTGGTTCTCGCTGAAGCTCAAACGTGCTGCGTAACACGAGAATGAACCTCATTGGTTCTTGCTGAAGCTCAAACGTGCTGCGTAACGCGAGAATGAACCTCATTGCTTTTTGCGGAAGCTCAAATGTGCTGCGTAACGTGAGAATGAACCTCATTCGTTCTTGCTGAAGCTCAAACGTGCCATGTAACACGAGAATGAACCTCATTCGTTCTTGCAGAAGCTCAAATGTGCTGCGTAACACGAGAATGAACCTCATTGGTTCTTGCTGAAGCTCAAACGTGCCATGTAACACGAGAATGAACCTCATTCATTCTTGCTGAAGCTCAAACGTGCTGCGTAACACGAGAATGAACCTCATTGGTTCCTGCTGAAGCTCAAACATGCTGCGTAACACGAGAATGAACCTCATTGGTTCTTGCTGAAGCTCAAACGTGCTCCGTAACACGAGAATGGAACTCATTGGTTCTTGCTGAAGCTCAAACGTGCCGTGTAACGCGAGAATGAACCTCATTGGTTTTTGCTGAAGCTCAAACGTGCTGCGTAACGCGAGAATAAACCTCATTGGTTCTTGCGGAAGCTCAAACGTGCTGCGTAACGTGAGAATGAACCTCATTGGTTCTTGCGGAAGCTCCAACGTGCCGTGTAACACGAGAATGAACCTCATTGGTTCTTGCTGAAGCTCAAATGTGCCATGTAACGCAAGAATGAACCTCATTGCTTCTTGTGGAAGCTCAAACGTGCTGCGTAACGCCAGAATGAACCTCATTGGTTCTTGCGGAAGCTCAAACGTGCCGCGTAACACGAGAATGAACCTCATTGGTTCTTGCTGAAGCTCAAACGTGCCGCGTAACACGAGAATGAACCTCATTGGTTCTCGCTGAAGCTCAAACGTGCCGCGTAACGCGAGAATGCACCTCATTGGTTCTCGCTGAAGCTCAAACGTGCCGCCTAACACGAGAATGAACCTCATTGGTTCCTGCTGAAGCTCAAACGTGCTGCGTAACATGAGAATGAACCTCACTGGCTCTTGCTGAAGCTCAAATGTGCCATGTAACACGAGAATGAACCTCATTGGTTCTTGCTGAAGCTCAAACGTGCCATGTAACACGAGAATGAACCTCATTGGTTCTTGCTGAAGCTCAAACGTGCCGTGTAACACGAGAATGAACCTCATTGGTTCTTGCAGAAGCTCAAACGTGCCATGTAACACGAGAATGAACCTCATTTGTTCTTGCTGAAGCTCAAACGTGCCATGTAACACGAGAATGAACCTCATTGGTTCTTGCTGAAGCTCAAACGTGCTGCGTAACGCGAGAATGAACCTCATTGGTTCTTGCTGAAGCTCAAACGAGCCATGTAACACGAGAATGAACCTCATTGGTTCTTGCTGAAGCTCAAATGTGCCATGTAACACGAGAATGAACCTCATTGATTCTTGCTGAAGCTCAAACTTGCCGTGTAACATGAGAATGAACCTCATTGGTTCTTGCGGAAGCTCAAACGTGCTACGTAACACGAGAATGAACCTCATTGGCTCTTGCTGAAGCTCAAATGTGCCATGTAACACGAGAATGAACCTCATTGGTTCCTGCTGAAGTTCAAACGTGCTGCGTAACACGAGAATGAACCTCATTGGTTCTTGCGGAAGCTCAAACGTGCTGCGTAACACGAGAATGAACCTCATTGGTTCCTGCGGAAGCTCAAACGTGTTGCGCAACACGAGAATGGACCTCATTGGTTATTGTAGAAGCTCAAACGTGATGCGTAACACGAGAATGAACCTCATTGGTTCTTGTGGAAGCTCAAACGTGCTGCGTAACACGAGAATGAACCTCATTGGTTCCTGCTGAAGCTCAAACGTGCCGTGTAACGCGAGAATGAACCTCATTGGTTTTTGTGTAAGATCAAACGTGCTGCGTAACACGAGAATGAACCTCATTGGTTCCTGCGGAAGCTCAAACGTGCTGCGCAACACGAGAATGGACCTCATTGGTTATTGTAGAAGCTCAAACGTGATGCGTAACACGAGAATGAACCTCATTGGTTCTTGTGGAAGCTCAAACGTGCTGCGTAACACGAGAATGAACCTCATTGGTTCCTGCTGAAGCTCAAACGTGCCGTGTAACGCGAGAATGAACCTCATTGGTTTTTGTGGAAGATCAAACGTGCTGCGTAACACGAGAATGAACCTCATTGATTCCTGCTGAAGCTCAAACGTGCTGCGTAACACGAGAATGAACCTCATTGGTTCCTGCTGAAGCTCAAACGTGCTGCGTAACACGAGAATGAACCTCATTGGTTCTTGCTGAAGCTCAAACGTGCTGCGTAACGCGAGAATGAACCTCATTGGTTCTTGCGGAAGCTCAAATGTGCTGCGTAACGTGAGAATGAACCTCATTGGTTCCTGCTGAAGCTCAAACGTGCCGCGTAACGCGAGAATGAACCTCATTGGTTCTCGCTGAAGCTCAAACGTGCCATGTAACACGAGAATAAACCTCATTTGTTCCTGCTGAAGCTCAAACGTGCTGCGTAACACGAGAATGAACCTCATTGGTTCTTGCTGAAGCTCAAACGTGCCATGTAACACGAGAATGAACCTCATTGGTTCTTGCTGAAGCTCAAAGGTGCTGCGTAACACGAGAATGAACCTCATTAGTTCTTGCTGAAGCTCAAACGTGCCATGTAACACGAGAATGAACCTCATTGGTTCCTGATGAAGCTCAAATGTGCTGCATAACACGAGAATGAACTTCATTCGTTCTTGCTGAAGCTCAAACGTGCCATGTAACACGAGAATGAACCTCATTGGTTCCTGCTGAAGCTCAAATGTGCTGTGTAACACGAGAATGGACCTCATTGGTTCTTGCGGAAGCTCAAACGTGCTGCGTAACGCGAGAATGAACCTCATTGCTTCTTGCGGAAGCTCAAATGTGCTGCGTAACGTGAGAATGAACCTCATTGGTTCTTGCTGAAGCTCAAACGTGCCATGTAACACGAGAATGAACCTCATTCGTTCTTGCTGAAGCTCAAACGTGCTGCGTAACACGAGAATGAAGCTCATTGGTTCCTGCTGAAGCTCAAACATGCTGCGTAACACGAGAATGAACCTCATTGGTTCTTGCTGAAGCTCAAACGTGCCATGTAACACGAGAATGAACCTCATTCGTTCTTGCTGAAGCTCAAACATGCTGCGTAACACGAGAATGAACCTCATTGGTTCTTGCTGAAGCTCAAACGTGCTGCGTAACACGAGAATGGACCTCATTGGTTCTTGCTGAAGCTCAAACGTGCCGTGTAACGCGAGAATGAACCTCATTGGTTTTTGCTGAAGCTCAAACGTGCCGCGTAACACGAGAATGAACCTCATTGGTTCTCGCTGAAGCTCAAACGTGCCGCGTAACGCGAGAATGAACCTCATTGGTTCTTGCTGAAGCTCAAACGTGCCGCGTAACACGAGAATGAACCTCATTGGTTCTCGCTGAAGCTCAAACGTGCCGCATAACGCGAGAATGAACCTCATTGGTTCTTGCTGAAGCTCAAACGTGCCGCATAACGCGAGAATGAACCTCATTGGTTCCTGCTGAAGCTCAAACGTGCCGCGTAACGCGAGAATGAACCTCATTGGTTCTCGCTGAAGCTCAAACGTGCCGCCTAACGCGAGAATGAACCTCATTGGTTCTCGCTGAAGCTCAAACGTGCTGCGTAACACGAGAATGAACCTCATTGGTTCTTGCTGAAGCTCAAACGTGCTGCGTAACGCGAGAATGAACCTCATTGCTTTTTGCGGAAGCTCAAATGTGCTGCGTAACGTGAGAATGAACCTCATTCGTTCTTGCTGAAGCTCAAACGTGCCATGTAACACGAGAATGAACCTCATTCGTTCTTGCAGAAGCTCAAATGTGCTGCGTAACACGAGAATGAACCTCATTGGTTCTTGCTGAAGCTCAAACGTGCCATGTAACACGAGAATGAACCTCATTCATTCTTGCTGAAGCTCAAACGTGCTGCGTAACACGAGAATGAACCTCATTGGTTCCTGCTGAAGCTCAAACATGCTGCGTAACACGAGAATGAACCTCATTGGTTCTTGCTGAAGCTCAAACGTGCTCCGTAACACGAGAATGGAACTCATTGGTTCTTGCTGAAGCTCAAACGTGCCGTGTAACGCGAGAATAAACCTCATTGGTTCTTGCGGAAGCTCAAACGTGCTGCGTAACGTGAGAATGAACCTCATTGGTTCTTGCGGAAGCTCCAACGTGCCGTGTAACACGAGAATGAACCTCATTGGTTCTTGCTGAAGCTCAAATGTGCCATGTAACGCAAGAATGAACCTCATTGCTTCTTGTGGAAGCTCAAACGTGCTGCGTAACGCCAGAATGAACCTCATTGGTTCTTGCGGAAGCTCAAACGTGCCGCGTAACACGAGAATGAACCTCATTGGTTCTTGCTGAAGCTCAAACGTGCCGCGTAACACGAGAATGAACCTCATTGGTTCTCGCTGAAGCTCAAACGTGCCGCGTAACGCGAGAATGCACCTCATTGGTTCTCGCTGAAGCTCAAACGTGCCGCCTAACGCGAGAATGAACCTCATTGGTTCTCGCTGAAGCTCAAACGTGCTGCGTAACGCGAGAATGAACCTCATTGGTTCTCGCTGAAGCTCAAACGTGCAGTGTAACGCGAGAATGAACCTCATTGGTTTTTGCTGAAGCTCAAACGTGCTGCGTAACGGCGAGAATAAACCTCATTAGTTCTTGCGGAAGCTCAAACGTGCCGCGTAACACGAGAATGAACCTCATTGGTTCTCACTGAAGCTCAAACGTGCTGCGTAACGTGAGAATGAACCTCATTGGTTCTTGCTGAAGCTCAAACGTGCCGCGTAACGTGAGAATGAACCTCATTGGTTCCTGCTGAAGCTCAAACGTGCCGCGTAACGCGAGAATGAACCTCATTGGTTCTCGCTGATGCGCAAACGTGCCGCGTAACGCGAGAATGAACCTCATTGGTTCTCGCTGAAGCCGCCTAACGCGAGAATGAACCTCATTGGTTCTCGCTGAAGCTCAAACGTGCCGCGTAACGCGAGAATGAACCTCATTGGTTCTCGCTGAAGCTCAAACGTGCCGCGTAACGCGAGAATGAACCTCATTGGTTCTCGCTGAAGCTCAAACGTGCCGCCTAACACGAGAATGAACCTCATTGGTTCTCGCTGAAGCTCAAACGTGCCGCCTAACGCGAGAATGAACCTCATTGGTTCTTCCTGAAGCTCAAACGTGCCGCGTAACGCGAAAATGAACCTCATTGGTTCTCGCTGAAGGTCAAACGTGCCGCCTAACGTGAGAATGAACCTCATTGGTTCTTTTAATCATTTATGTAAATTCATTGAATGAACCTGTAGGGAATCTGAAGTGTACTTCAAAATTAAAAGTATGTTTAAAAAAAAAAACTGTATATAATATTAATGAAATGAAAGTCCACTCAAGTGTACTTAAAAAGAGAGTACACTTCCATGACTGTTATATAAAATAAAACATTTCTTTTTTCCCATTTCACCCATAATTTGAACCATATTCACCATAAATGTTATAATGCTCATTGCACTGCTATAAGTGCTACATTGTCCTGAAGCTACAGACCATTTCAAGGAAAAAAAATGCAGTACTCTCCAACATGCAAAGGAAGCAAATTTAGTCCTCTCGGGCCTTAATGTCGCCCTCTGAGCCCTTCACGCCGCAGAGCTGAATCAAACATGGCTTCATATAATGTGGGAGAAAGCAATCGCAGGGCCAGATCAATAGACTTTTAATCGCATCTCTGCAGGCCTCTTCTCCACTCAGCCACTTTTGTATTCTAGCTAAATACCTTGTGGCTTTTATTTCGATGTCTTCCAAACCAACTTACCTCACCTTAACTCATCTCAGTCTCTTTTGCTCGAATCTGCCTCCCTCATCTGATCCATGTAATCTTTTTCTTTTTTATTGAGAATGCATCAAATCTGTGAAATAGTGTTTAGATATTTTTTTCTACCTTCACTGACTGTACTTTCTGTACTAAGTGACAGCATGTCTCTGTGTTTAATTCTATGTAGCATTATATAACAGTTAAGGCTCTCAAATATGATTGGTCAAGCAGAGTTCCTAGAATGCTGATATAACTGCCCAATAGCATTGGGACTTTTCATTGTTTGTATCATTCTGCATATCTGTGTTTGCCCGTTCACTCTCGTTACACCAGTAGATGGCGACAAGTGATTGTCTTTATGAGAGTCAGTGAATCATTCATTCAACCAATAATTAATTCAAGAATGATCAAAAGACCAATCTTATTAGCAGCTTTGATGTTACAGTATTTTTTTTTTCAAATATCCATTATTCCAAGGGTACATCAGCATTAATCTGGACAAATCTGAGAGTAACATTTACGTCCACACTAGCGTTTTCAAAAGTTGCTTGTCCGCTTAAATCCTCTAACTGTGTATGCATAAAACATCATTAAAGCTGATCATTCATCAGTATCATCATTTAAGATGATACTGAGACACCAGACATAATAAAGTTCTCACACCATTCTTCTGGCACAAAGGTCACACACAAAATCACCATTGTATGGTCAAAAACATTTCATTTAGTTTCATTTTCATTGATTTTTGTATTTCGAATTGTGTGTGTCGTTTATCAGTGCAAATAATTCCAAAGAAAAATGTTTGCTTGTAATATTCCAATGTAACTATATGTATAATAAAATAAAACTTGGACAAATAACATGCTAAAAAGCTTTAATAACTTATGCTACCTTTCTTCATCCGTCTTCATTCTGGTGTTGTATGATCACTTTTTAGAATTCCCATTTGATAAAACCAAGCCATGTGAGTAAAATGGGTTGTGAATGCTATTTTATATAGACTTTATCTTCACAGCTGTATATTTAATAAATAAGCATAGTAAAAACTTGAAAACCTGAGAGCCAGACTGCTTATCAACAACATGATGTACTGTAAAGAGCTTTGCTGTCAAAATTCAGAGCTATTCTATTAATTAGGAGCTGTAGGATGCTGAATGCTCTTGAATACATCAAAACCTCTGTAAAGATCATGTTTCCTGAAGGATTTGTGAGGGAGAAAAAACATTTTCCCCACCTTCGCCTTTTCTGTAACCATTACTCTCAGCTGAAAACTATTACTCTCAGATCTACCTGTCAACCTTAAGTTAATAAAGCTTTTTAGGGTGTTATTTGTGACATTTCTCTGAAGGTAGCAGTGCATTACTCTGTGATGCTTTCATGGCAACCTATATTCTAAATAAAACATAACATCAAAAAGGCCTATAACCAGCTTGCCTTCAGGCTAGTCTTTAGGTTGGGGAGGAAACAACTGGCTGGTTGTGACGTCATGGCATGAATATTAATTAGGCCATGCTGACTTTGCCTTACCAGACCGCCTGTTCACGTAAATGCATTAATATTCATGAGTATAGCATAGTAGTAATTATACATTCCTGTGCACATAGTTATGTTGACAGGTTCTCAGGACATACTGTGCTGCTTTGGGATGTTAGTTTAAATAAAAAAAAATATTATGGCATTTTATGGCATTTTTATAATTATTGTAAACACACAAAACCTAACCTATGGATAAATGCTTTGATCAGACATTTTTTCCCCTTTCTTTCTTAAAGGGTTTGTTCACCCAAAAATTACAATTCTGTCATCATCTACTCCATAAAACCATAAGACTTTCGTTCATCTTCGAAACACAATTACCACTTTGACGCTTCAATAAAAAAGTTCATAAAGAGATCGTAAAACTAATCCGTATGAATTGAGTCCCATCCCACCACACCTGTCCCTAACTTTACCCTTAAACTGACCCGTCCCACCACACCTGTCCCTAACTTTACCCTTAAACTGACCCATCCCACCACACCTGTCCCTAACTTTACCCGTATCCCACCTCAATATCAGCAAATAAGTGTTTTGCAATACAATATGAACACAATAAGTACATTGTACTTATTTTTTGATGTAAGCACATAGTAGTTAAGGCAGGTACGGTTTAATAATGTTATCAAATACTATGGATACCAAGTGATCATATATTTGTGAGATCACCCCAGTTTATTAACCAATTATCATTAAAAGGACTATTTGAACAAAAAAATCTTGGCCTTTCTTTGATACAACACTAAGAAACTCACTGGAACAGTCATTATTTTATGAGCTTGGCTCAGCTGCAGGTACGAGACCTCAGAACTCAATAAGCAAGAGAAAATAAACCTCTCCTGCTTATTTGCCATCCTCCTCCTCAACCTTCCTAAGTAATGTGAAATTAAAGGCTTCTTCACAGTCTATAATTAGTCGACCCTGACACGAGAATGAACCTCATTGGTTCTCGCTGAAGCTCAAACGTGCTGCGTAACGCGAGAATGAACCTCATTGGTTCTCGCTGAAGCTCAAACGTGCAGTGTAACGCGAGAATGAACCTCATTGGTTTTTGCTGAAGCTCAAACGTGCTGCGTAACGGCGAGAATAAACCTCATTAGTTCTTGCGGAAGCTCAAACGTGCCGCGTAACACGAGAATGAACCTCATTGGTTCTCACTGAAGCTCAAACGTGCTGCGTAACGTGAGAATGAACCTCATTGGTTCTTGCTGAAGCTCAAACGTGCCGCGTAACGTGAGAATGAACCTCATTGGTTCCTGCTGAAGCTCAAACATGCCGCGTAACGCGAGAATGAACCTCATTGGTTCTCGCTGAAGCCGCCTAACGCGAGAATGAACCTCATTGGTTCTCGCTGAAGCTCAAACGTGCCGCGTAACGCGAGAATGAACCTCATTGGTTCTTGCTGAAGCTCAAACGTGCCGCGTAACGTGAGAATGAACCTCATTGGTTCCTGCTGAAGCTCAAACATGCCGCGTAACGCGAGAATGAACCTCATTGGTTCTCGCTGAAGCCGCCTAACGCGAGAATGAACCTCATTGGTTCTCGCTGAAGCTCAAACGTGCCGCGTAACGCGAGAATGAACCTCATTGGTTCTCGCTGAAGCTCAAACGTGCCGCCTAACGCGAGAATGAACCTCATTGGTTCTCGCTGAAGCTCAAACGTGCCGCCTAACGCGAGAATGAACCTCATTGGTTCTTCCTGAAGCTCAAACGTGCCGCGTAACGCGAAAATGAACCTCATTGGTTCTCGCTGAAGGTCAAACGTGCCGCCTAACGTGAGAATGAACCTCATTGGTTCTTTTAATCATTTATGTAAATTCATTGAATGAACCTGTAGGGAATCTGAAGTGTACTTCAAAATTAAAAGTATGTTTAAAAAAAAAACTGTATATAATATTAATGAAATGAAAGTCCACTCAAGTGTACTTAAAAAGAGAGTACACTTCCATGACTGTTATATAAAATAAAACATTTCTTTTTTCCCATTTCACCCATAATTTGAACCATATTCACCATAAATGTTATAATGCTCATTGCACTGCTATAAGTGCTACATTGTCCTGAAGCTACAGACCATTTCAAGGAAAAAAAATGCAGTACTCTCCAACATGCAAAGGAAGCAAATTTGCAAAAGAAAAATGTTTGCTTGTAATATTCCAATGTAACTATTTGTATAATAAAAAGATTGTATAATAAAATAAAACTTGGACAAATAACATGCTAAAAAGCTTTAATAACTTATGCTACCTTTCTTCATCCGTCTTCATTCTGGTGTTGTATGATCACTTTTTAGAATTCCCATTTGATAAAACCAAGCCATGTGAGTAAAATGGGTTGTGAATGCTATTTTATATAGACTTTATCTTCACAGCTGTATATTTAATAAATAAGCATAGTAAAAACTTGAAAACCTGAGAGCCAGACTGCTTATCAACAACATGATGTACTGTAAAGAGCTTTGCTGTCAAAATTCAGAGCTATTCTATTAATTAGGAGCTGTAGGATGCTGAATGCTCTTGAATACATCAAAACCTCTGTAAAGATCATGTTTCCTGAAGGATTTGTGAGGGAGAAAAAACATTTTCCCCACCTTCGCCTTTTCTGTAACCATTACTCTCAGCTGAAAACTATTACTCTCAGATCTACCTGTCAACCTTAAGTTAATAAAGCTTTTTAGGGTGTTATTTGTGACATTTCTCTGAAGGTAGCAGTGCATTACTCTGTGATGCTTTCATGGCAACCTATATTCTAAATAAAACATAACATCAAAAAGGCCTATAACCAGCTTGCCTTCAGGCTAGTCTTTAGGTTGGGGAGGAAACAACTGGCTGGTTGTGACGTCATGGCATGAATATTAATTAGGCCATGCTGACTTTGCCTTACCAGACCGCCTGTTCACGTAAATGCATTAATATTCATGAGTATAGCATAGTAGTAATTATACATTCCTGTGCACATAGTTATGTTGACAGGTTCTCAGGACATACTGTGCTGCTTTGGGATGTTAGTTTAAATAAAAAAAAATATTATGGCATTTTATGGCATTTTTATAATTATTGTAAACACACAAAACCTAACCTATGGATAAATGCTTTGATCAGACATTTTTTCCCCTTTCTTTCTTAAAGGGTTTGTTCACCCAAAAATTACAATTCTGTCATCATCTACTCCATAAAACCATAAGACTTTCGTTCATCTTCGAAACACAATTACCACTTTGACGCTTCAATAAAAAAGTTCATAAAGAGATCGTAAAACTAATCCGTATGAATTGAGTGTTATGGAACACAGACTCGGAAACATAGAAGTGCAGTAACTGTCTTTTTATTGAGCAGCACAGAGTGTAATGGCGGTAAACAGGTGAGTAGAACGTGCAATGATACTTTTGATGAATGGAGATGGAAATGAATGAAATGTCTTTCCTTATAGATGCAGGAGATCGTGAATGGCTGAATAGACGGATGGCTGGATTACACACCTCGCTGATGGGTAAGTATGGAGAACACACACAGGAATGACAGGGAGACACAATGGGGAACAGACGCTGAAGAAACTTGCTGGAGAATGACGCCGGAGATAGATGCTGGAGGATGGTGCTGAGAATATATCGCTGGAGACAGGCAAGTAGTCCACAAAGTCTTTAACGAGACTGGACACTCAACTGATGCAAGGTGTGTGCTTAAGTAGCAGTCCTGGTGATGAGGGAGATGGCATGCAGATGTGTATGATTAGTATTCTGGTGAGAGTGTGCACTGTGATTGGCTGGGTGGAGGTCTGTGACAGTTAGCAATGTGGGATCAAGAATGTCGTATCTAAGGACCCATGACCGCTCCTCCGGGCCATAGCCTTCTTAGTCGATTAGATAAACCAGAATGCCACCACAGTGCCGAGAGACCAGGATCTCATTTCTGGTAGGTGCTGTCGCCATCCAGGACTGAGGGCAGGTGCATCCTGATGTCCCATGTGGATAGCCAAACCTTCTGTCCTGGTTGGTACGTGGGAGTCTCCTTCCGTCGGACATCGGCTTGGATCTGTTGACATCTCACTGCCCACTGAAGCTGATGGTGAGCTGCTTCCCAGACCCTCTAGATCTCTCGGAGCCAGTAGTCGACCGATGGATGAGCACACACTGGAAGGGAGTCCAGTGTCAGGTTGACGAAGAGAGTTCTGCACGTACTTGGCCCAGCCCAAAAAACTGATTCCAATAGTTATGGTGGCCGTGGTAGAAGGTTTGTAGGAAATGTCTTATGTCCACTTTCTCTCCACTTTCCCATTCGACTGGGGATATATCCTGATGAGAGACTCATGGTCACACCTAGGAGGGTGAAGAAAGCTTTCCACACCCTGGAGATTAATTGGGGCCCCGTTCTTATACAATGTCATCAGGGATCCCAAAATATCTGAATACATGATTGAAGAAGAGTTAAGCAGTTTTGATGGCTGTCGTAGTCCCCTGAGAGGAGCAGCTTTGGAGGCATTTGAGGAGGTTGACTGATCGTAGGACCATTGGATGGGACTCACCACCAGACTTGTGGGAAGGATGGGCTCAGGTTCTTTGAGGGTTTCCTCTGGAGTGTGGAGATGGGAGAGTGCATCAGCTTTTACATTATTGGTACCAGGACGATAGGAAATAGAGAAATTGAATCTGGTGAAGAACAGAGCCCTTCTGGCTTGGCGGAGGTTCAATCTTTTAGCTTCTCTTAGATATTTAGATACTGTTACATATACTGTACTAGATTATGATTACTTAGCTAGATTATGTTTATTACCTGTAAATAAAATAATGGTTTGTATTATTACAAATGCAATGAATACATGCAAGGTATACATTACAGTTTACAATATATATTATTTTAAATTGTAATAATATTATAGATTTTACTATATTTTTTGCCTTGGTGAGCATAAGAAACTTATTTCAAAAATATTTTAAAAGTCTTACCGCCCTCAAACTTATTTTCAGTACAGCTAGGTTTCTTTTCAGTTGATGCAGGCTAAAAAAAAGTGACATATGTTTCTGTGTATTGCATGGCAATACTGCACCTGTATATAATCCAAAGTAGAAAGATACATATTCACTGGGAGGTTGCAACTTCAAATATTCAGCTGTACCGTCTTTGTATCTGGCCTGATGCTGTTTGGTCAGGTATACAAGCGATCTATTTTTTCTCTTGTTGTGGAGGCTGGTGTGATGTTTCTCTCTCTGCCCCTGTACCGTTCAGCCCACGATATGGTCTAATGTTCAGAAGCAGAAAATGAAAGAGAATATCCCATTCAGTTAAATATGAAGTGGCACCATACAGAGCATTTATAATTAGTGTCAGGGTCGACTAATTATAGACTGTGAAGAAGCCTTTAATTTCACATTACTTAGGAAGGTTGAGGAGGAGGATGGCAAATAAGCAGGAGAGGTTTATTTTCTCTTGCTTATTGAGTTCTGAGGTCTCGTACCTGCAGCTGAGCCAAGCTCATAAAATAATGACTGTTCCAGTGAGTTTCTTAGTGTTGTATCAAAGAAAGGCCAAGATTTTTTTGTTCAAATAGTCCTTTTAATGATAATTGGTTAATAAACTGGGGTGATCTCACAAATATATGATCACTTGGTATCCATAGTATTTGATAACATTATTAAACCGTACCTGCCTTAACTACTATGTGCTTACATCAAAAAATAAGTACAATGTACTTATTGTGTTCATATTGTATTGCAAAACACTTATTTGCTGATATTGAGGTGGGATACGGGTAAAGTTAGGGACAGGTGTGGTGGGACGGGTCAGTTTAAGGGTAAAGTTAGGGACAGGTGTGGTGGGACGGGTCAGTTTAAGGGTAAAGTTAGGGACAGGTGTGGTGGGATGGGATGGGTAAGTTTAAGGGTAAAGTTAGGGACAGGTGTGGTGGGATGGGATGGGTAAGTTTAAGGGTAAAGTTAGGGACAGGTGTGGTGGGATGGGATGGGTAAGTTTAAGGGTAAAGTTAGGGACAGGTGTGGTGGGATGGGATGGGTAAGTTTAAGGGTAAAGTTAGGGACAGGTGTGGTGGGATGGGATGGGTAAGTTTAAGGGTAAAGTTAGGGACAGGTGTGGTGGGATGGGTAAGTTTAAGGGTAAAGTTAGGGACAGGTGTGGTGGGATGGGTAAGTTTAAGGGTAAAGTTAGGGACAGGTGTGGTGGGATGGGTAAGTTTAAGGGTAAAGTTAGGGAAAGGTGTGGTGGGATGGGTAAGTTTAAGGGTAAAGTTAGGGACAGGTGTGGTGGGATGGGTCAGTTTAAGGGTAAAGTTAGGGACAGGTGTGGTGGGATGGGTAAGTTTAAGGGTAAAGTTAGGGACAGGTGTGGTGGGATGGGTCAGTTTAAGGGTAAAGTTAGGGACAGGTGTGGTGGGATGGGTCAGTTTAAGGGTAAAGTTAGGGACAGGTGTGGTGGTATGGGTAAGTTTAAGGGTAAAGTTAGGGACAGGTGTGGTGGTATGGGTAAGTTTAAGGGTAAAGTTAGGGACAGGTGTGGTGGGATGGGTCAGTTTAAGGGTAAAGTTAGGGACAGGTGTGGTGGGATGGGTAAGTTTAAGGGTAAAGTTAGGGACAGGTGTGGTGGGATGGGTCAGTTTAAGGGTAAAGTTAGGGACAGGTGTGGTGGGATGGGTCAGTTTAAGGGTAAAGTTAGGGACAGGTGTGGTGGGATGGGTCAGTTTAAGGGTAAAGTTAGGGACAGGTGTGGTGGGATGGATCAGTTTAAGGGTAAAGTTAGGGACAGGTGTGGTGGGATGGGTAAGTTTAAGGGTAAAGTTAGGGACAGGTGTGGTGGGATGGGTAAGTTTAAGGGTAAAGTTAGGGACAGGTGTGGTGGGATGGGTCAGTTTAAGGGTAAAGTTAGGGACAGGTGTGGTGGGATGGGTCAGTTTAAGGGTAAAGTTAGGGACAGGTGTGGTGGGATGGGTCAGTTTAAGGGTAAAGTTAGGGACAGGTGTGGTGGGATGGGTAAGTTTAAGGGTAAAGTTAGGGACAGGTGTGGTGGGATGGGTCAGTTTAAGGGTAAAGTTAGGGACAGGTGTGGTGGGATGGGTAAGTTTAAGAGTAAAGTTAGGGACAGGTGTGGTGGGATGGGTCAGTTTAAGGGTAAAGTTAGGGACAGGTGTGGTGGGATGGGTAAGTTTAAGGGTAAAGTTAGGGACAGGTGTGGTGGGATGGGTCAGTTTAAGGGTAAAGTTAGGGACAGGTGTGGTGGGATGGGATGGGTAAGTTTAAGGGTAAAGTTAGGGACAGGTGTGGTGGGATGGGATGGGTAAGTTTAAGGGTAAAGTTAGGGACAGGTGTGGTGGGATGGGATGGGTAAGTTTAAGGGTAAAGTTAGGGACAGGTGTGGTGGGATGGGATGGGTAAGTTTAAGGGTAAAGTTAGGGACAGGTGTGGTGGGATGGGATGGGTAAGTTTAAGGGTAAAGTTAGGGACAGGTGTGGTGGGATGGGTAAGTTTAAGGGTAAAGTTAGGGACAGGTGTGGTGGGATGGGTAAGTTTAAGGGTAAAGTTAGGGACAGGTGTGGTGGGATGGGTAAGTTTAAGGGTAAAGTTAGGGACAGGTGTGGTGGGATGGGTAAGTATAAGGGTAAAGTTAGGGAAAGGTGTGGTGGGATGGGTAAGTTTAAGGGTAAAGTTAGGGACAGGTGTGGTGGGATGGGTAAGTTTAAGGGTAAAGTTAGGGACAGGTGTGGTGGGATGGGTCAGTTTAAGGGTAAAGTTAGGGACAGGTGTGGTGGGATGGGAAAGTTTAAGGGTAAAGTTAGGTACAGGTGTGGTGGGATGGGTCAGTTTAAGGGTAAAGTATACCCATACCACCACACCTGTCCCTAACTTTACCCTTAAACTTACCCATCCCACCACACCTGTCCCTAACTTTACCCGTAATCCCACCTCAATATCAGCAAAAGTGTTTTGCAATACAATATGAACACAATAAGTACATTGTACTTATATTTTGATGTAAGCACATAGTAGTTAAGGCACCTAATATAAAGTGGGGCCGTACTTTGTTTTAAGGATGTCCTGATACTTTTGCAGGTAAATGAGACCAAAATATATTTCTTTGAAAAATATCTTTTTTAATGTTACATACTAGCAACACTGCAACATGATTTTTTTAAAGTATAATTTCAAACTGCTATAAGCAATACCATGCATATGGCTGAGGAGATATACATAAATCAAAATGACCATTCATAAAACCATATGACTAACTAATATACTTATAAATGCAGTATAGGTCTTAATGAGTCTTTATAATTATAGATAATACAGTATAAATAGGGCTATAATTCATTATAAGCATGGGCTTCATAGAAAGTGTTACCAAAAGGTTTTGTGCAATGATGTAGTTGATGATTCCCCCACCATCACAGGCCTTTTTTCTCTCATTTTGAGCCACTGGCCCTCAAAATGTCTGATCACGGCCCTATAGAGGAAGGATACAATGAAACTGATGCTGCATCCAGAAAACAGGTGGTCTGACAAGTCAGTTTAAGGGCTGCTGTAAAACTTTTGGAGAACATCTGTTCACCTTGTCCAAATGCTACGCAGTTATAGTTTAATAGTTACTGTTTGCACATTCTTTTATGTCTATATTTTATGGCAGCCATGGCTTGTCTTAAAGGTGCAGTATGTAATATTAACAGCTAGTGGTTGAAACGGGAATACTGCAGTCCAAATTCAAAATCAGTTTGTTTCCTGGCTTCCATGGCTGCAATGCACTGTGTTTTGTCAAATGGCAACCTGGGGTGTCAAAGTACTATTGGGTAAATTGGCAGTGTGCAGGAATACACAGACCAAAACAAAAACAGACATTTCTACATGGAATGCACATTTCATAATGATTGTGGGGTGAAGTAAGCATGAATAAGTTAATTCAGGCAAGAATTTAAAAAACGAAGTATACTATATTAGTACTTAATTCAAGCTAAATTATATCAACGTTATAAAATTAGGTAGCCTAAAACTACTCAACTTTTCTGATACTAGTGTTCCCATAATGCACTGGGGCATGAATAATTTTCACAGTTTTCCAGCTGTATTTACACTGTTGTATCATTGCTTTTGTTTTTAGGTTTAGTAACTTGCCCTTTTGTGACACCTGGAGTTCATTTTCTACTCAAAATGACACATTCATAAATGTATTGTCATTATGTATTGTGTACCAAATATTGAGGTCTCTGTGTTCAGGTGCTGAATTACTTCTATTATGTAGATATATTGTCTAGACAATATCTATTGTGCTATTTACTTAGATGTTTCTAACTAAAAAAAAACAAAACAAAACAGCATATGCTGGTTAGTTTTGAAGCATGGCAGCTGGTTTGAGCTGGTTTATGCTGGTCCTGAGCTGGTTATAAGCTGGTCCTGAGCTGGAGCTAGTTTCTTAGGACCAGTTTAGAACCAGCACTTGACTAGCTTTGACCAGCTGCCATGCTTCAAAACATAACTAACCAACATATGCTGTTTTTTTTTTGTTTGTTTTTTTTAAAGTGTGGTTTAATTCAGTGTTATATTGTTGAGTAAAAAGTATTTTAACCAGAAATTATTCAAAAACCTTTTACTGGTCAAGTTAAAGTTACTTATTTTCTTTGTTAAATTTTACTTCACTTAGTTAAGTAGAGTTTACTTAATTCCATATGTGAAATTCTACTTAAAAATCTGTGTGCCAAAACTTGCAAAAGATTACAAATTAGTATTTGAACTTAGCATTTTTCATAAATCTCTGCAAACATATGGTATTTTTATGCATACAGAACCTTTAATGTCTCTTATTAATCTTAATCCAATATTTATACCCTGGTTTCACAGACTAAAATGCATGTTTGAGCTGTTGTAACCAGATGGGTACACTGTAAAAAAATGTAAGCTTGTACAACAAAAAAAATCTTTTTCTTGTTGACTCAACTTTTGTAAATAACAGTTATACGAACTGAAAATAAGTTGTCTGTGACACACAAAAAAACGTTTAGTTGAGTCAACTTGACATTATTTGTTTTCTGGAGAACTATAACTATTCTGTAAAAATCTTTTGTAGTTGAGCCAAAATTTTTTGTCTATTGGAAACAGAAGTTCTTATTAAGAATAAACGGGGCCAGATGTTGATTTTTTAATTGAAAATCATTTGGTCATCACCATTTTGGTGAGGAGCGTTTCCTTTGGTTGGGCAGTTTGACTCTTGGCTTTATATGAGAGTTTGTGATCTTTGTAACAGTGTTTAGCAAAACATAATTTGTTGCTAAGAAAGAAAGAAACCAAGATGGTCAAGATTTCAGCCTCATAAACTCAAACAAACCATTCATCTTATTTCTGACCAAAAGTGATTATTTTAATTCATATTTTAGTATTAAAATATTAAAATCATGGCTCCCAGCATGCATTGTGGCATGAAACATGTCACCATTGTTGAGATTCATATGCTGATTCTTGATGTTTCTGTGTGTGTCTAAAAAATTCCCACAATGTATTTAAAAATCAAAATTCAGAATGTCTGATCTGTTGCATAAAAGTTTTGTTGGTAAATATAATATATTATTCACAAATAATCACTTTTGATCAGGAATAAGAGTAGTGAACTATTCCCCTTTATAATGCTGTTGTCTAGATCACCTGATCATTTTTGTTTATGGCTTTCTTTGTAACATATTATGTTTTGCTAAACACTGTTACAAAGACCACAGACTCATAAAAAGCCAAGAGTCAAACTGCCCAACCAAAGGAAATGCTCCTCACCAAAATGGTGACCAAACATTTTCAATAAAAAAAAAAATCAACATCTAAACCTGTTTATTCTTAATAAGAACTTCTGTTTCCAATAGACAAAACATGTTGAATTAGCTCAACTACAAAAGATTTGTTACAGAATAGTTGCATCTCTCCAGAAACAAAATAATGTCAAGTTGACTCAACTAAACTTTTTTGTGTGTGTCACAGACAACTTATTTTCTGTTCGTATAACTGTTATTTAACAAAGGTTGAGTCAACAAGAAAAAGCTAGGGGAAATTAGTACTTAGATTTTTTTTGTTGTTGTACAAGATTTTTACAGAACCAACACAACAAAATCAGTCATTTCAAATTTCAAGTTGTGTTTTTTACAGTGTATAAACGGAGGTCGGAGGCCAGCTGCAAATTGGGTGGAGCTTTAGCCGCAAGTGGGCTGTACGAATTTCCAGAGGAGTTTGATTGGTTTATTTAATATCACCTGTGTTGTAGTAGCTATTGGTTCATGCTCCACAGTTGGTGGCGGTAATGTTGTAAGTTTTGTTGCAATCCATCAGAAAACTACTTTCACGTGTTCATCAGCGTTGAGTTGAAGGGGAAAGCTTGTTGTACAGTTTTTAGTTTTGTAAAAAAAAAAACATCAGTTGTGAAAAAGTACATTTCATAATGGTGTTTGTACACTGTTTTAGTCAAAAAGAATAAGGGTAAAATGTATCCTAATTAATTTCATTTTGTTTCAGTAGCACACACAAATTACAAAATCTGTAACGTGCATGACAAGATTCTTTTCTGCATTCCATTTCTACAATTTGCTCTCCAGATCATGGATTCTGAAGACAATAGGAAGGTATTGTGGCAGTGTAATTTTTGTAATTTTGTAATTAATTAGATTTTTTAGTCTTTACTGTAATTTGTGATTAATTTAATGCATCCTTGCATTCAATTAATTTTGATATTGTACTGGTTCTATTGCTTACTTTATTAGATTTTGTTGCATGACAATCAAATTAAGGAAGACATGGGAGAAAGAGAAAACAAGCTGTTGTAGCTGGTATTGTCAGCTTTTTTTTTTGCTGTATATATATTATATATACACTCACCTAAAGGATTATTAGGAACACCTGTTCAATTTCTCATTAATGCAATTATCTAATAAACCAATCACATGGCAGTTGCTTCAATGCATTTAGGGGTGTGGTCCTGGTCAAGACAATCTCCTGAACTCCAAACTGAATGTCAGAATGGGAAAGAAAGGTGATTTAAGCAATTTTGAGCGTGGCATGGTTGTTGGTGCCAGACGGGCCGGTCTGAGTATTTCACAATCTGCTCAGTTACTGGGATTTTCACGCACAACCATTTCTAGAGTTTACAAAGAATGGTGTGAAAAGGGAAAAACATCCAGTATGCGGCAGTCCTGTGGGTGAAAATGCCTTGTTGATGCTAGAGGTCAGAGGAGAATGGGCCGACTGATTCAAGCTGATAGAAGAGCAACTTTGACTGAAATAACCACTCGTTACAACCGAGTTATGCAGCAAAGCATTTGTGAAGCCACAACACGCACAACCTTGAGGCGGATGGGCTACAACAGCAGAAGACCCCACCGGGTACCACTCATCTCCACTACAAATAGGAAAAAGAGGCTAAAATTTGCACGAGCTCACCAAAATTGGACAGTTGAAGACTGTTGAGAAAAATGTTGCCTGGTCTGATGAGTCTCAATTTCTGTTGAGACATTCAGATGGTAGAGTCAGAATTTGGCGTAAACAGAATGAGAACATGGATCCATCATGCCTTGTTACCACTGTGCAGGCTGGTGGTGGTGGTGTAATGGTGTGGGGGATGTTTTCTTGGCACACTTTAGGCCCCTTAGTGCCAATTGGGCATCGTTTAAATGCCACGGCCTACCTGAGCATTGTTTCTGACCATGTCCATCCCTTTATGACCACCATGTACCCATCCCTCTGATGGCTACTTCCAGCAGGATAATGCACCATGTCACAAAGCTCGAATCATTTCAAATAGGTTTCTTGAACATGACAATGAGTTCACTGTACTAAAATGGCCCCCACAGTCACCAGATCTCAACCCAATAGAGCATCTTTGGGATGTGGTGGAACGGGAGCTTCGTGCCCTGGATGTGCATCCCACAAATCTCCATCAACTGCGAGATGCTATCCTATCAATATGGGCCAACATTTCTAAAGAATGCTTTCAGCACCTTGTTGAATCAATGCCACGTAGAATTAAGGCAGTTCTGAAGGCGAAAGGGGGTCAAACACAGTATTAGTATGGTGTTCCTAATAATCCTTTAGGTGAGTATATATATATTCATTTTGCTGATATATATATATATATATATATATTAATTAAAAATTTATGGATAATTTTATCACTTCTTTTTTTTTTATTCTAATCCACTTTCAGAAGAATGCTCTGCACTTCTCCCTGAAACCTATGGCAAGAAAAAAACAAAAACAGAACTTGCATATGAAAGTAAGAACTTTGATAAGAAACAAAATACATATACTATGCTGGGTTTCAAATTATGTAACTATAATATTGGCAGCTAAATTACTTAATTTTAGCAGACCAAACCCCAGTTGTGCCCTCTGTTTTAAGCAAGGTATGCATAATCAATTTTAATGATGATTTAAAATTGGAACAATTTGAATCCACTTATATTTTTCTTTAAGGATGAGCTGTTAAGAGATGATGACCCTCCATCATGCTTCATCTTCAATTTAGTTGAATAATGTTATAAAATGTGCTTCTTAACTTTTTTTAACAGCCTGTGGCTGCGCTAACTGTTGCTATCTTTTCAGTTATAGAGAGCGTTGCTAAAGAACATATTGCTTGAAGTTGTTCTTGAAGGAGATGCTGCCTACATACCCCTGTCAAAAAAGTAGTTGGGGATGAAAACTTCAAGAATCAGGCGCACTTCTTATGGCTAGAAATTAAATATTGACATAAAACCCAAAACAAGAACAACATTGATAATGTTAAATGTTATGTTAATTATTATTATTTTATTTTTTTCCTCAGGTGTTGCATGTTGGAAAAAAATCTTCACACTACAAACAACTCTTCTGGGAAATGTACTTAATCTCCACTTGTTTGGAGTGCCGTTTTGAATACAAATGCTGCACACCTGGTACTGTCAGGATACACACAGGCCAAGGAAGGAGCTCAGGAGTACTGGAATAGCCAGCGGCTGGAGTATCATAAGCTTTCAAGGAAACCAACACGTTGGTAAGAGGCGTTGGGAGTCTGGAGATCACACAGGAAGATTTGTGGAGAACAGTTAAGTGGGTCATTCCTAGTTCGAGGCCAGACGCTGCTTCAACTGGCTGTCCAGATCCCATTGGATAGGGTTAACAAAGACACTGGATAGAAGCACTGGCTCTGGAGTTTTGATGGCATCAGAGGGAGCATGGAGTCTGGATTGGGCGTCTGCGCGTACATTCTTAGAACTTGGACAATAGGAGATGTGGAATCAGAAACGGGTAAAGAATAAAGCCCACCTGGCATGACGTGGATTTAGTCTCTTAGCTTCTTTGAGATATTGCAAATTCTTGTGATCAGTGAGTACCACAAAAGGATGACGGGCTCCTTCTAGCCAGTGCCTTCATTCCTCCAGAGTAAGTTTAAATGACGAGTAACTCTTGGTGGCCGATATCATAGTTCTGCTCCACCGGGGATATTTCTCTGGAAAAGGCACATGGAAGAGGTTTGGCTTTCTCCTGCTGCTGTGACAGTACGGCTCCGACTCCAGTAGTGGAAGCGTCAACTTCGACCCAGAAGACCTTATCCGGATGACACAGAAGAGGAGCTGAAGTGAAGGCTTCTTTGAGAGTCTGCATTACCTTCTCGGCTTCAGGATTCCAGGAAAGTGACGTGGGTTTGCCTTTAAGAAGGGATGTGAGCGGAGCGGTGAGAATGCTGTAGTTTCGGATGAATCGTCGATAGAAATTAGCAAATCCAAGGAATCTTTGAAGCTCTTTAACAGTCGTGGGAGTTGGCCAGGATGTGATGGCGGAAACCTTTCCCTCGTCCATAGTGACACCTTGTGCACTCACATTGTAGCCCAAGAACTGCACAGATTGTTGATGGAAGCTGCATTTTTCGGCTTTGAGATACAGGGAGTATCTGCTGAGTCTTTTGAGAACCTCTGTGACATGGTGGCGGTGTTCTACCAGATTTCGGGAAAAGATAAGGATGTCGTCAATGTAAATGAGTACAAACTTGTTTAGGACGTCTCGGAATACCTCGTTCATGACGTCTTGGAAGATGGGAGCGTTGACCAGGCCATATGGCATTACGAGATATTCATAGTGCCCTGAGGGCGTGATGAATGCAGTCTTCCACTCGTCACCTTCTCGGATGCGAATCAGATTATACGCACTACGTAGATCTAGTTTGGGCAGCTGGGACGAGGGGAAGAGGATAACGGAACTTCTTGGTTATCTTGTTTAAGGCGCGGTAATCGATACAAGGCCGCAAGCCGACATCTTTTTTGCCACAAAGAAGAAACTGGAAGCAGCAGGAGAAGTAAATGGTCGAATGTAGCCTTGGTTAAGTGCCTCAATGTACTCTTTCATAGCCTTCTGTTCAGGGATGGAAAGGGGGTACACATGACCATGGGGTACTGACTCACTCGGATCGCGCAGTCCCATGGTCGATGAGGTGGTAATTCGGAGGCTCGTGCTGGGCAGAAAACGTCTGAGTAGGGGGTATAGCAGGCTGGGATGCTGACGGACTTCTTCTCTAGCTGACTTTCTATAGTCGTCGAATTTACAGGTATTGTCTTGGGAGATGGATGTGTGGGTCGTGGAAGTTGAGAAAAATAGGCAGGAAAGCAGTTGGAACCCCACCTTAGAATGTCTCCATTGCACCAAGAGACCTCAGGATGATGTTGCATTAATCAGTGGAGCCCCAGAATGATCGCCGCAGTGGAACCCTCCAGAACCAGAGGTGAGAATATTTCTTCGTGCAGACAGCCCACTCCCATGATAACTGATTTGACTTGACGCTTCACATACCCTCGGTTCAAATTACGTCCAGTCATAGATTTAACCTTGTACGGAGTTGAGGAGAGGGTAGTGAGTTGGAGCTGCCTGCAGAGGTCGCTGGAGATGAAGTTGCCGGCTGACCCAGAGTCGATGAGGGCCATGACTGTAACAGAGTTCAGCAGCAATCAATGTCACATTGGTGGACAATGGTGAGGATGTCACAGCAATATTATAGACGGAACTCACCAGAAGACGAGGACGACGAATGGGACAAGCCTTAATATGATGGTCACTTGCTCCACAATATAAACATACGTTTTGGGTCAGCCGGCGGGTTCTCTCTGCAGGTGACGGGAGCGTGATCAACTTGCATATTCTCTGGTTCTGGGGGCAGCGATCTCTCTTGATGGAAGAGATGGGAGGACTGCAACTTGGGAAACTCGTCATAACAGCTTTGAGCATGACGATCCACACGGATGGAGTGCTGAATGAACTTCTCTAAGCCCAAAGTGTCGTCATAGATTGCCAGTTGAAGACGAAGGGCTGGATTAAGACCTTGAAGATACGTAGTGATTAGTGCTCTCTCGTTCCATCCACTCGCAGCAGCCAGGGTTCTGAATGTGAGCACATACTCTGAAACTGAACGTGTACCTTCTCGGAGATGATACCAATAGACGATTCCCCCGTGGAACAGCCAAACACCTCTTTGAAGTGAGAAACAAAACTCTGGAGAGAACTGGTGGCAGGGCCGGCTTGGAACCAAATCGTCTCCGCCCATTGAAGAGCTGAACCTGACAGGTGAAAGATTATGAATGAAATCTTGGATTGATCTGTGGGAAACAGTTGTGGTTGCGCCTCTAGCGCGAGAGAGCACCGAAGCAGAAATCCGTTGCAGTCCTCCTCCAGACCAGAGAAGGGCGCTGGTTTGACCATGGGACTGGCTACTTGGACAGGTGAAGAAGTGGTTGTTGTGGAAGTGACAGTGGTGTTTGTTGCTGCCCTGGGTTCCGCTAACTCTCTCCATAGAGTTTCAGCGGGTTTTTGAAATGGATCGCGGGAACCCGGATCCATCTTCGGTTCAGGGTCTGGCCTTCTGTCAGGATACACACAGGCCAAGGAAGGAGCTCAGGAGTACCGGAATAGCCAGCAGCTGGAGTATCAGAAGCTTTCAAGGAAACCAACACGTTGGTCAGAGGCATTGGGAGTCTGGAACTCACACAGGAAGATTCGTGGAGAACAGGTAAGTGGGTCATTCCTAGTTCAAGGCCAGACACTGACTGAAGGTGAGTGCTGGTGTTTTATGGTGAGTGGTGAAGAGGTGATTAGATGCAGGTGTGGGTGATTAGAACTCGGGTGATTGTGATCGTTGCGTGAAGGAGGTGAGAGAGTCTGGCTGATCTGTGACAGGTACGTTTTGTGTAAATTGGTGATGAATAAACTAGTTGTTAGTCTAGTTGTGGCCATTAAAAGGAATACTAAAAATATTAATAAAGTCTAATTTACTTATGTCATCCCCTAAAGTTCTAGACACCATTCACTTGCATGGCATGGACCTACAGAGCTGAGAAATTATTCTTAATGTTTGTAAATGTGCAATGTCAACTATAAACCCTAGTGCTTATTTTGCTTCCTGTGTATCCACCAGGTTATGCTGGGAAGGGAAAGCGAGGCGAGCTCCAGGTAATTTATTCGGAAACATTCCACCCTGGATTTTGCAGTGTTCACTGCATGCAGATCAATTTCAATGTACATACAAATAATAATAAAAAAAGACTAAAAATAATAAAATGAATGAGTGACTTGTACATGTTTACAATTATTTATCCACCCTGAGATTTCAATGCAATATATGTGTAACACATTCAGAAGAACATTAGTCTGCTATTTAAAAAAATTATGCAGTAAAGATGGATGGTAACTAAAAAAATTTTACATTAGCCAAATGTTTTTCATGTATTTACACATTCACTTCACTGAGTGCAATTGCATCTCATTTTAATATGTTCATTTTCTTGATACTGTAGAATATGTAGCTAATATTCAGAAATATGCTTGAGTAAGGCCTACATTACAGCCTAATGGATTTAAAACACCATCACTTTAAGTATGGTAAAAGGTGTAAAAACGTGACTTCATCGTTGACAGTGAGTGGTATTGGAACACAATAATAACAAAGCTGTAAGAAATTAAACCATGATGAGGAACGTAATATGTATATTGTTTATTTTCATTGCTGTCGCTACTTCCTGCCATACTCATTCACCGCGGTCCTCTGCAATGACGCTTGGGGATTTCCGCACACATTTGTAAAATCCCTCCTACTTGCGGCATGAGCCCCTCCCACTTGCACATTTGTGAAATCCCTCCTACTTACGGCATAAGCTCCTCCTACTTAAAAGCTACTTAAATGTCCCAACTGAACAAAGGCCTAATCCTGGCTTAATCTAAACCCTGTCTGTGAAACCAGGCCTTAATGTGCTAAAACGCTAAAGAAAGAGAAAAAAAAAAAGGGTTAACAAGATCCCAGAGTGTGCATGCATGTATGTATTTTTGTGCATATCCTCTATTGGCTATTTTTCCCTTGCTTCTAATATTTAGGCCCTTTCACACCAGGGACTGAACACACAGCTCAAATCAAGCAAAATGTGTGGCTCTGAGTCTGATCACATAAAACATGTTGCAGATAGCATCACAGATGGGGAATTTCACAAGGTTGCTCCGCAGCAGAAAGCTGGAGGTGTACGCAGTAAACAATCAAACCATGCATTTGAGCACTTGTATCAGATTAAAGTCCTGACTTTGCTTCAGTTCACTGCAATAAGAAATAAGGACTCTATGAAGGTTAAATAATGAAACTTCAGAGCATCTCTTGGTCAATTTAAATATGTGAAATAAAAAAGAGAGATAAATAAAAAGCTAATATGAGGCATTTCTTGTTACTTTGCTCGTGTAAAAACCAAAGGTTTAATATCTTGCAATTGTGAAAGTAAATGAGGTGAGAAAAATAAACGGTAACACTTTACTTAGAGCCTTTATGCATTATAAAATAATTTAATGCATTAACTGCCTTTTAATCCACCTTATGATGCATTGTATGGCCTTATTAATAATTGTAACCACAGTTATAATGCATTATAATACACTTTTAGAAAGTATAATGCATTAAAACACAACAAAAAACAATATCAGATGTAACAAGTAATCTGTGAATATTATAATGCATTAACTTTGTTATAATTATTTATGAAAGGATATAACGCACGATACCATACATTGTGAATACCTTTATAATGCATTATACATAAATGCTTTAAGTAAAGTGTTAACCACAATATGTGAATCCACTATAAAATAAATAAATAAATAGGCCTATATGTAAATGAATCGCAAACCTATTTGCTGTGAGTTGTGGTGGATCCTGTCATACACAACATGTGTGTTGTTGCCTCTACAAGATCAGATACAATATTCTGGGCACTTTCATGGGATTGCACCCACTTTGCTTTTCGTTCAGCCTTCTCATTGAAAATGAATTGTACTTTGCTTCCTCTCACTTGCACTGCTGTCTGCCTGCACCATAGAAATACAATGTCCATGAAAAATAACTCTACCTGTAGAAAAATGAAAAGTGTGCCAAGAATGATAATGGCGCCAGGTAAGGGAATTTGTGTTATGAAAGCACAAAATAAAATGCATCTAATATACATCCATTTGTATACAGAGCAATTAAAATTTTAAACCAGGATTTGAACTAGAGACCTTCATGTGTGTGTTCACACCACAATGCCAATGGGTAGTCAAACTCCAAATGCCCCCTGAAGTAATTAGAGAGCCCACAGCTGATGGAAAGCATCCGCCCTCCTCCATGAACAACAGGAACCACCAACAATAGACAAAAATTTGAATTTTTTATTTTATGATTGTGCATAATATGACACAGAAAGAACTATGAAAAGGAACAACACAAAAGCTCTGTTGTGATGTGGCAACAGTTCATAAATGTAATATTTTTATGATGGCGTGTTCCATTTGTCATCGGAAGTAGGAACTTTTAACTATAACTCTGTGACTGGGAAATTCGGGGAAGCGCAACAACCTCGACGTCAGAATCCAAAATGGCTGCTCAGCATCAACCGTAGTGAAATAAAATATTTCTTTGCCAGGACGCAGTTATGCAGCTTCTAATGCACTGGTGTTCCCAGTGGTTTTTATCGAACTGCTGTATTGTTCCTATATGTTTTGGGTGGTTTTTAGGATGTTGATCAGCTAAAAGTACCGTAGTTCTCAGTAGTTAAGATCCAAGCACCAAAGGTACGTAGGCACTTATTGTAATCATTAGTGTTCCTATTATTCTTCTTCTGCTCTGGGAGTCTATGGCAGCCCATAGAACCGTATGGTAAAAGGTTATGAAATTTGGCACATAGATAGAAGACTGTCTGAACTGTCACCATAGCAAATTTGGAATCTCTACCTCAAACCCTCTAGTATCAACTGTCCAAAGTTGCACTCATGTTTATGCTAATAACTTTTGAATCGTAAAGGATAGAGAATTCTTTTTTCCTCTGATTTCTTGGATCAAAACGTCTCAAAACATTTTCTGCCATTTTGAATTTTCAGAAAAACTTACTTTTTTGAACTCCTCCTAGGCCATTGCTTTGATTTTCACGAAAATGTAACCAGATCATCTTCAGACCATAGCAACAAAAAGTTACGGAATTCAAGTTGATTCGTCGAATAACGCGTGAAAAAATGCGACAAAGAGCACGCCATGAGGCTATGAGGCTATATCTACGCAACGCTTTAGCGTATTCTGACCAAACTTGGTGTGTGTTATGACAACCATGACCTGAGGTTACCTGCACAGTTTCGGCATAGTGCCGCCTAGTGGTCAGAAGATATGGAAAATGTACATGTTTGTTTATAAACTTCTGAACAGTTTGGCCAAAAATCACACAGCATGCAGAGTCGAATGATACCCAGTTTTCCTACGTCGGCCATTTAGAATTGTCGTAAAATGCTATATTTTATTAACACAGTGGCATTTTATTAAGAAACTTGGTATGTGCCATAGGCACCATGCCCTGAAGGTACTCAAAAAGATTTGGGGATGCGCCACTTTGTGGTCAAAAATTATCATTTCAAATTTCCAAAAATGCTAATAGCTTTTGATTAGTTTTTTAATAGATTCCTTGGGTCATGCCGAGAACATTGATACCAATTTTGCTATAGTTGGCCGAACTTGTCCGCCATTTTGATTTTCTTTCAAAACATACTGTTGGTCCGATTTTTACCAAAATCGAATCATATCATCTTCAGACCATACCGGCAAAAAGTTACGGATTTTGTGTCAATAGACAAAACCGTTTTCGTAAACCACATCAACAAATTGATGGCATGATGCCAAAATGCCAAAATGAGGTTGTATGTCTGCAAATCTTTGACACATTGACACCAAACTTTCTATGTGCCATTGTCACCTAACACAGACCACACCACATCAATTTCGTAACAGTGCCGACTATTGGTCAAAAATGATAAAGCATTAAATCATTTTACAAGTGACTGTATTTATGATTTTTCAGCCATTTTGCCTAAAATAATTTTAATTAAATTTTTGCTCATTGTTGCAGTTGGTTTGATGCCCCCAGCCATGATGGCATGCCTTCTTTGTGCTTGGCCCCTCAGTTGCTGCTTGCAACTATAATTTTTAATGCATTGCTTTTCAGTTGCTAGAGTGTTATGGTTAGAGACATATACGGGTCCAACTGAAATCAAGGCACTAGATGTGTGTTTATTCCTTTTGTTTGCTTTGTTATTTTGTTGAATCATGCACCATACATCCACTATAGTAGAACATGAATTAAATTTCCATTAGTATAATCAGTTGTGCACTTATTTATATGGTTTACTTTTATTTAGATGTACTTTTGATCTTTAAGTAGATTTATTAATATTTACTAGTTAGATTATGGGTCAACACTGAGATGCACAAGAACCAATGATGTTTGTTCTGTCATCCTCCGTGTTTATTATATACAGGGGCGTCAGACTGGGGGTAAAACCAGTACTAATTACCAGGGTCCCAAGGGGAGAGAGGGCCCTTGAAAAGTCTGGAATATATGGAACATGGGGGCTCATCAGGACTGCCTATGCATAGGGCCCGGGATCTTGTCCTACGCATCTGACTATATGTGATGTGTTTAAATGTGAATAAAAGCCGAAATTGAATCTGTCCAGCATATAAAGTGATTGTATATCTTCACAAGACTTGGATTAAACCACTCGATTCAGACTTATTAATTTCACAACGCCTTGTGCATCTTTTGTATCTTTTAAATTTTGGTTACCTGCACTTTTAATAGAGGGAAAGAAACAGCAGTTTTCGTAAAAAATATCTTCATTTGTGTTCTGAAGATTAACCAGTTATGAGTTTGGAATGAGTGAGTAATTGATGACAGAATTTGGTATATTCATTTTTGGGTGAAATATGCCTTATACATAGATGATTGGATACTTTACAATGTTTTTTGTTGGAGCAATGATAGCAATGTTCATAGCAATGAAGTGTGTAACTTTCAGATCTTCTTTTTTCTCATATCCAATCTTTCTCATATGCAGTATACATACAAGTAAGCCATTATTATGTATGTTTGTAAAAAAAAGTGTAAACAGTGTGTTGCTGTTAAAACATTGCTCTGTTTGTTTGAGCATCCGGACCCAACAACACTTACTCAACAATGGTGTGTGAGTTTAGAGAAGGACTGTTTCTGGGGCAAACTTTTCACAGCCTGAAGACAAGAACAGTCCTGTGTGTAACAAAAAAGTAAGTGTATTTAGATGCTTTATTTTCCTCTGCAAAGGTGTTTTCACCAGCGGCATTGACTAAAACGGTGAGTGAACAATCACCTATACTTCACTTTCTACTCTGGTGATTAAATCTGAATTAGAGTGTGCTGTAGAAGTAAAATTACATAAAATAAACCCCTGGAGGCAGCCGCTTCACATCCACAATCAATGGTTAACATATATTTTTCCCTAGCTGGCGATTTCATACAATTATTCGGGCTGGGAATGATGAGGGCACTGCAATCTTCTTCTCCTGAGCAATCTTCTCTCTCTTTTGGCTCTTTGTAATCCTATTCCCATCTGACATCCAGCATCTAACCAGCCTTATTAAGACAGTCTAGAGTGATGAGTTAAAGGGTACGCTGTGAACGTCATCCAAGATACACGCAGAAGAGCCTATGAGCTTTGATCTGGCCCTTTTCCTTCTCGGCTTACATTAATTGCATTTCTACTAATTAGTAAATGCACTTAACACTGTAAAAGATATACAGTTACAATATTGTTACTGTGTTATTGCATCAGCTACAGCATGACTGATTTAATGTTTTGTTATTCACATTAGTGAAATAGTAATAAAGCATAGTACTGCATATTAATCACATTGCAGTGGTTCTCTGTATACACCAGCACGCTATAAAAAGGCCAAAACATATACAATATGCTTAAGATCCATCTCGCAGCAAAGGCCTGTTGTTTCATATTCGAAAAAGAAACCAATGAGCTGGAACAACAGCTTTGCCAACTTTATTGCTAAATTAGCAACTTTTCAGACCCTTTTAAGGCCTGTTCACACCAAGGATGATAACTATAATGGTAACGATAAAGTTATAATTCTAAAAATTATTCTAAATATAAAAGAATAGCAGATAGCATTTTCAGAACTATTTTTTTCCAGCTGATGAACAATAAAAACAAATGACAGCCAATCAGAATCCACCAGACTTTAAAGAGTTTGAGCATTTAAATTGACAGACGATAAAACTGCAGTGCGCCCTTAGAATAAACAGAACAATATAATCCGCTGGTGTGGACGCTAATATAGTTGATGTTATAGTTAGTTCTCGTTCTTGGTGTAAACAGGTCTTGAGCGATTTAAAAAAAAAAAAAAAAGTGTCTTTAAGGTTCAACCTTAAAGTTATGAAGCGACGAGAACCCTTTTTCAACAATCTCTTCTCTTCCCTGTCACTCTCTTACGCTATTCACGTTGTTAGGCTATTCACACAGTGCAGCGCTTCCGGGTTGTACGGCAGAATGGCAGCTCACTATTGGCTGAGCACCACATGCATGCATTGTGGTGCTTACGTGAATTGCATAAAAGAGAAGAGATGTTTGAATAAAGGCGTTACTTTTTTTTGCGCACAAAAAATATTCACGTCGCTTCATAACATTAAAGGGATAGTTCACCCAAAAATGAAAATTACCCCATGATTTACTCACCCACAAGCCATCCTAGGTGTATATGACATTCTTCTTTCAGACGAATACAATCTGAGTTATATTAAAAAATGTCCTGGCTAATCCAAGCTTTATAATGGCAGCACAAAATTTCCACACGGCTCCGGGGGTTAATATAGGCCTTATGAAGTGAATCGATGGGTTTGTGTAAGAAAAATATCCATGTTATAAAGTTTTTATAACATTTAACATGTTATAAAGTAAAATATCTAGTTTCCTGCAGAGCGCGTTATGTATTCAACTTACGAAAAAAGCGTAACTGGTGTGCAATTATGTATGACGTAAGTGTTTTGAACTGTGAGAGGCTTTACACTTTCTTCAGAAGTTGAATATGGAAGGCGGTCCGCCGGAAGCTAGATATTTTACTTTATAAAGTTTTAAATATGGATATGATTTAAAAGAACTTTTATAATGGATGGATGCACTTTTTTGGGTTTCAAATTTTGTGCTGCCATTATAAAGCTTGGATTAGCCAGGACATTTTTTAAATATAAAGTCACATGGACTATTTTAACAATGTTTTTACTACCTTTCTGGGCCTTGAAAGTGGACGTTGTTTTGCTGTCTATGGATGGGTCAGAGAGCTCTCGGATTTCATCAAAAATATCTTAATTTGTGTTCCGAAGATGAACAAAGTCTTACGGGTTTAGAACGACATGAGGGTGAGGAATTAATGACAGAATTTTCATCTGTGGGTGAACTAACCCTTTCAAATACAGTATGTGAACATGGAGAGAAAACAGATGTTAAGTGCTTGACAGTTGGTGCATTACGTCATCTAGCAACATTTAGCGAATTTTTTCGCAGGCTTTTGCTACTTTCCATTGAAAATAGTTTGCAACACTGCTAGAGACGGCAAGATCATTCCTACATCCGTGTTGATGAGCACATGTGTGAGGGAATTAAGATGTACTCGCAACTCCAATTTAAGTACAAATACATTTTATTGGTGATAACTTCTGGAGAGAAATAGTGCAGACACTTTCCACTGTGCATGTGTTCTATCAAATGGAGTTATTTGGCTGTACACATACACTAATTGCTCATGTCAAAACTTTGCTCTTAACATTTTAAGTCGTCTTGGTTCTGAAATTCTCAGTTAGGTGAATCACAACATTGTAAAAGCAGGAGTGGGCGGTCACTGCAGAGCTATTTTACAGTGATTTGTTCTGCTGGATTTCTCTGAATGGTGGATATTTCTCTGCAGGATCATGACGGCACAGACAGAAGTATACGCAATCTTTAACCAATTCCGTGAAAAGTCCAGGTGTAAATCCCTTCCCGAAATACATTCAAGACGGATTGCAATTCAATTGCGCAAACCACTTCAGGAGGTGCTTACAGATGCACTCCAGATACAACTGGACAAGTGTAAATGCATTTGGTTTTTGAAGCCACGTATGTAAATTGTACTCCTCTCAAAACGGTAAAAAAGAAAGGTGCAAAGGTGTGATAATCTCTAGCATCTCTCTTCTACAAGCCAACACACAAACTGCCATGAATAAAACTCAATGTTTGGCATTGCCTCCTGAAGCTCAACACAGTCATCTTCATTAAAAGTGGTGAACACTATATTCTCTCATCAGTGCTGATGCTGCTTTCTCTCCTTTTGCGGTCATTGATCTTGAAATCAGCTGATAAATAAAATGCAGCACTGTTGCTTTTGGTGACGTGAAATCCATTTTTTTCTGCATTTAGTGCAGGAACTGAAGATTAGATTTATATTTATTTTGCAGAGACACATTTATGTGTTTTTGTTTTAAAGGGCACCTATTGTGCTTTTTTATTTTACCCTTTCTTTTGAGTGTAATATAGCTGTTTGTGCATGTAAACGATCTACAAAATTAGGGGAAAAAGACGGCAACATGGTCTGAAGCTCATGTTGCAGGTGCTCTTAGGGCATGTCTGAATCCACTTTTGCTAGTTTAACAACGGAAAAAAACAGTCGGCGCGCCAGGCGCATGGTCCAAAAGGGTTGTACCTAGTCTCCTAATGAGTCATGGGTGTGTTTTGGGCGTAACGTGCAATAAACCAATCAGAGTCTCATCTCCCATTCCCTTTAAAAGCCAGTTGCGCTCGCTCCATGGCGGATTTACTATTTACATGGCAGAATATAGACACCCTCAACCTGACGAGTCAGTTTAAATACATGTGTGTATTGCCACGATTGGTTAAATAAGTAGCCAATTTCATTCGTCATTACTGCAAATAGGTAATTCTGATACATGCAATGACAATCCATTATGACATGTAGGCATTTTTATCTTTATGTACACAATAATAATCTTTTACGTTGTAATCCTTTTATTTTTAATATTTGGCATGTGTGTGTGTTGCTGCGCGTCCCTGTGTGTGTAATAAGCAGAGTGTACGCACATTGTGCACCGCCTATAGGCTCATATTACTAACACACCCTTTAAATAACACAAAAAATACTGCACTATTGACTTTATACCAGGTTTTTGTTGGTCAATGGCGCAGTCGTTTTCAGTTCCTCAAAATAGCAACGCATCAACAATGCTCCTGAACACACCTGGTTTTCAGACCAGACGCCCATGGGTGAACAGATGGGTGCGAGTGCATTTGCTATTCAACACGGCGCTGCATGTGAAAATGATAATTGCGTCGGGGCTAAAACTAGCAAAAAACAACTGCGTAGCGCCTGGCGTCACATTGCGCCGGGTGTATGTGTCACAGACACGTCAGGCTCCCACATCATCCAATCACAGCGTACACCTTCACCAGAGTACTAATAACGATCACCTGCATCCCATCAGCACTGCAATCACCCACAGCACAAAAGACACTCTCTCACACTCAGTCACTGTCCGGTCTTGTTAGCACGTAGACACTTACCTTCATGCTTACCTCACGGACTTCTACAATCCTTACCCGCCTCCTGAGTCCTTCCAAGTCTCCATCGTGTTCCCTGTCCCGTGTGATCCTCCAGTGTCTTCCTCGATCCAGTTCTGTCACCACCCCGCTACATCTGCAAGTACAAAGACTGGCCATTCAGATATCTTCATCAGACGCCCACGAACTTCTATATCACTCACCTGCAATTCCGTTCATCAATCTGGTACTCAATAAACATCACTAACTTGTACACCTTGTCTCCGTCCCTTCTGTTATGTAACAGTATGATAGGGCCCAAAGTGTTTCAAGCAGAGTGGGAAAAGAGGTGCAGTAGCAATGTACAGTATGAGAAAAATTCATGTAATTTAGCTATCTAGCAGACCCCAAAAAGAAAAATATAAACGTGTAAACGAGCATAACATTGGCAGTTGGGCCCTTCAAAAAAAGGGATGGCTATCTGATCAGAGAAATTGCATGAATTGGCCAAATCTAAATGGGCCCCTAACTACAGTGTGCAGTAATAATAATAAACAGTATGTTATTGTCCTTTAATGTGGACCCCAGTATACTTGTTGTGAAATGTGCACTTGCTGCATTCTTGGTGTGTGTAACATTTAAGTCCACTGGAGGCGAGTTTGCTGAACCCAAGTGCAGTTTTATTAAATTTAAATCTTAACATAAATCAAAACATAAAACAAAGACTCACCAACAGTGGGTTACATACATTCAATACAAGACAAGCACACATGGCAAACAAGAGGGTTTAAATACACATTGACTAAGGACAAGACGAGACACACCTGTGAACAATGATTAACCAATAAACCACTGAGAACATGACAACAGACCACAAGACAAAGGAGCACATGGCAGGATCACATGACAAGACCAGGAAGTGCATGGCAAGACATGACAGTGAACATGGCAAACTTAAACACATGAAACATAACCAAAACACCCTGTGACAGTGTGAATCTGTGCACCATTATTTTAAAGGTTTATTTGAACTATTCAACAGGTATGTCTGTCTGTGAATAATAAATGGGCATGTACAGTCAAAATAATATTTATTCAGACACCTTCAACATTTTCTTACATTATCACAGTTTATTCATTATAGTTAAGTGATAGATTTTATGTTGGTCTCATCATGGAAGGGAAATGGACAGAGGGTCTTTTTGTCCTCTGTTGAAGCTGTATTCTATGTTTTAACATATGGTTTTCTTTATGTACCGGAACCATTTCCATATAAGGAACAAGGCTACTAGGATTGACTGGGAGACAGGGAATGGTCCCTGCTTTTTTATTGCAAGGTCTTTGGGATCCCTAGGACAGCCTGGGTACCTGACCGGGAGATGACCATATGTAGACTTGTTTTCTATATGGAGCACATTCCTATACCATGAGCTATATGACATATTTTCTCTCTTATTGGTTAAAACTGTGCTACACCCCTTGTACTCTCTCTATATACTCTAATCTCCTCTCAAAATAAAAATGAGATTTTATACTCTCCCTCAGCGCTGAGTCATTGTTCATTCAATTGCCAATTAAGAGGACTGGGATGAGGCACGCCTAAGGGGCCAAAATCTAACATTTAGTAAATGGTAATAAAATATGACAAGAACTCAGAGTTAAACTGTGTCAGAACAAATTCATCTTGATAATGTCAGATAACTTTGATAGAAAGTTACAGGTGCTGGTCATATAATTAGAATATCATCAAAAAGTTGATTTATTTCACTAATTCCATTCAAAAAGTTAAACTTGTATATTATATTCATTCATTACACACAGACTGATATATTTCAAATGTTTATTTCTTTTAATTTTGATGATTATAACTGACAACTAAGGAAAATCCCAAATTCAGTGTCTCAGAAAATTAGAATATTACTTAAGACCAATACAAAGAAAGGATTTTTAGAAATCTTGGCCAACTGAAAAGTATGAACATGAAAAGTATGAGCATGTACAGCACTCAATACTTAGTTGGGGCTCCTTTTGCCTGAATTACTGCAGCAATGCGGCGTGGCATGGAGTCGATCAGTCTGTGGCACTGCTCAGGTGTTATGAGAGCCCAGGTTGCTCTGATAGTGGCCTTCAGCTCTTCTGCATTGTTGGGTCTGGCATATCGCATCTTCCTCTTCACAATACCCCATAGATTTTCTATGGGGTTAAGGTCAGGCGAGTTTGCTGGCCAGTTAAGAACAGGGATACCATGGTCCTTAAACCAGGTACTGGTTGCTTTGGCACTGTGTGCAGGTGCCAAGTCCTGTTGGAAAAACAAATCTGCATCTCCATAAAGTTGGTCAGCAGCAGGAAGCATGAAGTGCTCTAAAACTTCCTGGTATACGGCTGCGTTGACCGTGGACCAACACCAGCAGATGACGTGGCACCCCAAACCATCACTGACTGTGGAAACTTTACACTGGACCTCAAGCAACGTGGATTGTGTGCCTCTCCTCTCTTCCTCCAGACTCTGGGACCCTGATTTCCAAAGGAAATGCAAAATTTACTTTCATCAGAGAACATAACTTTGGACCACTCAGCAGCAGTCCAGTCCTTTTTGTCTTTAGCCCAGGCTAGACGCTTCTGACGCTGTCTGTTGTTCAAGAGTGGCTTGACACAAGGAATGCGACAGCTGAAACCCATGTCTTGCATACGTCTGTGCGTAGTGGTTCTTGAAGCACTGACTCCAGCTGCAGTCCACTCTTTGTGAATCTCCCCCACATTTTTGAATGGGTTTTGTTTCACAATCCTCTCCAGGGTGCGGTTATCCCTATTGCTTGTACACTTTTTTCTACCACATCTTTTCCTTCCCTTCACCTCTCTATTAATGTGCTTGGACACAGAGCTCTGTGAACAGCCAGCCTCTTTTGCAATGACCTTTTGTGTCTTGCCCTCTTTGTGCAAGGTGTCAATGGTCGTCTTTTGGGCAACTGTCAAGTCAGCAGTCTTCCCCATGATTGTGTAGCCTACAGAACTAGACTGAGAGACCATTTAAAGGCCTTTGCAGGTGTGTTGAGTTAATTAGCTGATTAGAGTGTGGCACCAGGTGTCTTCAATATTGAACCTTTTCACAATATTCTAATTTTCTGACATACTGAATTTGGGATTTTCCTTAGTTGTCAGTTATAATCATCAAAATTAAAAGAAATAAACATTTGAAATATATCAGTCTGTGTGTAATGAATGAATATAATATACAAGTTTCACTTTTTGAATGGAATTAGTGAAATAAATCAACTTTTTGATGATATTCTAATTATATGACCAGCACCTGTATGTAATGGATTATAATCAACCAATCAGCTGTTAAATTTAACTACACAATTAGATAATACCAATTTAGCTCAACCAATGACCAAGCAATGCTTCATTTTGTTCAGTCTGTGGTGTCAAAGGTCACATTAGCAATTAAAGAAAAAACACTTCAGCAAAACATGCTCAGGTCAAAGTGTCGGAATAATTTTGGTCCCAAATTTTTATAAATTTTACTGCTAGTCCACTGTATGAAGAATTGTTGGGTATAATATGTCACAGTTTACTTTATTTTGCTTTCCTCACTTACAGAAATGAACTACAGTGTCCTTCACCCACTAGTACAAAAAATTCTATCTGGTGTCTGAATAATTTTTGGTTTGACTGTATTTATGCAACAATACGCAAAGATCCACCATTAGCTGAAAGGGTTTTCTGATCTGTAAGTAAGTGAACTTGTGGAGATTTTGGACCAAGATAAGGATGCATTCATAGTTCTGGGGGACGGACACTGGTAGCAGCCCAATGAGATCCATCCCTATGTTTGAAGGGCACTTTATGATTAACAATGACAGCGGGGGCAAGGGGAGGGGGGTAGAGACTTGCAGGAGGTCCGCTGACACACCTCAGATGTCTGAAATTCTCTCTGTGGTGTTCTTGGCACCCAGATAAAAGCGTCCCATCACCGCCTCTGTCTTTGCTTGGGGGGAGGCCAAGCACTACTCTGTCTTATCTCTCCTAGATGCCACAAACCATATGAGACCATGATTATAAAATAAGAAGAGGGGATCCAACCAACTAGTGAGGGATTTTCACACTAAATAGTTAACCCTGGGTCACTCTAATGGAATCCTGGGTTATCTTGCTTCACATTTCACACTTTCATACTTTACCCAGGGTTACCAATTAATCCTCGTTTTCATACGCTGATGTTTCACACTGTACAGTCCGAAACCCAGGGTTAACATTCTTATTTGCATATTTGCGGTGTCAGTGTCATGGATTGGATGGATGCCCCACATGACCAGTTTACATTATACATGTAGTTTACATGACCAGTTTACACATGACCAGTTTTATAATATACTACTGACTGCTATCAAGATTTTCCTGAATGGACTTTTTGGATTATAACTTCTTCACTCCTTGTTTTTGTGACTGTCCAAAGCATGTGGATATGAGGAATTATTGCTATATAGTGGGCGTCTACTGCTAAAAATCTAGTCACAAGTCAAATCAAGTCGTCACCTTTATTTATATAGTGCTTTGTACAATGCAGATTGTTTCAACGCAGTTTTACAGTGATAACAGGAAAATGATGCATTTCGGCTGTTGTTCAGCTGAAGTCAGTTCAGTTGTAAAGATCATCAATTATTAAAGTTCATTTAATCTATAAAGCAGCTCTGCAAAAACTGGTGTCATCGTCCAGCTCAGTTTAGTTCTCATACAACAGCATCAGTACAGTCAGATCAATAATATTGTTGAATATTAAGTGCCCAACTAAGCAAGCCAGAGGCGACAGTGGTGAGGAACTCAAACTCTATCAGGTGACAGAATGGAGAAATAAACCTTAGGAGAAACCAGGCTCAGTCGGGGGCCAGTTCTCCTCTGGCCTATGAACGAACACAGTGTTATTCTGATTCAGACTGCATCACAAGTCAGAATTCAGATCAGGATCGGTAGCATTCAAATATTCATTCTGTTCCTTTTGCTTGAAGATCGATTCATCACGCCGGTATGGAGCCGAAGCTGGTGATAGGGTCTGTGCTAATGGCTGTCATGTCGATGAGGCCTTCACAGGGGATTGTCTAGTAGACACGGTCTCTGCTGACATTCAGGGCTACGTCGTGTCTAGGCGCAGGTCCTTCATCTGATCTGGATACGGCCTGGATCTGGCTGACTGCAGTGAACCTCGGGATAAACAGAGAGACTAACATTAGCGTAGATGCGTACGATTCACATCATACAAATTCACACAAAATCACCAACTTTAACATAGTTAAGTTTTCCTATGTGATCAGGTTGGTGCTTACCCTGCTCTGGTGCAGGGTTTCATAACCCTGGTAAAAAGTAGTGCTAAACCTTTACCCGTGTTAAAAACGAGATTTAGAATGACCATTACACTGGGTTAAGCGCAGTAAAAAGCTCTTTTTTCCTACCCTGATTTTAGCCTCTGATTTGGGCGTGTCTGCTATAAGACTTCAGTGTAAAGGCCCACTGCTGTGATTGGCTGCTGTAAGACTTCAGTGTAAAGGCCCACTGCTGTGATTGGCCGCTGTGAGACTTCAGTGTAAATGCCCACTGCTGTGATTGGCTGCTGTGAGACTTCAGTGTGAACGCCCACTGCTGTGATTGGCTGCTGTGAGACTTCAGTGTAAATGCCCACTGCTGTGATTGGCCGCTGTGAGACTTCAGTGTAAATGCCCACTGCTGTGATTGGCTGCTGTGAGACTTCAGTGTAAACGCCCACTGCTGTTTTTAGCTGACATCTTTGCATATGAAATATCTAAGAATGACATGTGGAACTCTTTAAAAACTATTAGCGCGTTTTTACTATTGCATCTCTCAAGTGTTGATTATAGCATTATACTCAGATGGTGGCATGAAAGGTTGCAGTAATGAGCATTGTAGCTGACAGACATGTTGAGCGCATGAATGCAGTGATCTCGTCATTGCAACTTGATTTCTGCACACAAACGAATGCTTTTATCATAACTAACAGTGCAAACACAATGTAAATAAGAGTTTTGTTGATTATAACGGGCGTTTTGGCACGAATCCAGAACTCAGTCACTGATAAACTCATACTGTTTGATTGACAGCTCCAGTGACTGCAATGGGAGCGTTCTTTGATCGCTTTCTATACACTCACCTAAAGGATTATTAGGAACACCATACTAATACTGTGTTTGACCCCCTTTTGCCTTCAGAACTGCCTTAATTCTACGTGGCATTGATTCAACAATGTGCTGAAAGCATTCTTTAGAAATGTTGGCCCATATTGATAGGATAGCATCTTGCAGTTGATGGAGATTTGTGGGATGCACATCCAGGGCACGAAGCTCCCGTTCCACCACATCCCAAAGATGCTCTATTGGGTTGAGATCTGGTGACTGTGGGGGCCATTTTAGTACAGTGAACTCATTGTCATGTTCAAGAAACCAATTTGAAATGATTCAAGCTTTGTGACATGGTGCATTATCCTGTTGGAAGTAGCCATCAGCGGATGGGTACATGGTGGTCATAAAGGGATAGACATGGTCAGAAACAATGCTCAGGTAGGCCGTGGCATTTAAACGATGCCCAATTGGCACTAAGGGGCCTAAAGTGTGCCAAGAAAACATCCCCCACACCATTACACCACCACCACCAGCCTGCACAGTGGTAACAAGGCATGATGGATCCTTGTTCTCATTCTGTTTACGGCAAATTTTGACTGAATGTCAAACAGAAATCGAGACTCATCAGACCAGGCAACATTTTTCCAGTCTTCAACTGTCCAATTTTGGTGAGCTCGTGCAAATTGTAGCCTCTTTTTCCTATTTGTAGTGGAGATGAGTGGTACCCGGTGGGGTCTTCTGCTGTTGTAGCCCATCCGCCTCAAGGTTGTGCATGTTGTGGCTTCACAAATGCTTTGCTGCATACCTTGGTTGTAACGAGTGGTTATTTCAGTCAAAGTTGCTCTTCTATCAGCTTGAATCAGTCGGCCCATTCTCCTCTGACCTCTAGCATCAACAAGGCATTTTCGCCCACAGGACTGCCGCATACTGGATGTTTTTCCCTTTTCACACCATTCTTTGTAAACTCTAGAAATGGTTGTGCGTGAAAATCCCAGTAACTGAGCAGATTGTGAAATACTCAGACCGGCCCGTCTGGCACCAACAACCATGCCACGCTCAAAATTGCTTAAATCACCTTTCTTTCCCATTCTGACATTCAGTTTGGAGTTCAGGAGATTGTCTTGACCAGGACCACACCCCTAAATGCATTGAAGCAACTGCCATGTGATTGGTTGATTAGATAATTGCATTAATGAGAAATTGAACAGGTGTTCCTAATAATCCTTTAGGTGAGTGTATATAATTTAATGACACTTTAAATAACAGAGTATTTTCATCCTACTAAGAGACTCTATGTGAAGTTGAGCATTTAGTCACTGGTTTGATTTACTGACACACAGACAAAGAACATCTGACTGTACATAAATCATTACATATCAGAAATCACTGGTCACAGATCAGGCATTAGAATTAACATGGTTACTTACATGTTGTGGCATTACTGTCGAGTCCATATCGTAAAAGTCTGTTTGCAAAGCCTGCACCGAAATTGTGACTGATTTACAAAATAATCCACAGTGAAATGTAGCGAATACAAATAAATAATGCTCAACTGAGATGTTCACATTGTTGAAAATAAATTAGCACATTCCTAGCATTAGGATCCTATGGAAGGTGATGTTATTTTTAGTCCAGTGATCCTGTATCTCTTCTCTCCTCATCATCTCACTAACACACCAGTGGGCGGGGCCCAAGTTGCGATGATGAAGTAGGCGTTGATCTTCTTCTGCAGAGGCGTCTTTCACCATCTATTATAGGCTCATTCCACAATGAGTCATTCTCTGGGCTTGGTTACAATAAAAGCTGTTTTTGGACAAACAAGGACGTTTTCAGTTCTGAAACTTACAGGATATTCTTATAGAATGATGACCATCAAAAGCTCAAGGAAAAGTTAATTTCTCAGTTCATGACCCCTTTAAGATTCCTCTGGGTAGAAGCTATGGATCTTGACTCTTTTGACTCTTGACTCTTTGGCCCTTGCACGACATCTCACTCTATTTGAAAACATTTATGCAGCCCTACATGGTGCCCCGTCTGGACATGGTGGTGCCCTGTGGGATGTGGTGGCCCTGGGCAAGAGCCCAATCGTACATATGGTTTATCCGGCCTTCTCGTCTGGACAATGATTTTGCAATATGTTGACCATAGTAATCGCATACTTACTGTACTTGAATATGCTTCTGGTCAACACAAAGAAACAAGAACTGTTCACTGTATGAGTTGCTGATCAGTTTACTTGGACACCGTTTGGATGGGTTGTTGATATTTGCATAAACTCATCTTCACACCTATCAGCGTCATTCTGGCCTGGGCAGTGGCAGTCGCTGACTCTTGGCAACGAGTGAGCTGGAGACAGAAGCAGCAGGTACGCTTGCTTTCCACTTCAAATCTGAGGCTTGTTTCTTTTGTCCTCCCAAGGTGTGAATGAAAAGTGGTGCTGTCCACTCCTCAGCTGTCCAGCAAGCATTCAGGAAAACAGCCACTCACCTGTCAGCATGCTTTCACATCAAAGTTTTTACTTTTGTGCCTCTCCCTTCTGCTACTATAGATAGAGATGATTGGTTACACTTTATTTTACAGTATATGTACTTACAGTGTAGTTACCAAATAAAGTACTGGTAATATAGGGTAACTACATGGGTTAAGGTTAGGTTTAGGGGTAGATTCAGGGTTAGTTATAACCCAGACATTGTAATTGCTATAATAAGTACATAGTATGTACATGCAGGACAGAACTGTAAAATAAAGTGTTACCACATGATTTATATGTGGACTTTTGGAAAATAAACGTTTAAAACCCACTTTTAACTGTATTTAATTTGTCTTCTAACAGTGTTCAACAGGGAAATTCTTTCATTTACTGTATTTGTTACTGAAATGTTGTGAATTTCCAAAATGTCCATTCAATTTGTGGTGAAATTTGCGGTCAAGGAAATGACAGTTTGCATTTATGGCACAAAATGGCTGCATGTTTTGCCTTGCTATGGCTACCATTTAATGTTTACACACAATTAAATAATATTTTTTTTACACTTTTTGAATAATTTGACAGAATTACATCTTGACTGGAAATGCTACACTAAAAAAGTGATTTTTCTGCGACACCACAACTGAGGGATAAATATATAAATAAATACTTTTCACAAACACACACAAAATATAACATTTTATTACATGTAATTAATGTTACAACAATTAATTAATAATGTTTGTATGATGCATTGTCAAATTTTAAGAATGAAAATCTGTGTCTGGCACAAAGAAGCAAAACTAAATGATATTTTCAATTTTCTTAATTTTTTCAAAATTTCCCCTTCTGCAGCAGACAACTGTGTGTAACTATTTTTTTCTATTTACTTTAGAGAAGTATTTCCGAAAAAACTTTCAAATCGAAGCTCCAATAATATCACTTAATGATGGTGATGTCATTTCCTGCAATGTGTCAGGGTTATGTTCTATTTTTGTTTACTTTCTGTTCGCTCATTTTCCTTTGACACAGTTTTCCTATGTGTTTCATTGGTTCATCTCATTCACCTGTCCCTTGTTAATTAATTCATTAGTTTAGTTCTGGTATAAGTACTACCTGTTTTGTTCAGTTCATTGTCCTGTCTTGACAGTGTATGCGTGTGGTGTGCATTCTCCTGCCTTTGGTCCTTTTAAACGCTAACGGAGAAACTGGATTTGCTGCGGAGGAGTCGACGTCACACGGCCTGATGGAGACTGACAGGTTCACGAACCAACCAAAAGGGTAGAGGGATGGAACCTAAGAGAATGATAGAAAGAGGGGGAAAAAAAGAGAAAAACGCACACGGACACACCTACAGGGACGTAACAATCGCGTTTATCTACACCACCAGATTGTGACAGAAAACAGGACCAAGAAAAGGATGGACTCAGCGGGGGCTACAACTTCAAGTGCAAATATAACTTTCATTAGGAGCGATTTACCAGAAGATATTCTTTGCTCCATATACCAGAACGGCCGTGAGATTGAATTATATGTAAAGGAATTCTTGGATTATTGCCACTTAACATCCTGGGTTGACAGGAGCCTCCTTGAGCTTTTGATGGTCATCATGGATTTGTTTTGGAGTGGATTAGACAGTCAACTAGCACCTTTGATACCAGTAGGCAATTCAACCCTCTCCTTGAAGCAGTATGTGGATTGGATGCTGTGGATAAGTGTTTCTCATTACATGGTTGGAGAGGTGGAGCACAATGATGCCCCTGACCAGAGTCTGGTGATGGCTCTAGCCCCTGACCAGAGTCCAGTGATGACTCCAGCCCCTGACCAGAGTCCGGTGATGGCTCTAGCCCCTGACCAGAGTCCGGTGATGGCTCTAGCCCCTGACCAGAGTCCAGTGATGACTCCAGCCTCTGACCAGAGTCCGGTGATGGCTCTAGCCCCTGACCAGAGTCCGGTGAATGCTCCAGCCCTTAACCAGAGTCCGGTGATGGCTCCAGCCCCTGACCAGAGTCCAGTGATGGCTCTAGCCCCAGACCAGAGTCCAGTCATGGCTCCAGCCCCTGACCAGAGTCCGGTGATGGCTCTAGCCCCTGAGTCCGCTCCAGTGTCGGCTCCAGACCCTGACCAGAGTCCAGTGATGGCTCCAGCCCCTGAGTCCGCTCCAGCCCCTGAGTCCGCTCCAGTGTCGGCTCCAGCCCCTGAGTCCGCTCCAGCCCCTGAATTCGCTCCATTGTCGGCTCTAGCCCCTGAGTCAGCTCCAGAGGTTGTGCTTCCGGGAGGGGGGAGTAATGTCAGGGTTATGTTCTGTTTTTTCTTTCATTGTGTTCACTTTCTGTTTGCTCATTTTCCTTTGACCCAGTTTTCCTATGTGTTTCATTGGTTCATCTCATTCACCTGTCCCTTGTTAATTAATTCATTAGTTCCCTTGTTTAGTTCTGGTACTACCTGTTTTGTTCAGTTCATTGTCCTGTCTCGACAGTGTATACGTGTGGTGTGCATTCTCCTGCCTTCTTTGTTATATATCTTGTGGATTATCAAGAATATTGTGTTTATCTACACCACCAGATTGTGAGCCCATGATCTTTAGTTTTCAAATTGTAAGATTGGAGTGATACCATTTTTGACGATGTAACATATGTTAGCTGTTAATTATGTAATAAACATTCATAAAAGAGGTCACTTGAATATCGACTGTTAATGGAGTTTAACTCGTGCTTGCATATCTCAAAGGTGTAAATATGACAATTTCTTTTTTGTAACAACGTTATGATTAGTTTATCTACTCTGTCTATTCAACTGTGTAAATGATTAATTTGTGTGTCTGATTTTGTACGCGTTAACCAACAAATCAGCACAGTAACAGTACCATGACAACTATTACGGAATGTGAGCAGAGAGAGAGAGAGAATATGCTGGACACAATAATGAAAAGGTTACAAAAGACTGAACGCACACAATTTTCCCCTGTCTATAGCAAGCCTTACTCCATTCTCATAGACACCGCACATTTATAATCTTGTGGGAATGCCACAAAATTCACAAATATCATAGTGCTTGTTTGTCTCGTGCAATGTTTCCTCTGTAATATTAAGGAGGCACAATCCAGTAAGAATGACAGGAGGTCTGAGAGCATGGGCCGATCCACTCTTTGCGGTAATCCACCTCCATCTTTGTTTGGGATAATAGGGGCGACCAGGGGCTCATTAAAGTCTACAGGCTGCAGTGTATAAACTGCTGAAAGACCTTATTAGCGCTTCTCTAATTCAAAAAGCAGCTGAGGGATCTTAATAGGGATGTCACCATAAATAATTGGTGCGAACACGAGACGTTCAAAACTAGAAATTAGTCTCGCACCACACAGGATCTGAGATAAGCCGCTTGTTGATATTTTCCCTGTTTACTAATAAGATGTGAGATGGTAGAAATGTGAAAAAGAATTGCATATCACAAGTTAGCTTGTACTTCACTACACAGAAAACGAAAACAAAAACAATGATGCATAATTTATAGTGGTAAATAAGTGACACACATATTCTGGCTTGTCCTAATGTTACAACCAGTAAGTGTATATGTGTAATGTGTCTGGTTTAGTTTACTAGAGTAAGCAGGTTCATCATTGCTTAAAACGTTATAAAATAAAATCCTTAAAATAAGCCAAATGTTTGGAATAATTATGATTTTTTAAATAGTTTTGGAAAAAAGTCTCTGTAACACTTTCTATGAAGCCCGTGTTTATAGTGAATTATAGCTCAGATTACACTTTATAAGTATTACTATTCTATAAATATAAAGACTCATTAAGACCTATACTGCATTATAAGAACAGTTATAGTTACATTTATATTATTTTTATAATTACTTATAAGTCATGCATTTGCTTTTTCAGTGCGCATGTTCATAACCCAACATGTCCTCCAACCACTACGCCTATATAGGTCGTTTGTCACTTCCCTGAAATACGACCCATAGGAGCGTTTAGGAGTTTAGGAGCGTTTTGCGCCCCTATCGACAGGACACTTTCATTTTAATGCATTGTTCCCTTTTATCTTTTAAATTATACTTAAAACAATAATGCAGCAGTGTTCTGCTAGTAAGTAACCTTAAAAAATGATATTTTTTTATATTGTTCATTAGTTACATTTACAGATAAACAACTTAAAATATATAATGAGCACATCTTTCTTAGCATTTGCTTCATTGCCTCCAATGTTTTCACTTTAAGCCATCAATGATGCATTTATAGACGTTAGTAACTGTATTATTACTCAATAAGTATTAAGAATAAGTAAGAACACAACACGGCTTGAGCATCAAATCATCATATTAGAATGATTTGTGAAGGATCATGTGACACTGAAGACTGGAGTAATGATGCTGAAAATTCAGCTTTGATCACAGGAATAAATGACACTACTATATATTCACATAGAAAACCGTTATTTATATTGTAATAATTTTTCACATTTTTTAAATAAATGCAGATTTGTGATTTATATACAGTATATTCTGTATACTATTAGATGCAATTAGATGCACTTTCTATATAAGTGTACAATTATTACAGGCTTTTGGTAGCTTATTTATGGCTTTGTGTTCTATGTGTCTTATTGTTTGTTGCACTGCCGGTGTGTGTCATTAGACGTGTATTTCTTCCTGTGGCAGATTAGGTGAATAATTAATTTCCTCTCCGATATGGTAGACTGGTTGTAATTAAAGAGAGGGGAAAAGCAATGAGACGCCTTGCTTCTATCACTTCCTCTCTTTCTTTCTTTCTCTCTCTCTCTCCTCATGGCAGCCGCACACACACACACACACACACACACAGGAGAGAAAGAAAAGCTGAGACTATAGCTGGAGTGTCCTTTAGAAGACCCCCAGATCTGTCATGGTTATTTCACAAGCGCTTCTCTCTTCTTCTCATTATTTGGACTGTCCCTCTGATCACGTACTCTATGAGACTAGCCTGGTCAAACTCTCATTCATGCTTTGGGCTTGTCTTGTGCTGGAAGGTGAAAAGGAAAGTTGTTTTTCTTTTCTTTCTTGGACATAGACCAGCATCACATATGTGGCTCAAATAAACAAAGCAAGCCGGAAAAACAAACTGATGGATGAATGAACAAGTGAGCATGCCAATGCAATGAAAACAAACTGGGATACATTAAGATGAGACAATTATTATATAATGGCAGGTTGGGGAAAGTTGTCACATGTATTTTATATGTTGTTTATATGTTGTTTTTCTATCCCGGTGGGGACTCAGACTCATGGGGACTCGTGTCACTGTGGGGACCTAAATTGAGGTCCCTGTGCGGAAACAAGCTTATAAATCATTTTATGAGTTTTATGATGGGTAGGTTTAGGGGTAGGGGTAGGGGTAGTGTGTGTGTGTGTGTGATGGTTAGGTTTAGGGGTAGGGTTAGTGTAAGGGGAGAGAATATACAGTTTGTACAGTATAAAAACCATTACGGCTATGGACAGCCCCCCCAGGATAGTGAACATGAGTGAGTATGTGTGTGCGTGTGTGAGTGTGTGTGTGTGTGTGTGCGTGATGGGTAGGTTTAGGGGTAGGGTTAGTGTGTGTGTGATGGGTAGGTTTAGGGGTATGGTTAGTGTGTGTGTGTGTGTGTGTGTGTGATGGTTAGGTTTAGGGGTATGGTTAGTGTGTGTGTGTGTGTGTGTGTGTGATGGTTAGGTTTAGGGGTAGGGTTAGTGTAAGGGGAGAGAATATACAGTTTGTACAGTATAAAAACCATTACGGCTATGGAGAGTCCCCACAAAGATAGTGAACATGAGTGAGTGTGTGTGTGCGTGTGTGTGTGTGTGTGTGTGTGTGTGTGATGGGTAGGTTTAGGGGTAGGGTTAGTGTGTGTGTGATGGGTAGGTTTAGGGGTATGGTTAGTGTGTGTGTGTGTGTGTGTGTGTATGTGATGGTTAGGTTTAGGGGTATGGTTAGTGTGTGTGTGTGTGTGATGGTTAGGTTTAGGGGTATGGTTAGTGTGTGTGTGTGTGTGTGTGTGTGTGTGTGATGGTTAGGTTTAGGGGTATGGTTAGTGTGTGTGTGTGTGTGTGTGTGTGTGTGATGGCTAGGTTTAGGGGTAGGGTTAGTGTAAGGGGAGAGAATATACAGTTTGTACAGTATAAAAACCATTACGGCTATGGAGAGTCCCCACAAAGATAGAGAACCAGACGTGTGTGTGTGTGTGCGCGTCTGTGTTCAATATGGTTCAATACACTTTTTGTAGCATTTTTGTAAAGGTAAAGTCAATATATTAATGTATGAAAATGTATATTTAATAAGGTATTAAATAGGCTATGTTTATGACAATATTATTTTGTGTTTTCTTATAGTCTTTATGTTATTATTAGCCACCATGACTGGAGAGGATATCTTGAAGAATTATTATTTTGATTCAGTTAGAAATTGTAAAAAAATATAGTCACCAAAATGCCATCCAATAATGCTGGCAATATATATCAGTAGTTTTAGAGCTGTTGAGATAATTGAAAAACTGTTGTCCAGCAATTTGTATATTATCAAATGTCAGGGCGGCACAACTGCACACGTGGCTCTTTTATTATGAATTGACAGTAAAGATATTAATGCATCATCCAGACGACCTTGTGGCAGAGTGAAAAGGTTTGTAGATGTCTCTCAAATACAGTAAAAACTGCTCATTTCAAGTTGGTACACTTTTTATGTCAGGTGGTACAACTACAGTATATACACACAACTAATTGGTTGTACTACCTGACATAAAAAGAGTCAAAACACTTGTTATGTAACAACTGAAACTTGTTTAAACACAAATGCAGTACATCACTTTAGAAAACTGTTCCATCGTTAATGAATAACTACACAGGAACAAATGAGTAACGCAATATTAATACTCTAGTAACTACTAATAACTAACAGGAAACTCTGATTAATGAATTAGTAAGTAATATTGCGTAGTCGAATGTGGTAGTTCACTATTAGCTAATCAATAAATACAATTTTTTCATAGCTCCTAGAGAACTACTAAAAACTACTATATGCCGGTTCTTAATAAAAATGAATAATGCATAATGTGTAATTAATTATAAAGTGAAGGTAATGGTAACCCACTAGTAATGACTCAAGTATTACCAAATCCGTCAGAAGGAATTACTAATTATTTGGATCAGTATTCCAAAGTGAAAAGCATGCTAACTCTCTAGTAATGACTGAAGTCATTGTAAACTTTTGAGGATTTGGTAAGTTTTTAAACTCTTTTTGTCATATATCCATATTAGTCTTTTTGAAAATATATACAGGTGGTACAACTACAGTATATAACATACAATATTTGGTTGTACCACCTGACATAAAAACAGTCACAAATGAATTTAAACACTGCACTAATAATTTAATGTTGTTTAACAACTGAAATGAATCAAAAACACCTTTTTTGAAGCTTAATTTTTCAATGACCCATATACAAAAAAAGTCTTTTTGAAAATAATAATTTCTTTTGCTGTCTGCCTCCTGTCATTATTCTGCCTCCTGTGTTATTATGAAACCACAGCTGGAAGCTGCGCGTACCGTTTACATCAAAGTGTTACCTTGTTTTATAAATGTTTAAAAATATAGCCTATATACACTCACCTAAAGGATTATTAGGAACACCTGTTCAATTTCTCATTAATGCAATTATCTAATCACATGGCAGTTGCTTCAATGCATTAGGGGTGTGGTCCTGGTCAAGACAATCTCCTGAACTCCAAACTGAATGTCAGAATGGGAAAGAAAGGTGATTTAAGCAATTTTGAGCGTGGCATGGTTGTTGGTGCCAGACGGGCCGGTCTGAGTATTTCACAATCTGCTCAGTTACTGGGATTTTCACGCACAACCATTTCTAGAGTTTACAAAGTATGGTGTGAAAAGGGAAAAACATCCAGTATGCGGCAGTCCTGTGGGCGAAAATGCCTTGTTGATGCTAGAGGTCAGAGGAGAATGGGCCGACTGATTCAAGCTGATAGAAGAGCAACTTTGACTGAAATAACCACTCGTTACAACCGAGGTATGCAGCAAAACATTTGTGAAGCCACAACACGCACAACCTTGAGGCGGATGGGCTACAACAGCAGAAGACCCCACCGGGTACCACTCATCAATTTTGGCGTAAACAGAATGAGAACATGGATCCATCATGCCTTGTTACCACTGTGCAGGCTGGTGGTGGTGGTGTAATGGTGTGGGGGATGTTTTCTTGGCACACTTTAGGCCCCTTAGTGCCAATTGGGCATCGTTTAAATGCCACGGCCTACCTGAGCATTGTTTCTAACCATGTCCATCCCTTTATGACCACCATGTACCCATCCTCTGATGGCTACTTCCAGCAGGATAATGCACCATGTCACAAAGCTCCAATCATTTCAAATTGGTTTCTTGAACATGACAATGAGTTCACTGTACTAAAATGGCCCCCACAGTCACCAGATCTCAACCCAATAGAGCATCTTTGGGATGTGGTGGAACGGGAGCTTCGTGCCCTGGATGTGCATCCCACAAATCTCCATCAACTGCAAGATGCTATCCTATCAATATGGGCCAACATTTCTAAAGAATGCTTTCAGCACCTTGTTGAATCAATGCCACGTAGAATTAAGGCAGTTCTGAAGGCGAAACACAGTATTAGTATGGTGTTCCTAATAATCCTTTAGGTGAGTGTATAAAACACTGATTAGTAACTGTAGCGCTGTGTGTCTTTAAGCGGGATTGTGTTCGTCCGACAGGAGGCGTGTCTCCTCCACAGAGCCCGAGAATCTGAACACATGAGCCGCTGCTCGCGCTGTACTCTCTTCATCAGCCTCAGCCGCTCTCCACATCCGAGGTAAGGGCATTTATCTCACCAGCACCACATATCATCGATGCTTTTAAAGTAATATCTCATGCAGACATTTAAAAGTCTGAGATCTGGCTTAAATTTCACAGCTGGTGCACAGTTGATTTGATCTGACTGCATGTGCTTCTTTTTTTAAATAATGACTAATGTAACATTGAACTATTTATGTCCTTGACAAAAAAAAAAAAAGGTTTGTGTTTGTGGAGTTATGAAAGCATAGCATGTTTTTTTTTCAGCATAGTTGCAAAGAGGGTTGTGATGTAAGTTATTAAAGCATGTTGAGACCCCGGGTTCCCCGGGTACGTTTAAAATGCACCGCCCCTCACACACACACACACACACACACACACACACACACATGAGGTCAAAGGAAGCATCACTAAGTCATTAAATAGTGTGTCCGCTATTGATGCATCACTTAAATTACTTTTGTGCCATCACTTATGCAAACATTTCATTTCAAACTCGATCTTCTGAATATTGCACACATACAATCAACAAAAAAACGAAGTCTATGCATAGCAAACATGATGCTTCATATGAGACGTCAGTGATTCGTTTGCGAATCATTCATATCTGGTGTGAAACAACACGCATTTATTAATATGGAATGATCTATTGTCATATGAATATGAAAACATATTTTTCGTATTTTTGCAGAAAAAAATACAGAATACACCTCTTAAATTGACTGGATGGCAATATTTTATCATTAGTCCAACTAATTTAGCTTGAATACAATACTTGGGCATTTCTTGGAGGAAGCAAAATCGTAGTGGTCCATCTGACAGAAGAGTGTGTGTTCGTGCAGCTGATGCCGTGCAACGCGATGTGAGCGGTGTGTGTGTTGAGGAGGCTGTGCTGTCGCTGTCCGCGGTGCTGAAACACTCTCTCGAGCTCAAGGCAGGCTATTCTAGTGCCCATCTCTAAGCCTATTTTGAAAGTAGGGGCACAATCGAGGTCTTCTTAATTTAAGTTGTACAGGGCTCGTCCTCATTAGGCCCTAGCTTGGTTTTAAAGGCCCCCAGAGTTCAAAGAACACCATATAGCCTGCAGCTGTCTTCTTAGACATTTAAAATATTATTGTTAATATATAGATATATTTGAACAATAAGTACTTTTGAGCGCGCGCGCACACACACACACACGCAAGGACTGTATGGGTTTACAAAGTAATACGATAATATATCGGCTACACTTTACAGTACAGTAGTTTTTAAATGAATAATATAATACAATTATAATCACGATGATCTCCTTTTAGAATAGGTTACTTTAATTATTTGACAGTGACTATATGCCAAGATTATATACCATGTTGTAGCAGCTGTCATGAGTTTCTGCCGATTGTTATATATATATATATATTTGCATGCAAAGTTTACGCAGTTTACGATGTGAAGAAATGATGTGGAAAAAGATGTGTTATTCCCATTTATACGAAAGCACGTGCGATGTAGGGTTCAACTATTTTATTTGATTCTGAAACTGTGTGAAAATATCATATATTGTGAGAAATGCACGAGAGAGGACAGCGAGCTTATGGACACACTGCTGTGTTTTATCGCACCGTCTGAACATGCACGAGCCACGCGCAGCGCTCGCTCTGAGATGTGAAGCATGTTGGAGTAGGTCAGCGTTGCGCGCGCGTTGCTCTCGGCTCGACGTCAGTGTGAGTGCAGCAGTGCAGTAGACGGCACTGCACGCGCTGATCGCGCTCGTCGCTCCCGCTTCTGCCTCCTGCGCGTCAAGCGATCCGCTGCTCTAGCTCTCATCACTCATCCCCGTATTGCTCCGCTCTTTCAGGCCAGCCGCACATGGATTTCTCCTGGATTTCCCCTCTCTAACATGGACGCCCGGTCGGAAGGTTTCTCCTTTGCGCAGTGAGACGGACATGCGGAGCATCGCTGATGGAGTGTCCTCTTCTGTCTCAGTGACCATGCCGTGATCACATCGCTGACAACAAACACGCAGAAACAAGTGGGAATCTTACGCTCCGTCCAGAGGAATGACATGCAGTGCATCGCAGGCATCATGAAGATGTGCTCTCCTCTGGTAACTCAGCAGAGATGGCATGGGCTGTTGCTGCTCTTACTGTGTGTGGGATATTCTCACGGGATGCCACATGTGTTGAGATTCGGTAAGAGCCTTTTAAAACACATCCCAGTTATTACGGATGCCCTTTTCTGTGAAGCTCTCGCTGTTGTTTATCTTATCTAAAGCTTGAATGTCAAATGCAGGACGCGTGCCTTCCTAAAAGAGTTCAACGTCGTGCATGTTTCAGCCCGAATTTGTAGGGAACGCTTCTTTTCCAAACACAGAACTTTTTGAGCAACCGTCACACGTGCAAAAGTTGCCTACAGGTTGTGACGGATGGAATTTCATATCGCATCTTATGCATAAGTTGCACATTCTCTTGTTCCATATTGTTTCTGAATGTTTTATGAGGAGAAACATCTCGGCTGTGAGGTTTGCAATGACTCGTGTTCTGTTCTTGCCTAAGGTTATAAGCACTGTTCTATTCTATTCAATTCTATTCTAATAAACTCTATTCAGATTTCTGTTCTGCTCTTTTCTATTCTATTCTATTCAGATTTCTGTTCTATTCTATTCTATTTTATTATGTCCTATTCTATTCTGAGTTATTTTCTATTCTGTTTTATTCTGTTCTATTCTATTCTATTTTATTCTGTTCTATTTGATTCTATTCTGAGTTCTGTTCTATTCTGTTCTATTCTATTATATGCTGTTCTATTCTATTCTATTCAGATTTCTGTTATATTCTATTATATTCTGTTTTATTCCTTTCTGATTTCTATTCTATTCTGAGTTCTTTTCTATTCTGTTTTATTCTGTTCTATTTTATTCTATTCTGTTCTATTCTATTCTATTAAACTATATTCAACTCTATTCAACTTAACTCTATTCTATTCTATTCTTGTGTTTAGTTTAATAAAGCACACATTGGTAATTTGATACAGAGTGTCTTTTCGAGTTTTGATTGTCATTATCATTTTATTCTGTTCTATTCTATTCTATTTTATTCTATTCTATTTCATTCTATTCTATTCTATTCAGATGTATGTTCTATTTTATTATATTATATTCTGTTCTGTTCTGTTCTGTTCTATTCTATTTTATTCTATTCTGAGTTCTGTTCTATTCTGTTTTATTCTGTTCTATTTTATTCTATTCTGATTCTGTTCTATTCTATTCTGTTCTGAGTTCTGTTCTGTTCTGTTCTATTCTATTCTATTCTATTCTGTTCTGTTATGTTCTATTCTATTCTGTTCTATTTTATTTTATTCTGTTCTATTTTATTTTATTCTATTCTGATTTCTGTTCTATTCTATTCTGTTCTGAGTTCTGTTCTGTTCTATTCTATTCTATTCTATTCTGTTCTGTTCTGTTCTATTCTATTCTGTTCTATTTTATTTTATTCTGTTCTATTTTATTCTATTCTGATTTCTGTTCTATTCTGTTCTGTTCTGTTCTGTTCTATTCTATTCTGTTCTGTTCTATTCTATTCTATTCTATTCTGTTCTGTTCTGTTCTGTTCTATTCTATTTTATTCTTTTCAGATTTCTGTTCTGTTCTATTCTGAGTTATATTCTGTTCTATTCTATTCTGTTTTATTCTATTCTGTTTTATTCTATTCTATTCTGATTTCTGTTCTATTCTGTTCTGTTCTGTTCTATTCTATTCTATTCTATTCTGTTCTGTTCAACTCTATTCTATTCTATTCTGAGTTCTGTTCTATTCTATTAAACTATATTAAACTCCATTCAACTCTATTCTATTCTATTCTATTCTTGTGTTTAGTTTAGGAAAGCACACATTGGTAATTTGATACAGAGTGTATATTCAAGTTTTGATTGTCATTATCATTCTATTCTTATTCTATTCATATATTCTACTCTACTCTAATGTACTCTATTCTATTCTATTCTGTTCTGTTCTGTTCTGTTTTCTATTCTATTCTATTCTATTCTGTGTTCAGTTCTAGAAGCGGCGCATTGATCATTTGATACAGAGTGTCTATTTTATTTTTGGATTGTCACTGTCATGATCTCCTAAGGGTTTTAATGGTTATAACTCATATTTTAAACATCACAGGGAAAGTTAGACATGATTTAGTGGAGGCTTTCACTGCATAGATGTTCTCCTGCATGTTGCTATTAGCAACCGTTTAACGAATGCTTTGAGGAAGGCCATCCAAGCTCAGCATCACCTCCCAGAACACAAGCGCTTTCTTAATAGAGTTGAAGGTTTAATGGGAGCGAGCGTGTTCGCTTCAGTCGTATTATGGGCCACAATGAAAGAGGAAATGTCTAAAAATTGTCATTGAAGGCTGGTGCTCTCTGGGGTGAGGCCTGTCTGATATACTCCTTTCCCAGTCTCAATCAATACAATCAAATAATGTCAAATGCACCTCTGGGATTTCCATGCATCGCCTACAGGGCTTCCTTTAATCATGTGATGTAATAAGCTGCTTTTTTCTCACTCCAGGACACCAGCACGACACATCACACAACCACACACCAGCAAAATGTAGCCTTCAAGTCCTGTTTTCATAACTGATTTCTGCTGCCTTAAACTGTGGAACTAATGTAACATAATGGAGAGATTTTCCAAATTTACTTTATCATTACTGTGCATGGTTTGCAATTAGCAGAATGAGTAAGTACGCGTTGCGCCATGAGGGAATTATTTGAAGCCTGCAAACAAACATTCACAGCTTTTGCGCTTTAATTGTTAGAATGTGTTTTTTTCCCCCTTATGCACATGACTGTGTAAGAAAGCAGTGTGTATTTAGCCTATGCTTTGTGTTGTTAATGTATTCAAACTGCAAAATGATTTCTAAATATTGCAAATAATCATATCTTCCACTTTTTCATTAACCAGACATTTAATCGTCATGGTTTTCTTAAAAATAGTAACGGCGATGTTAATTGGCAGAGATGCACAGATATGTTACGCTTATTATTGTTCATGCTGGCTTTGTTTCTCATTATACTCTGTATGCTGATATTCACCGCTGAGCGCTTGGCTGTTGAAGGAGGAAAAAAACAGTGCGGCAGATTGCATTTCCCTCAGTTCCAGTAGGATATTATTCTTGTGTGTGTAAGTGGCATAGGCTCGTGTGACTGCGTTATAATATCATATCCGTTTAGGTCTAAAAACGGCAGCTTCTTGCGTGATGTTGAATCAGATGAAGGGGAAACTGAACGAGTGCTACTGTCTTTTGCATGTGTCATCACATTCTCCGGCCCTGCATTAGTAAAGCAGCTGTGTGTGACAACATCTGGCTCTCAGCCACCGTCCCACCGTCCTCTGTGCCTTCAGCTGCCCTTCTCACACACTCACACACTCTTCACGTCACTACTAGAAAAACTCGTTTTATATATTCCTAAGCTTTTATTTCAAATCATTTTGATGCCTTTACATGTAGTTAGTTATTTCTAAGGTGAATATGTACTGTAGTATGCATTTTTTTTTAGATTATTTCGACTTTACTTAAAGCCTTTATATATAATGCATTAAAAAGTATTTTTAATGCTTTAATTATGCCTTTAATCCACCTTATAATGCATTGTTCAGTCTCAAGGACACATTATAATGCTTATGTTTCACCTTTATAAAGTATAATGCGTGACAAACGATCATTTCAGATGTAACAATTAATCTGCAAATATGATAATGCATTTTAACTTTCGTTACAATTACTTATGAAAATATATCATGCATTATAATGTGTAATATCTTTATAATGCATTATACATAAAGGCTTTAAGTAAAGTGTTACCATTATTTATTTTACTTTAATGAAAAAATGTCCTGACTTATATTAGCTTTTCTTTCATTTGGAAACATTGCATCTTTGAACAGATAAAAGTGAGAAAAACACCAAGTTACAAAATAGTAAGATGATGTTTTAGAGAATATATGTTTTTTTTATTTGATCGATTTCAAAAATATCGACTCCATGTACATTCTTAATTATTTATGTTCCTGGTCTTTCTGTGCACAATATTTTAGTAGACAAGAAAATTAATTTGATTAACTTTCTATGTCTGAAAATAAACAAAATAAACTGACAGCTAACCAGTAGCTGAATAATTCTTTAGTTGGTAACACTTTATTTTAAAATGTCCGTGTACAGTGTACTGATTAATAATAATAATAACCACTTATGGTTGGGATTAGGGTTTGGTTTAGCGTTAGTTGCATGTAATTATGCACAATTAATTATTATAGTAACTACATGTAACATGTGTAACAAGGTCACTGTAAATAAAGTGTTACCTATTTGACATCAGAATTTTGAAGTTGTGTTTTTACTGTCCGATTTAGACGACCATATACACATTGAAATAAATCGCTCCTTGGAGAAGAAAGAGACAGAGAGCTGCACTGCCTTTGAGAATGAACTCACTTACAAACATTAACACCGCTGTGCCACAGAGAGATACAAGAACAACTAGAACTGATCGGGTTATAACACAACAAAATCTAAATAAAACGCTGTCTGGTCAAAGACAATACAATACACCGGGGCACACTCTTAATGAGCTCAGCCAGGCTATCAAAACACTGAAGTCTTTCTCCCTAATGTGTGAGGAACGCAAGGGCAACAGCATTTGAAAAAATCATGTGTTCAAAGCTCTAAAAGTGCTCATGCATTTACTGCATGCAGAATATTTTATAAAATGAGTCAAAATCTGCTAAGGGGTAATTAATTGGGCTACTGGTTAGCTGTCAGTTTATTTCATTTATTTTCAGACACAGAAAGTGTGTGTATATATATATATATTATAAACTTGACAGGTGATTTTTATCAAATGTAGTTTGATCACTATCTTCTCAGTTGCTTAAAAGATTAAGGCAATTATCAAACTTTGATCAAATGTGATAATTCCAATAAAAGATGATACATTTTTACATGACTTGTTACATTTAATTACCCCTTAGCAGATTTTGACTCATTTTATAAAATATTCTGCATGCAGTAAATGCATGAGCACTTTTAGAGCTTTGAACACATGATTTTTTCAAATGCTGTTGCCCTTGCGTTCCTCACACATTAGGGAGAAAGACTTCAGTGTTTTGATAGCCTGGCTGAGCTCATTAAGAGTGTGCCCCGGTGTATTGTATTGTCTTTGACCAGACAGCGTTTTATTTTGATTTTGTTGTGTTATAACCCGATCAGCTCTAGTTGTTCTTGTATCTCTCTGTGGCACAGCGGTGTTAATGTTTGTAAGTGAGTTCATTCTCAAAGGCAGTGCAGCATATATAAAGATCAGTCAAGAACAGAAAATTATTGAAAATATTCAAGGAATATTTAGGCATGTCAGAATCAGAATGCATAGTTTGTGCATTAAAAACCAACAAATGTTGATGGATGTTCTTCAATGGATTGGCCTTTATTCTTTTTAGCTGCAGTGTGAAGAATTTCACTCAGTTCCCTGATCATTCCCATTCCATTTCAGCGAGTGAAGAACTAATTTATACTCACGTGCGTTATGTATTATGTGTGTTATCATCTCTGACAGACAGCATGTTGAAGCCACTCAGGCCGCCATTTTCTCCCTCTTCTTGAAAAGCGATGACTACCTTCAGTAGTTTGGGGTTTCCAGGTTTTTGCTTCTCGTAAATACTACTGTGTATTGTGCACTTTATTTTCTGACAGACATCGATGTTGTGATGATCAAATTATGTGGATTTGAAAACAGATGGTCACACTTTAGTATGGGGAACACATATTCACTACTAACTACAACTTTTGCCTCAATAAAGCTTAGGTTGTTATAAATAAAGGTAGTTGTTAAGTTTAGATAATGGGTGGATTAAGGGATGTAGAATATGGTCATGCAGAATAAGGTATTAATATGTGCTTTATAAGAGCTAATAAACAGACAATATCCTAGTAATATGCATGATAATAAGCAACTAGTTAATAGTGAGAATAAAGAACCCTAAAATAAAGTGTTACCCAGATGGATTATAAGGTAATAATTATTTATTTCTTAGCCAGCAAGTATTCAGTGAAGTGATTAATGTCCATGAGTGAGTTATGTTGATGTTTTTAGTTTTAATATTCCAACCGAGAGCCAGCCTAAGTTGACGGACGTGATAACATGCGTGAGGGGTGAACTTATGTTTGATTTTTGGGTAATTCAAATAAAACATGCTGGAGATGTTCTAAATGCGTTTTGCGTAGTTCATTATACGTATTTTAAGGAATGAAGATTATTTTGTGTTTTCAATAAATGACATTACTCGGAGACATTCAGCTGTCGCAAATTCGTTGTTCTTTTTTTATCACCAGGAAAGAAATGGATTTGATGCACAAAGTTGTTTTTATTGTCTATTATAGCCAAAAATCTATTATTTAAGCCAATGAAAATGCAGATCCTGATGTAAAATCTCTTTTTCCCCATTATTTCCCCGTAGCAGATTTTGACTCATCTGCTTCCACTTAAAATCAGGACAAGCACCGTGAATTAAATGAACCTATGGCTGCGACTACATTAATCAAGACACATTTGAAAACAAAGTTTTAAAACTCTCTGCGCTTTAAAATGTTTTCCAAAAGTTTTCCGTTCATCGGAAGACACTTAAATCATCTTATTGCGCATGTCTAAAATGCTCACTGAGATGATACAGAGGGAACAGACATAATAAAGTTCTCACACTATTCCCGTGGCATGATCACTTCCTTATCAAAATCTCTCACCAATTACTGCTGAGTTCAGGTTGCACTCAGATGGTTCAAAAATGCAATTGCCCTCAAGTTTTGCTACAGGACAGCAATTGCGAGTACATTTTCTGTCATCCTTGCAGGAATGTAATATGTCTAGTATAAATAGAGATATCTATCAGTTCAATATGTGTCACATGACTAAACATGCGTCATTGTTTTCAGCACAAAAACGGCTTTTCAAATGTATCCACTTGGGGGAGCGTCTTAAAGGGATAGATTCAAATTCTGTCATCATTTACTCACCATCACGTTGTTCCAAACTTGTATGAGTTTCTTTCTTCTGTGGAACACAAAAGAAGATATTTTGAAGAATGTCAGTAACCAAAGTTGATCCCATTGACTCACATAGTATTTTTGTTCCCTACTATGGAAGTCAATGGGGTCCATCAACGCTTTAGTTCCCCATATTCTTCAAAATATCTTCTTTTGTGTTCAGCAGAAGAAAGAAACTCATACAAGTTTGGAACATCTTATGGGTGAATAAATTATGAAACAATAACATTTTTTGGGTGAACTAACCCTTTAAAAAAGCTACATTTTTGCAGGACAAAAGTGTGGACAGAAGGCCAAAATGTAGAGAAAGAGATGTGTATTTAAATGTATAAATCTTAAAGATATTAAAGTTGGCGAGTGTTTCCCATCAGTGAGGCTGTATGCTGTCCTTCAGTAGAGCTGACCCATGACCTCCCTGTGCAGGCCTACTTCATCAAGGACATACGTGACCTTGAGAGACAAAAGAGAGCATATCACAGCCATCTATATTTGTTTATATGCTGAGCACAGAGCTTAAAGTTCATATCTCATGTTTCAAGGTCTTTCCTAAAGACATACGGTGTGTTGTTATATCACTGTCCATTGGAACACTTTGAACCAGTGGCGACCTTTGAAAGTGTCTGTTTCCATTATGTTCGCTGACAAATGGCTTCTTCAGCTGCTTAGTAATACAGACTCCGTATCTGTCGTTAAAGGAAATAAACTGTGAATGGAACATAATTGATGAGTAAGAACAGGTCATTCCCACATTACCCCTGCCGACAGGCTTCATCAGCTTGTTTGGTTATCAGTATTTTTTGCCACTTTCTTGTCTGCCAGGCGTACAACACTGTAGTAAACACTGAACTGACTTCAGCTGACTTTTTTTGTTTGTATTTAGAGCTGCTTTACAGCTGAATTGAACTATGTTTGCGTCAATGAATCATTATTTTCCTGTTTATCCCAAGCTGCTCTGAAGCAATCTGTATTGTATAAAGCGCGATAAAAATAAAAGTGACTTGACTAGCAGGAGTTTGGAGTTGCTCCAGTAATAACAAATAATTAGTGCTATGGTTTCTGTCCAGTGGGCCGCCATATCACAGCCCACTTCATTTTTCCTGCAAACAACGACACAGCAGAGTGGTTAGTCCAGTTCACTTCAGTTAAAGATATCTGTGTGATGTTTTCATACTCTCGCACAAAACCTAGTTCTTGTCAATCCATGTTTTGGACAACACAATCACATGAGAATGCGTATCAATAGTACGAGTGTGCAATGTCGTGGAATGTATACGCCAAAATGAGTTTTGGCGTGCATATGGTACACAGTTTTTCGCGTGCATATGATACGCACTTTATGGCGTGTATATGATACGCTCTTGGGTAGGATGGGGGTGGGAGGGTGGGTGGTTTGTGCGTATAATACGCCATAAAGTGCGTATCATATGCACGCGAAAAACTGCGTACCATATGCACGCCAAAACTCATTTTGCCGTATACATTCCACGACATTGCACACTCGTATTATCGATACACATTTTCGTTTTTTTGGAAGCTACCATTGGATTTTCTGTCTCACTTCTGTCTTGTGCACTGTTTAGACAACATGTTCTCACTCCCAACTCGTCACATATTGACGCTTGATCAGAACCCACTTTTTAACGCACAGGGTACCCCTTTAGCGTAATTTTTTTGATTGGCAGGGTACTCTATTGCTTTCAGTTGTTTGCCTTATGTGTCAGATCAAGACGCATATTTTGGAGCAACTAACCCCACTCCTACCCCAAACCTACCCACTTCTCAACAATATAAAACACATAACAGGCAAATAAAAGTGCATTCACAGGTATTTATTGCAAAAACTGACCAAAAACAGTATAAAAGTATTAACTCGTGTTGCATTCCAAGTCTTCTGAAGTCATATGATACCGTTATGTAAAGAACAGAGTTGATCTTAATGTTTTAATCGCTGAAATGATCCCGCCGCTCCGTGAACACACACACACACTCAGTCATATCTCATTCTAATGATACACCCGACTCTTTATCATGACGCAATCGGTCACGAGACACACGAGAGCCAATGCCATTTAACAATCAAAGCTGACGTACCGCTTTGGGCAGCAATTTTTTAATGTGTTCTTGATCTTCAGCGGAAGGAGACGCTGATCGCTTTTGGGTCTTTTCTTCACACAAACTAATCATTTGGCCTCGGAACACTTGGAATATTTGTACGTTTTGAATAAATTGTGCCTGTAGTCATATCTGCTGGTTATATCCTGTGTTTACAATGACAATAACATTCCCATGCCCAACGCGTCTGTGTATGACGTCAAAGGTTTCTCATTGAAAGCAATAGAGTATCCTGTGCGTTAAAAAGTGACGCGGAAGTGTCCTGACCAAGAGTCAGTATGTGACGTGTTGGGCGTGAGAATGTGTTTGTTTGGAAATCCTATGAATTCATCTGTCACGATGATAACAGTATTTCCCAATCTAGGCTCGTTGTAAAAATTTGCATCCAATTCACTGCAGTTTCTAAAATGACACTAGTGGCAGTAGAACTCGAAGCTAAAATGTAGAAGCAAGCTAAAATGGCATGGTTTTTTAATCTCACATTTGCTTTTGTTAATGATATTGGTTAGGTTTAGGGTTTAGTGTTGGTGGTTGTTATTTTCAAATGCTATCAACGCTTACAACAACTAACATAATGAAACATTAATAAATATTGTGATTGTTGCATTGGGTGAACTCAGAAACAAAGGAGAGCTGGATTCAAATACAGCAAGATTAATAATAGAATAAACATAAAAACATGCCAGCTAAGAACAAAGAACCAGGGAACAGCACCAAACATAATAACCATGTAGGACTCGAACAAAAGAAACTCTGGGGTCTAATGCTGCCTTCACATGCTATCGGAAATGTCATAATCCCCACTTCCGAAGTTGTGATTACGAGCTTGTTGCATTCAAGTGCTTTGTTGTCTGAATGAACAGGACGTTTATTCTTGCCTATTTATTGGGGAAATCTTATTAAAACCAACTTTATATGTAGTGTCACATGCACTAACAACCATAAACATTTACAATGCTATCCATATAGTCCGCTTTCTGCCGATTCTGTAATTTTGGTCAAATGCAGCCTATTTTCGCTGTGTATAAAACATATAATATGCTTCAAATGATTACTCGTATATGTAAATATGCACTACATTAATGACAAGACAAGACGATCTAGCTGTTTTGGGGAAAAAACTAATATATCTTACTTGTCACAGCAGTAGTTCTCCCCACCACCATGTTTAAAGTTTATAGTACGCCCATCTCGAGAGTTTGGGTATCAAAGTTATTTCCGGATTTCCCAGTGGTAAACACGACATGTTCATGTGCCATTTTTACCTTGGAAACTTGTATTTACGATAATTCCGATAGCATGTGAAGACAGTATAAATACACATGGGGTAATTGGCAAACAAGACACACCTGGGAACAATCAAAGATCTAATCAACAAGAAGAACTACAAAGGACATGGCGCAGAACAGGAAATAACTTAAAAGTGCACAGAACACAGGCAGGGATCAGCTGACATTCACCTTGAAACATGCAAGAAGCGACGTAATACTACTTTGCAGAAATGTCACCACAGTTTTTCCAATGATCCTGGATTGGCATTTCTTCCCCTGATATGGTGCTTGCCGCTCACAACCACTTAAGCCTAGAGTCCCAGTTAACCCATTCCCTCGATCCCCATTGTGTCGTCACTCTTTCTATTTACCCACCTACTTTTCTTGTCCCTGGGCAAAGCTTAATGCTACACTGCCTCTGCAAGCAGCAGTTGCTCCAATCCTATTTACCTTTGGTATTTTTGCAGCCCTTGTGTCTGCACTTCAATCCTTGTAGATTTTGACCATGGTGTTGCCTCTTGTTTCCACACGTTTTTACTCTCCTCTAGACCGCCTATTGAACAAAAACTTCCTGTACAGCACGGACTGATATTAATTGCTACCATCAACCCATGCAAATCTACTTTACTCTTTTCAGTTATTCAGGCAAACCTCTGCTCTGATCTTTCTCTGCATCAGTGATCATAGCTGCACTCAAAGGTTTGCCATGCTTCAAGGCAAAGCCAAGCAGCTTCTCCCATTTAAAATCTGCTCAACAAGCACTCATTTCATAGCTGTCAGTTATTATTCTCTCATGGCAGTCAGTAAACCCGGGCAAGCAATGTTGGAGGGATTTCCACACATTTAGTTTTTTTTGAGGCAGGGCAAAGCAAAGCTCTTTGCATATTGTTGATTATACTCATCCTGTAACCACTGATCAACATTAACTGCTCTGAAATGCAGCTGCATTTTAAGATGGATATTCTGTTCTTGCACATTTATTTTGTATTAGAATTCCAGTGTATACCAAAAAAACCCTCTGACTCATTTTATCATTAAAACCTCACAAAAGCTATGCAACCATTTATTCTGCTTAAGAACAGCTGCCACAACATGAGCACCTCAAACCCCCTGAAGCTGATACACCCCAAATGTGATTTTGTGGAATGGAGTTCCACAAAAATGAGCTGAGTTGTTTACACAATCCCACCAAACTAAATGCTAACCAATATTATAGTCGAGACCATCGACTACAAGTTCAGGCTGAGTCCCAGACAAGATCGAAAGCGGAAGGTCAAGTCCAAATGACAAAACCAGCACCATGAAAATATGGTACTACGACACTGGTTTTAACACTTCCCACAAACTTTAAATGAAGCAATGTTGAATGCCGTAATCCACCTTTATGGATACCGTGTCTAACCTTTTCCCATATAATCTTGAAGTGCCCCTATTATGCTATTTTAAAGGCTCCTGGTCTTGTTTTGGAGTCTCCTACAACAGGCTTACATGCATCAAAGGTCAAAAAACACTTTCATTTTCTCATAATATACATTGCACATCACCACATTGTTCAATGATTCTCAAACGACTCGATGGATGATTCAGTCTCTCCAAATCCCTCCTTTCCATGAGCTACTCTGCTCTGATTGGTCAGACGGCCCAGTCTGTTGTGATTGGTCAACCGCTTACAGCACACATCAGAAGCTAAAAGCCATTACCATAAACTTCAGCTCCGCTTCCTAAAGCTCAGTGATCATACACACTGTAAAGACAGTAACGATGGCGTTGACTTTACCATATCAATCCGAGCGTAGTCCGATGATGAAACATTGGAAGAGCTAGTTATTCAATCTGAACCTCCATCACACGGAAGACTTGAGCAGGACGTTTCTCAGTGATACGCTACTCATTTTGCGTTTCATTATGAGATGTTGAGCTGTAATTCCTCACCATCAGCATTAACAAGAGTATGTCCATCAACAAACACGTCATTTATTGCGGTACACATGCGGGAACTGTATCAATAACAGCGCATACGTTAGCCCAGCACTAACGTGAATGACTGATGGAACATTAAAGTTTGTAAAACAAATCTTGCTCCATCCTTTAGCTTTACTCAAAGTAGTAAAAATGACAGACAATCTGCATTAATAAACACAGTGTTAGGTAATAGCGGCCCACAGCTGATGAGCAGAAGTATTTCAGTAAGACAGTAATAACGTGAGTTAGCCGGAAACTTACACAATATAAAACACAAAACTACGTATTTTGAACACCTGGTAGTATACATCAATAATTATTCATACTTACAGGCTGTGATTCTGAGGAGCAGCTGGTCCAAATAAACTGGTACTGACCCATCCTTCAAGAGCAAGTGTTTTGTGAATCCCTCGTTTGAGGGCGGGTCAAGTTGTTTGTGAGTGCGTACAACATAGGCGGGCATTATGCAAATGTATTTTTTAGTGACGTGTAGCCGTAACTGAATGGGATTTGAATTCCTGGTGACTCGTTTAGGTGGTTCAGAGTTGATTTCTTTCTTTTGGGAGACAATAACTTCATTTATCGTGCACTTCCTTCTTTACAAATTTGCAGAACGTTTACATTCACAAACAGCGATATTACACAATGCATGAAAGGGAATATTCGAAAAACCATAATAGGGGCACTTTTAATGATTGTGGATGAAATATGGTTTGCATAACTGTCTATCAATTCCTTATATGCATGTAAAAAAGATCTGAATACTTCATGTTAGAAGCATTATGAGAATGCTTTCTTTTCCCAATCTCTGAGATTTTCTTTAAGAGTGTAATGGGTCAGTTTCTAGAATTTGTTCAGTAAGTGTAAACCAGATTAGTTTTGTTTTGAACAATGTGTACAGGGATGGACCTGAGGATTGAGATGTGCCACAGGGATATCAAACTGGAGCAGTTGCAATTTGCAGTGAGAGTCTCATGGCACAGAATCACTGCAGGTGTGGAGACAGCCAATGAAACTGCAGGAGAATCGGTCGTATAAATAGGAGCTAAGCTGCGCCGTTTGATGGGACCGCAAATAAAAGACTTAGAGGATGGGCTGCACAAAACCACTGGAAGTGCAGAACATGTTTGAATATGATGCTCTTTTTCTTGGCTCTGAGATAATGGAAGGCTCTGCAGCTCTGTTAGAGGATTATCAAACATGAGTGAAAGAGGAAATGCAGATTTACTGATGCACAGAATTTGAATAGTGTTTGGTTCTTGTAAAACATGTTGGTTTGTCTCTTAAAAAGAGCACTTATTATGGAAATAATTTTGAGACACTTTTATTAGCATTTAAACATTTTATAAATGCAATTAGTTGGACTTAAGAACGCTTTTTGACCCACTCAAGTAAGACTTAAGTATATCTATATATGTAATTTCATAATTACTTCTATTGTCTTTGAAATATGGGCAAAATACTGCAAATGTAACCGCAAGCATTTATGGTAAACTAAAAAAAAATACTCTAAAATTATTTTTGAAACTTGACAAACAAAATTGGTAGAGAAATTATTTTCGATCAGAAACTGCTAGTAAATTTCAACAATAATTACAAAGAATCCACAAGTAACACACTGAATTAAACATGAAATTTGAAGTAGAAAGACTGCAATTTTTACAGTGTATTTAAAGGGTACATAACCCACACAATTATTGTTGTTAAACGCAAAATCTCATGTTAATCTTGAGTACCTATAGAGTAGTATTGCATCCTTCATATCTCTGAAGAGTCTTTAGTTTTATCATATTTATAAAAGACAGATACACTGTACTGATTCTTTCTGAAAACAGCCGAGCTCGTGCAGGCATGCAGTGGGCGGAGCTAAAGAGTCACGAACACACACACACACTCATGTTGGTGCACCTATCATTATGAGGACATTTCATAGACGTAATGGTTTTTATACTGTACAAACTGTACATTCTATCCCCCTACACTACCCCTACCCCTAAACCTACCCATCACACACACACACACACACACTATCCCTACCCCTAAACCTACCCATCACACACACACACACACACACACACACACACACACACACACACACTATCCCTACCCCTAAACCTACCCATCACAGAAAACATTCTGCATTTTTACATTTTTATACCCATGTCATTATACAAATTTGTGTCCTCATAAATCACATAAACATGCACACACACACACTTGGCATTATCCCTGGATAACTTTCTGAACAAGGTTATCTTTCCGTCACAACCAGAAACACACTTCTTTAGTGACATTGTTGATTTTGTGGTCTAAAAACAAAATGCCAGCGCTGCCGACGGCTTCTGTAACCCGAACGAAGCTCGTTGATGGACGTGCTCTTGCTCTCGCTCTGGTTGATGTGTGTGCGCTCATCCGGGAGAAGTCCCCATACAAGGAATTCCACCCTTTATGACGTCATACAGGGCCATACTCGAAAAAAAAAAAACGTTCCGAAACGTGTTCGAATTTGGCGAACACGAACACGAAGTGTATTTGGCACAGAAATACACCGTAATATGTCCAACTCGTGTTTTTACATTTTGGCCAAATAAGTCAGAATGCATAAAATAGCATTTTAAGTAAATTAAGCATTTTTAAGTATATTTGTAATTACACATTCACAATGATGTACATTTAAATGATACTATCTTTAAATGTAATATTGAATAACAAACTACAGTTCAAATTATAATCAAGTACTTTACATGTGCTTTAGTATGTTAGTCAACATGTCAAAATAAGTGCACTTCTTAAAGCACGACAAAAGCATCATTTAAATTGTAAAGTAAAACTTTTAAATTGACATTATTACAAAGTGCACTTGATGGGTACTCATTTTAAGTACACTTAAGTGGCCTTTTATTTCATTTATATAATATATTACCTGCAAGTACATTTTTTTAAATACACTTTAAAGATTTGTAGTTCATTACAAGTGCACATTCAGCATAATTATTAGATAAATCTGCTGTGATTTACTGAGGGCCAACTTACGAGGTCAATCAAAAAAAAACAAATATTCAATCTTAAATGAGAAACAGAAAGAATTAGTAAAGATAGGGAAATGGCAGACTCCTGGCAGTGAATACAGCAAGTGCTAGACCGGCTGGCTCCACAGCAGGAGTTGCATTGGAATTGCTTTTAGGAGCAGAGTTGCAGGCGATGAAGCAAATGGTAATTCCATTTCAGTTCACAAGATTCGCTCTCAGCTTGGCTGAGCTGAAGATCTCTATCGGTGGGCAAAAATGTTCTGTTCTGGGGTTATGAAGTTTTTCACGGTGCATATGTATGAGTGTACATGTGGGGCTGATATAAAGTAATTATAAAGTGATGTGTATGTGTATTAACTGGACCACACTTCTGTGCATGTACGATTTGAACCAAAGACATGATTGCTGGCCAATAGTGTTGGAGAAATCGATCTTTCCCTATTAAAAGTAGACACCATTGCTGGCACTTGCATGACAGGAAATAATGAGGAAGTATATGACTGCAGAGTGGACTTGCCTTAAAAAGAGACTATGATATGATATCAGCGTGTTGCTAAGCAAATGGAGCTGAAGTCCGAAATGTAAATTTGGTCAAGCACACTGATCTGTTAAGACCAGGAACACAAGGACTGCAATACAATGCAGGATGTCTTATATCAGACTTAGTGCTGTGATTGGTGAGATTATACATTATTGGAATTCCATTTTTTTCCTATTCAGTAATGAATACAAATCTTGATGTGCATCTTAAAGAATGTTCTTTGTATAAGAAGGGTCAGAATCAAAGGCAGACCCCAGTGTTCCAAAATTCAATCTTGCGTCAATAATTCATCTTGATAAATTTAAATAATCTCACTGTAGGGTATGTACACTACAGAAACATGATTTAAAATCTGCTCCAGAAATCAATATGGATGCAAAGCCAAAGGGCTAGAAATCGGAAAGCCGTTCTTTCACTCTGTCTAGGTAGTCTTGGGAATTTCTGCTGATATGCTATAAATCCAATCTGAAATGTCATATTAAACGTGGGATCGGCATTTAGAATGTTAGCGGTTCTCTGGAGGCATGAGGTGCATGCCAGTATGTGTTTGAAACAGCTTTTAGGCCGATTCTTGAAGAAGTTGCAAAAAGCCTTTCGAACTGAGAATTATTTGGTTTGGATTAATGAATGTTTGGTAAGATCTTGTACACTTTGTCTTAGAAGAAAGTTTCTATATAGAACCTTTAAGGGATCTGTCAGACACTTCATGGATTTAGTTTTTAATTAATCCATTTTGTTTTAATGAAATTACATTTAAGAATTAAACAGCTCATAAACATACTTTACCACTAGAAAAATTTGGTAGCCCTTAAGTTTAGGGTTTAATTCTCTCTATTAACTAGTGTCTTATTATCATGCATATTACTAGGCTGTTTATTAGCACTTATAAAGCACATATTAATGCCTTATTCTGCATGACCATATTCCACATCCCTTAATCCACCTAATACCTAAACTTAACAACTACCTTACTAACTATTAATAAGCAGTAAATAGGAGTTTATTTTATTAACTACAAAATTTGTAGTTAATAGTGAGAATTGGACCCTAAACTAAAGTGTGACCAACAATTTTAAATAACCCATTAAACATGGAAGTATTATGCATTTATTTAAGACATTTCACCTTATTAGCACAAAGGTCCAGAACCCTAGGTTTCTATATAGAACCCACAGAACACTTTTTTTATTAAGAGTGTGAAGTGAAATAAAACAGACTGTAAATAAGAAGGAAGTATCCCAAGTAGACCCAAACACCTGTGAATAACCAATGATGGCTCAGAGACTCCAAAAACAAACATAACAAAAAACTATATATAATTTGCCTGTTTCACACACAGAATAATATCTATATCGCAGGTGTTTGATATGCTTAGCAGCTCAGATCTTAATTTATTAATCAGCATTAATAGGGCAAAGGCAGGGGAAGGTAAGAAAGATTGCTTTAATTTCAGACTAGATTTTAGACTGTAAAAGGCTTTGTTTTTTAAGGATTACAAAAGGGGCATTTCACAGCAATGCCATAGAACAAACATTTTTAGTTCCCCAAAGAACCTTTCAGTGAAAAAAAAGAGTGAAGAACATTTTAAAAACATGGTAAAGTTCCATGGATGTTAAAAGATGCTTTTCCACATTCTCATTCTCATTGCTTAACCGTTCCATTCAGTGCCGATCTACGAACACCGACTTTTGCCTCAATAAACTCCTGATTTACTGCTTATTAATAGTTAGTAAGGTAGTTGTTAAGTTTGGTATTGGGTAGATTAAGGGATGTAGAATATGGTCATGCTCAGGCATTAATATGTGCTTTATAAGTGCTAATAAACAGCCAATATCCTAGTGATATGCATGATAATAAGCAACTGAACCCTAAAATGAAGTGTTACAGATTAATTTTATTATTGATTTTATTATTAACTTGCTTTAACTTTGCTCAAATAGCGTGCATGGCCTGCTACAGAGAAACTGAATAGAGAAAGTGATCAACCACTACACACACTACACAAGAGCGGTTTGTAATTCGTGCCGTGCCGAACCAAGCTCAAGTGGAAATATAACTGGAACAGTTTCTTACTGTTCTTAGAACCATTCAGCTCGACAGTGGAAAAGTGTCTAAAGGTTCTTTGTGGAACCATCGATGCTAATAAAGAACCTTTATTTTTAAGAGTGTAGAATTCACTAATGTTCCATTTAATGAGCCGGCGTTCTGATGTAGAACCCTAAAGCGCTGCACTGTATTTACTACATCAACAGCGTAGGAGAACGGCGTTGAAGAGATTGTTGAATAAAATTGTTATTTTTGGTTTGTTTTGCGCACAAAAAGTATCACTTCATAACATTAAGGTTGAACCACTGTAGTCACATGGACTATTTTAACAATGTCTTTACTACCTTTCTGGGCTTTGAACATTGCAATTGCTGCCTATGGAGGGGTTAGAGAGCTCTCGGATTTCATCAAAAAAATCTTAATTTGTGTTCTGAAGATGAACAAGGTCTTACGGGTTTAGAACAACATGAGGGTGAGGAATTAATGACAGAATTTTTGGGTGAACTAAGTATCTACAGCATATTATGATGGCATGAAGACAACATTGTTTATGAAACTAGCAGTAAACACAATTTGTGGTGTGGTATGTTACTATGCAGTAACACAGTCAGATACCTGATCCTTCGGTTTCCAGGTCAGTGCAAATGAGGGCTGGTTCTGAAAGAGGTCCACAGATCCCCCGGCTGATCACCAGTACCATTTCAGAGGAGAGAAAATCGTTAATCCTTTCTTTGTTTTCATCATTCTCCCCCCTAACACTTCTTTACCAGTTATCAATTGATACTGCAAAATCAATAGCACGTCCAGTACCCTACAGCCCAAACAGAATCATCACATTCACCAGCAGATGGGAGCGAATCAGGGAGCTTATTAAACACAGACTCTGCTGGGCAAGGCCCATCCCAGCTGACATTTTCGATCGGGAAACAACAAGAAAGGGAGGAATGAAGTCACAGATGGAGAGGCTAAAAGAGACACTTCAGTTGTCTTGAACAGCTCAGATTTTGAGATGTTCTTCTCTCACTGGCCTTGTGGGAAACGTAGATCTGACGTAAACCATCGGCCTTTGTGCTCTGACTATCAGGTCAAGCTCCGCCGAGAGGAAATTTCACTTGCAGAATGTCGGTAGGTCAAGTGTAGTGTAAGCAATTCCATGAGAGATTCCAGACCATTTCCATCAAACAGGCTTTCATTTACAAAGGTCATGAGTGTGTGTTCAAGTGAGGTTTTCCGTTGTACGTGGTAGGAGTGGATATGGGAAATTTTACTTAGAGAAATGGCTGTAAGTGAAACAGTTCTAACCCTAACATAAATTATTTACTCATTTTCATGTCGTTCCAAACCTCATGTCGTTACTTATTTTCTTCTTTTAGTAGAAATTTTTTAGTAGAAATGTTCACAGTCCTTATTTCCTTACAAAAATATGGATAGTGATCTGCAATGGCCAAACATATGGGCACAAGAAGCACCATATACATATTGTGTGCTCTTTTCCATGTGTTCAGAAGCATTTTTCCAGATTTACAGGATTAGCCATTAACCTCAGCCTATTGCACACAAAACTGGAGATGGCTTTCGCTCTACCTAGTAGCTTCAATTTGAGCTCAAATTCTGATTTTGCCAACATGGAAACAAGTTGTGTTTTCAAAGTAGAGGTTGATACAACAAGTGCTTTTCAAAAATGTATTTTCCAGGATGGTGGGATCAAATCTTTTAAAGATATTCAGAGCCACTGAACTTGATATGCACAAGACGAAATGTTTTTGTAGTCTGCACATATCTTAGGCACAAGTAAAGTAGCGCAAGTTATCTAGGTTTTAAATGAATCCAGACTCAATGGAAAAATCTGCCCGTTGCAACATTTCTGCAAAATAATATTACGCTGCTTCTTGCATGATTCATGTCCATTGAGTGGCTCTAAGGCCCTGTTTACACCTGGTATTAGGATGCGTTTTGGTCGATCGGATCACAAGTAGACGAGTGAGATACATTCCCATTTACACCTGATGTTTTAATCTGTCTCTTTTGTCCACTTTCAACCACTTCTGTTCTGATTTCTTCTAGGCGAGGGTCTATGGGCGGGTAAACGTATGGGTTTTTTCAGATCTCTCAATCTAATGGAGAAAATAAGCTCACGCAATTTACATTTGAACGCGACCTGGAGACGACGGAAAAACATACGGAGAGCATCAGCTTTAGTTTCTGCTCTGACAGACACAAGACCAGCCGAACGCTGTGAGTGTGTGTTAGAAATCAGGAATGCTGAGAGAACATTGTGCTTGGTAGGTTTTCCTCTTCAAACCAAACTTGGGTCTTCAGCCGTCAAAATCCCATCTGGCTAGCGTGCTTCTCATAATGTTTACGCATTAGGTCAGTAGGCGGAGAGTAGACGGTCTTTTGTGGCTGTTCGAGCGCATTCGACCACATGACGCTCATAGACGACACATTTCGCTCTCTGTTGGAACAAAAGTGTGTGACTTCTGTCCACCTCATCTATAAGCAAGGATTAAAATAAAGCAATTTAATTTGAATTAATATAGGTTCTGGAAGGTTACGTAAACGTAAAAATTGCGATAGGTGAATCTATTTTTTCCCCCAGCCCTAGTATTTAGTGCCGTCCACTTGTGATCCGATCGACCAAAATGCATCCTAATACCAGTGTAAACAGGGCCTAAAAGTGTGTTCAGTTTAATCCAAATGACAGATGAACGTAATTTGTATTAAGTTGGTTAATGCAGTGCTGAATCAGGTGAGCTGCGGAGCAAGTTTACCGCCTCAGAAAAGCCACACACATGGAGCTGATTTTGTGATGCAAACATCAAAATGCATTAGTTAACAAATCATGCACGTGATAAAAGTGTTTTGAGGTAATACCATAGTATTGTGCAAAGAACTGTGTGAAAAAAGTATCTATTAATCAATAATCTGCACTTGTAATCATAATTTGTGTGAAAAGGAATGTAAGTTGTTGGTGTTTTATTGCAACTAGTGTTCATTTCAGCTGGAAACTGCAGTGAATTATATGTATTGGTACATTTTTAAGTTTTTCAAGTATAGTTTTCCAATGAGCCTCTGTTGTTTGAAACTTGCGCTTTGAAAACAATATATTTTTTTCTTTACTCTTTTTAATATCAGCCTATCTGATATTATTATTATAATATCAGCCTATCTCCCTATCTGGGAGTTTAAGTATTTATGTATATATCTGAGCACATGCTTTTGTGTGTGCATGTCTCCACAAGATTCTTGTCAAACCAATTTTACAGTTTTGTCATTAATGCTGTAATCTAGTTTCTCCGGAAGCCCGCAGAGAATGCTATCAGCCTGGGAGAAACTCAATATGACTCCTCGAGCATTCAGGGTTGGGTTGAGAGAGGAATCACGGATTGAAAGCAGTGTGCTTTCATGTGTGTGCACATTTGTGTGTGTGCGTGTAAGTGTGTTCTTTTACCATAGGACGCCGTGGTTTGATTTCCCCAGACGCCACAGTCAGGCTTCATCAGTCCTTTGTTGGAGAAGACTTTAGAGGAAGAGTGAGATTTGAGAGAGAGACAGTTAGAGCTAGGGAAAGAGAGAGAGAGAAATAAATAAAGGATGTTTCCCCTTAAATTAAACATAATTCTAAAATGCTTGGAGAGACTTTGGGGACTCCTCTAGCTCAGTTCTTTCTCGTCTAGAGAGTGCGCTGTTTAGAAGAGCGTCTCGAGTGTCTCAGATTATGTGTGCGGTTGAAAAGTGTTGGCGAATGTAAATAAGTGCTGTATACTTCTGGGAATACAGCAGAGTGGATGTTTAAAAATCTTACAGATCTTCGGCACAGTAATAGGATACCGAGTCAGATTTTACCACTATGATTGTAACGATTCATCTTCACTGTGGTGCAACTTGATTCTGATTCTCTTTAATGCGATTTGGGTTCTTTCATGGGGTTTTTGGGTGCAAAACAGGCCTACAATGCGATTGGACAATAAAAATCACTTCATAGAGCTAAACTAAATGTTATAGATGGTTGTTTTCTTAACTTCAAATGAATGCATGGCAAAAAAAAATCAATATAGAGCAATAGTGATAAATATGGATGGATTGCAGGTTGTCCAATGATGAATGAGTGTTGTCAGGACTGTGGTGTTAAAACACAGGGCCACGATAAAGGTAGCCAATAGCTAAATCATGTGTCGTGCTAACACATACTTACTGGTGTATCACTGGCTCTATACAGGGCCCATGAGCTCCATGTGAGAATTCCCATGGGCGAATCCAGTCATTACAATAGGAATCCATGCATTCTAAAAAATTCTTGAAAGGTGAAAGATTTCCTCCTGCAGATTTCATGGCTCACGCTGGTCACACAAATTCACACATCTGTGTGAGCCGGACTTCACGCAGCACTACACTTCACAATGAACAATGGACCTTTTTTCCTGCTAAGATTCTCTGAAATTTTGCTAATGTAGTGTTTGCGAACACCTGGGGGTTCATGAGGGAACTGAAGGGGGTTCTTGAGTTGATAAAAGCTAATAATATATTATATTAAATGTATAATGACAATACAGTTTATCAATACGGGCTGTGATTTCATTAAATAATAATTAAATTAAATTGCATACAGTAAATGCAGTAAACTCCATCTCTGAGTGTGCTGTGAGTTTAACATGCATTTTTGTGGACAGAACCCAGCATGCAATTGTGCGTTTAAAAGACGTCTAATAGCCGTCCAAACACAGCCCTGATGTCTAGGCAAAAACAAGGCACAATTTGGGCTGTCAGTGAAAATGTAATAGACGTCTAACCAAAGCCCAAGAATAAACTAGTCATCTAGAACATGCACATGTCAAAGAAATGAAACCAAACACTTGTGATCACTGTTGACTTTGCTTACATGATGGAATATCATATCATCTCCCACCTTATTTTGACAAAAATGACATGTAACTAAATCAAGGTTATTTTGGCTAGAAGTGGGTTATATTAGGCAGCAAGTCAACATTTTGTCTTCAAAGTTGATGTGTTAGAAGCAGGAAAAATGGGCAAGCGTAAGGATTTGAGCGAGTTTGACAAGGGCTAAATGGCTAGACGACTGGGTCAGAGCATCTCCAAAACTGCAGCTCTTGTGGGGTGTTCCCGGTCTGCAGTGGTCAGGATCTATCAAAAGTGCTCCAAGGAAGGAACAGAGGTCAACCGGCGACAGGGTCATGGACGGCCATGATGCACGTGGCCCGTGTTGGTCCGATCAAACAGACGAGCTACTGTAAAAAGTTTACAGTACAATTATAATTTACAACAGTAAATATGTCTTCATTTTTATAATTAGAGTTAAAACAAAAATTATAAAAATTATAATTATTATTATTCGTTATAATACATACATTTATTTATATTTTAAATGCATACAGTATATCTAAAACACTTTTAGGAGTCAAATTTAGATTTTGTGTTATTCTTTAATAATATCTCTTATCCATAACTGGCTGAAGTGTTTAATAGACGAGGGAGTGAAACTGTAGGAGTGAGATGGAGGTCCATGATGGGGACGAAAGCATGAAAAACGGGAAGGACTCGTAGAAAACTTGGAATGACGTGATATTCCAGGCGAACGCCACAATTAATTGCAATTATCTTTTCAGACAATTTGAACGCTTGCATCATCTTTAACTTTAGACAACACTGTGTGACATCTCTGATGTGATCTGTATTGCTTGACAAGGGCCGTTGATAGCCTTTCACCTGTATCTTGTACTAAACCTAAATGTAATCCATTCATTAGAATTAAAAAGACATGCGAGCACATTGAGTTCTCTCCTCCTGACGGCTGATCTTTGAACTCTTCCTGTTGGTAAATGAGCGTTACACGATATTACGTGCAGGTCACCGCTCTTGGGATCTTTCACAGCTCATTATTACATGACAATGCCTGCTACATAATTCAACAAACGCAGGCTTGTGCGCCATGAGTGGAAGAATCTGTGAAATGTGTCGTGGTGTATACATTAGGAATACATTAAGAAACACACATTGCAACATTATGAGGAGAATTCACTAAAAATGAACTGCGCTCATTTGCATGCACTGTCTGTGTTGTTTTAGCGCCTGATTTACTGAAGGCGTTATGTGAATCAGGTTTGAGCTCTTCAAAGGTGTATTCATCCACAGGCATGTCTGGATATACAGTATGCCCGGTTATTGCACTTTTCTCCATATTACTTGATCATCATTTGATGAATTACTGCTGCCAGGATCAACAGAAAATGTACGCAAACTAAATTTTAAATGGAATTCTGTTTTCAGCAGGCAGTAATAGTGCAATGTTAATAGATGCACTTCAAAAAATTACAATGTTAAACTTCAAATCAATTACAATGATTAGTATGAGAATAATTTACAATATTTCAGCACATTTAGCTGATTGGATTGTGGGTGAGTAGTAAATAGTATTTTGGTCCTGACACAGCACACAAAAGTGGCACATTTATTTAGTAAAGTCACCCCACATCTATAATTTGTATGCTTGTGCTTTCAAATAATACCAAAAAATATTGAATAGAAATGCCTCTGCTCTGAGGTATCAATCTCTGTTATGCCTTAACTTTTGGACTGGTTGAAAACTTTAACACTGGATTTAGTCATGAAAAATTTAGTCATTTAGTCATCATTTCATTTCATTTTTCGCCATTAACAGTTAACATTTTCTTCTGTCCCTCGTCACATGTTGATGACTCATGGTGGTTTAAACTTGTTCATTTTGACTTCATATTTTCATATTGTATGAAATGTGGTCAAATTCACTGGTAATATAATTTTTGCTGACAATCTAGGCACTTATTACTGAGAAAGCCTCTGAAAGGAACTGATAAATGAATCTTAGAAGACCTGAAAACAACAGTACAATGCACATTCAAATATTTAAATATATTTAAATGAACTGTAAGTATTGTAAATGATGTTTTTACCATCCTCCTCTTTTCAATTTACTTCAGTTTACTGTATTTCATTGGTTTCTGTATTGTAAATATATGTTACTACGGAGTGTCTATTTACACTAAGTGCAACTAGACGCCTTGTTGGCAGAGGCTATTTACACAAACTCCGCCCACTGACGTCTGATTGGGCCAGACAAAATGATGGAAGACGCTGGATTGTTAACAGCACCAATAGTGTAGGGGTAAGGGACGTGGAAGAAACTTTTGATGCAAATCGTTCAGAAGACCTTTATTTTCAATAAAAAAGAAGAAAATACTTGAAAAGTGTCTAATGTGTGTTTAATAATAAAGTGTTTAGGGTTAGGGGTCGGTGTAGGGAGGGATGTATTGTTCCAATAAGGCAGCATCCATTTAATAATTTTAATAAATAAAATAATTTACACTCTGTGTTATTATTGCATACTGTTTAATACTGGGGTGCAAATAGTATCTGCCCATATTTATAAGTATAAATAGAATCTAATTACTATTTATACATATTGTTATATATATTAAACATTTTGTATTTATTCATTTGTTCAGTTGATTCAAGTTGGTTTCGCAGTGCAAGTGAACACCTTAAAACTTCTTGAGAATGTAAAGAATACCCTTGGCAGGTACCTTGTGAAATGAATGCATGAATGAACGAAAAAACGAATAAATGAACGAACATGAGGCTGCCATTCTTAGCCTCCTACTCTCAGTAATGCACAAAACTCACACAGGCAGCAAAAGAAAGAGAGATCGAGAAGAATTTATTGGGCGATATGGTGAGAAAGGACGCGCTCCTTTAAAGTGTCACTTTATTGAGGAAGGCTCAATTCACTGTCACTCTTATATTATCTGATCAGTGAAATGTCACTCACTCGCTCATACACACACACACACTGAAGTCTGACTTCCAAAAGCGCTTCATATTCACTTTTTTACTCGTGTTGCTTTGTCAGTGAACTCTCTAGAGATGGATGGATGATAAATAATGATAATAATGGATAAATGATATATAGAAAATGTTAAAGTTCTCAATAGCAGGCTTTATGTGAACTCATATAGGGCCAATAAGTGAATGTGAAGTGGAGCAGAAGCACAGATTTGTCCTTCTTCCTGCTCATCAGGTTGAACTTCCTCTTCCGCTACACGCTTGACCAGTCGGATTCACTCGGCCAACAGATCGATGCTGAATACCCAAGCATAGCTAAATGACATTACTCTTACCCTGTTGCGTCAGGAGAAAAAGAAGGCAAAGTACGCACACAATGCAAACTGCTTTCTTTCAGGTCCAAGAGGCACAAAAATAATGTCAAGGATTGTACATATGCGTCAATGTAGGAACAAGCAAAGGATTTTGTCTACCTCATCTCATCCTTTTACTCAGAACCCCTTTCCACGTTCATTTAATTTTCTCTTTTATTTGGGCATGAGCTTGACTTTCTGTCCTCAGAAACAGTGTAAATAAAACAAGCTTGCGGCAGACTGTAAATCACCATTTCTTTTGTCTACAGTGTGATCACACCACATCATGTCTTCAGCTTCTTGAGGCGTTGAATTATAGGCGTAGTTTATCCAAAATAAAAAAATGTTTCCCTCAGCTAAAAATTGTAATAAGCAACACTACTTTTTTTTTGTTAATTTGAATTTGTACGTTCAATAAACGCAAAATGCCTCTTTCAGCCAATAAATTCAGCAGATACAGATTTATTGTTTAGCAAATAATAATTAATAATATAATAACATAATAAATTTGCCATTTTAGTAGATATACATATACACTCACCTAAAGGATTATTAGGAACACCTGTTCAATTTCTCATTAATGCAATTATCTAATCAACCAATCACATGGCAGTTGCTTCAATGCATTTAGGGGTGTGGTCCTGGTCAAGACAATCTCCTGAACTCCAAACTGAATGTCAGAATGGGAAAGAAAGGTGATTTAAGCAATTTTGAGCGTGGCATGGTTGTTGGTGCCAGACGGGCTGGTCTGAGTATTTCACAATCTGCTCAGTTACTGGGATTTTCACGCACAACCATTTCTAGAGTTTACAAAGAATGATGTGAAAAGGGAAAAACATCCAGTATGCGGCAGTCCTGTGGGCGAAAATGCCTTGTTGATGCTAGAGGTCAGAGGAGAATGGGCCGACTGATTCAAGCTGATAGAAGAGCAACTTTGACTGAAATAACCACTCGTTACAACCGAGGTATGCAGCAAAGCATTTGTGAAGCCACAACACGCACAACCTTGAGGCGGATGGGCTACAACAGCAGAAGACCCCACCGGGTACCACTCATCTCCACTACAAATAGGAAAAAGAGGCTACAATTTGCACGAGCTCATCAAAATTGGACAGTTGAAGACTGGAAAAATGTTGCCTGGTCTGATGAGTCTCGATTTCTGTTGAGACATTCAGATGGTAGAGTCAGAATTTGGCGTAAACAGAATGAGAACATGGATCCATCATGCCTTGTTACCACTGTGCAGGCTGGTGGTGGTGGTGTAATGGTGTGGGGGATGTTTTCTTGGCACACTTTAGGCCCCTTAGTGCCAATTGGGCATCGTTTAAATGCCACGGCCTACCTGAGCATTGTTTCTGACCATGTCCATCCCTTTATGACCACCATGTACCCATCCTCTGATGGCTACTTCCAGCAGGATAATGCACCATGTCACAAAGCTCCAATCATTTCAAATTGGTTTCTTGAACATGACAATGAGTTCACTGTACTAAAATGGCCCCCACAGTCACCAGATCTCAACCCAATAGAGCATCTTTGGGATATAGTGGAACGGGAGCTTCGTGCCCTGGATGTGCATCCCACAAATCTCCATCAACTGCAAGATGCTATCCTATCAATATGGGCCAACATTTCTAAAGAATGCTTTCAGCACCTTGTTGAATCAATGCCACGTAGAATTAAGGCAGTTCTGAAGGTGAAAGGGGGTCAAACACAGTATTAGTATGGTGTTCCTAATAATCCTTTAGGTGAGTGTATAGTTTTATAGGACGCTCAAGATGTTGTAAGGGTGGTTCGCCTACAGTGGTTCAGGCTGCAGGGTTGCCGAGAGACTAAAGAAACATTATCAGCAAGATTATAGAAAACTGTACATTTCTCGTCTATTACCACCCACTGCAACTTATACCAATGATGGAAATAAGCGCAGTTACAATAGCTAAATATGTGGGAGAGCGTTGCTATAGTGTGACTATATTGTATTGCAATAGGTAGCACTTCAAAGTCAATACCGAATCAAAACTAGTTTCATCATCATCAGTTTCGCATCATTTGTAATAGAAAGGATTTAATGACAAAATCTGGTTATGGTTACACTTAAAATAGTTACAAAATAGATGTATGAGACAATAAAAACTTATACCATTAATCGTACCCAGCATGAATAGAATGTTACCTGAGGGATAGAAAGAGAGAGAGAGGAAGTGTAGAGAGAAAGAGAGCAAGAAGAGAAGAGCCAAAGAGCAGGCCCTGAGAAGAGAGAGAGAGCCAGAGCAACCATTACATTCTTCTTTTATCCCTTCCTTGACCATGTGACTAAACCCAAACGTGAGACATTTAAACCGACCAATCAGATCATTTCAACTTCCCCCACTGTACTAAAGGTGTGACACGCCTTTTGGCCTACAGGCCTTCAGTATCTCTGTCTTTAGGAATTCCAAATGGCCCTTGTGGGGTTGATACAGTAAAGCAAATGTCTTTGTTCAATTTCAAATATCTTCAATTTTCAAATACCTTATTTTCAATCCTTTCAATGTGAACTATGCTATCTTTTTTTCTGAGGTGTAATCACCGTTTGAAGCAAAGATATATAAGATACGTTTTTAAAGTTTGTACATTGACCTCAACACACAAACCTCAAGAATTATCAATAAATGTAAAAATATGAGCTCTTAATATCAACACACAACAAATAACATGCAATAATGACAAAACAAAACCAAAATCAGCAAACAGTGACAATGATCCCAAAACAGTAATTTATTCTTTCTGCAATGCATGCTGGGAACTCACAAACTCCTAATATTCATAACTTTAAATTCTTTGTTTAGACTTCTGTTTTTGGCTAGTTATGACAACATTTGGGGGAATTCTGTTGGTCGAACATGTTTTTTTATGTAGTTTCGAGTAATTCACTTTCCTTAGTATTTGTGATTAAAAAGGTCCCATAAACTGGAATATATGAGGTTGTCATTCCAGTCTAGTATGACTTTATTTCTTGTGTGGAACACAAAATATGTTTTTGCACATGAAAGGAAAAAAAATAGTAAATCGTGCGTACAATATAATTGTTACATCCACCAGCTGGAGTGCCGTGATCTCCACCAGAGGGCACTCCTCCTGCCTCCTTTGTATTCCAATCATGAAATACATTTCCCATAATCCATTGCCTGGACTCATTATGGTCTGATTAATTCCACCTGTGTGTGATTAACTCGTATGTGTTTGCCTTTATAAGCCCTGTGTTTTCACTCTTTCTTTGTGAAGTCTTGTTTGTGTTATCACTGCGTTTCTGCGTTCTTATGGTTTTGACATTCTGCCTGGTTTTGTGGATTTCCCAGTTTGCCTGTGTTTTCTGCCCTGCTATTGTTTGTATTTTCTGCCCTGCCCTATTTGCCTGATTTATGGATTATGATCATGGATTTCCCTTAATAAAGCTGCGTTTGTGTCTTCAACCCATGTGTTTCACAGCAGTTTCTTAACAATAATAATCTGTTCCCTCAATTTACTAAATCGTGCGCATGATATAATTCAATATAATTGACCATTGATATAATGTTTTACTATATTGCGCACATGATTTAGTAAAACAAGGGAGCAATTTAGCTATTTTCTTCCTCCATGCCATGTACGGGGCTCTGTAAAAAACGTTGGCCGGGACTTGATACATTCAACTTCCAAGCAGTTTCCAAGGCACTATGTTTTGCACTGTATTTTTCAAAAAAAAAAAGTGTGCTTTTGAGAAATGATTTGAATTTTGTGTGCATCCTGTACATCCTGTTTCCTGCATTTAGGCCTATTAATTCCGAAGCAGATGTTGATGTCAGTTTCAACGGCACGGTCGGTCTATAATCATATTATTTCCACGGCGCTCCTTCTCTTCCTCTGCCCTTCTATCATTATCTTTGGCTGCCTAAATCTGCTTTAATTGTGACCAACTTGTCTCATTCCCTTTCCCTTTCTGAGCCTGAGCCTCTTAATAATGGATGCCAGAAAACATTAAGTACTTTAGCACAGAAATTAGCACTTGACCTTTGCTTTCAAAAGAAGATAATGTCTGCTCTGCCACTGAGGAGAAAGGCTGGCCATTTCCTCCCCTGAGGTTAAGAAGAAAGACATTACAATTCTCACCTTTGATGAGAGACAGAAGTGAAGGCGAGCGAGAAAGAGAGAGAGAGAGAGAGATGGGAAAAAAAAGACCAGACGAGACAACAGAACCGTCTTTCAGCTTTCTTGTTCCTTTGTTTGATTGAAATCCCACCCCCTCCCCCAAAGGTTCCGGTTTACATTTCCGGCACATCCAGAGATTTTTTAAGTTGTCGTGGAGCTAATACAGAACACTAATATTATGAGATATACATGGGTGACCAAAGTGCAGAAAAAATTGCCTCAGAATCCCTCTGATGAAAGCATTAACATCAAAACAGATCCCTCAGGCAGCGCGCGCTGAAATAAAGTCATGAAGCGCAAGAGTTGGAGGATATATTACAGAGGAGCCAGCTATAAGACAGATAGATTTAACAAAAAGGAGGAGAGAATGGAACTGGAGGGATCGGAATCATGATTTCCTCTTTTCAGCCGATAAGAGCTCGGCGAACGGAGAGATAAAGGCCTATTCACAGCCCCGTGTGTGAAGTAAGAGGAAATTAGGGGGAGGGGGACACGCGAGCACAAAAAGGCGGCTTTCATCAGCCCACGAGGCTGTGGATTTCTGCAAATACACCTAATGTCTCCTTGCATGGAAAGTAGAGCGTGTGGAATAACTTTTTTTTCATTTACAGATGACAAACGGTGACGCAGGGATTGTGAAAGAGACCCGGAGAGATGTGAGTTAGAAGGCAGGTTGAGAGAGGCTCCTGCCTCCAGGGCCTGCTGGGAATCAGATTTCCTTTGAAAGATGGAGAGCAAAAGAGGAGCTTAATTCACTGACCTTAAGAATAAGACAAATATGTATTTCCAGTGGGGGAGTGTAATAGCTCGCTGGTCATTTCTGCTGAGCTCTGTAAAAGCAGTTTTGGCAGAGGGAGAGATGCACCCTACAGACCAGGCAGGTTTTCTGTAAACATCTGCACCTCATTTGCATTCTCTCAGCTCCTGGAAATTAGCAGGATAAGGCTAATAAAATTGTTTTATAGAAAGCAGCATATTAGGTCACCATCTGTCACCTGCACAAACCTGTCCTGAATTCAACATGAATGATGCAGCTTTGAGTCGAACACACAGGAGATGACTGAAGTTTTTAACCCTAGACTGCATAAAGCACAAAGTATACTTCAGCCTTCGCACTGTCCGTGTGACGTAATTTTTTGCATCCACTTTTTGTGTTCATGCGGATGGTGCGCGTACAACAGTGCATGTTTGAGTGACTTGAGCGCTTGAAAACAATGTCCACTAGACAGTGCACACACACCAAACGCGTCTTTCCGCGCTCACTGCCAAAGGAGTATACTTTGAAAGGCTCACGCACTCAACTGTGCACGGGATGGAGCAGAATGTGGAAAATGAAGTATACACAGGCCTTAAAGGGGGTCAAACTGACTCAATAGAGTAGCTTTTTTTCAAGAAAAGAAAGAAAGAAATTGCTTGATATTTCCTATATTCTGCATACATCTTATATTCATACAGTAGGTTCAGAAAAATCCAACATTGACTCATTGGAAAAACGTGCTTTTACCTACATTTTTGCAAAACTCCAAAAATGTACACTACCGGTCAAAAGTTTGAGAACGGTAAGATTTTTAAATGTTTTTAAAGAAGTCTCTTCTGCTCACCAGGGCTGCATTTGTTATTAAAAATACAAAAAAGCTGTAATATTGTGAAATATTATTAAAATATTGCTGTTTTCTATTTTAATATATTTTAAAATGTCATTTATTCCTGTGATCAAAGCTGAATTTATCATCATTACTCCAGTCTTCAGTGTCACATGATCCTTCAGAAATCATTCTGATATGATGATTTGATGCGCAAGAAACATTTATGATTATTATCAATGTTGAAAGCAGTTGTGTAAAACATTTTTGTAGGATTCTTTGATGAATAGAAAGTTCAAAAGAACTGTATTTATCTGAAATAGAAAGCTTTCTGTACTACCAATCAAAAGTTTTGGGTCGGTAAGAATTTATAACTTCAAGAAATTAATACATTTATTCAGCAAGGATGCATTAAATTGATCAAGTGACAGTGAAGACATTTATAATGTTGCAAAAGCTTTCTATTTCAGATAAATGCTGTTCTTTTGAACTTTCTATTCATTAAATAATCCTGGAAAAATCCTGTACACAACTGTTTTCAACATTGATAATAATAATAAATGTTTCTTGATCATCAAATCCTCATATCAGAATGATTTCTGAAGGATCATGTGACACTGAAGACTGGAGGAATGATGCTGAAAATTCAGCTTTGATCACAGGAAAAAATTACACTTCAAAATATATTCAAATAGAAAAAAGTTATTTTAAATTGTAAAAATATTTCACAATAATACTGTTTTTGCTGTATTTTAGATCAAAGAAATGCAGCCTTGATGAGCAGAAGAGATTTCTTCAAAAACATTACAAAAATCTTACTGTTCTCAAACTTTTGACTGGTAGTGTACGTATACACACAATTCACTGCTGATTCCAGCTGAAATTAAGACTAGATGCAGTTAAACGCCAACTTTTATTTCTTTTTACACAAATTATTATTTCAGCAGCGGATTATCAATGAACTCTTTCCCCGCCGTTGATGGAAATTCCTGTCTTTCCGTGTTTTCACTGTTATACGGTAGGGGGCGCTATTACACATCTTCTGAAAGAGTACTGAATCTCCTGATCAAAACACAGGTGAAGAAGAAGTAGAAACAAGCGATATCATATGTAATCATAAGCATATGTAAAATAACACGATCATCAACATTAAACAGCATATCAATCAAAACTGCCTAATGTTACTGAATGAAGTGTGGACCCAGGACGAGCTCTAGGACTGTGAAGCTTTGGGGTGTTGATGGACTCCATCCACTCTATCTGTGTTTGATCATTGTTCTGAATCTGATTCAGATGTAGTCTTTGACAAAAAATTAGATTTTTCTCAGCTTTTTGCTCAATGTTGCTTTTTTATGAAACTTACCCACATTCAAGTGTTGATAAAAAAAGAATGCATGAAGCTAGAATAAAACAGAGGCTCTGTTCTTTCTTTTGATATATTGCATGTTCAGATATTCATACAACTAAATATTCTTGGGGCCATGAAAATTTTGTGAAATTGATGGAGTGGCTGGCAACTTTTTTTAAAAAAAACTGGCGAGGAGTTAATAAAGACTTGTTTTTGTGCGGTTCCTTGCATAATACTAGCCTATGATATGACCTAAAAACACTTTTACCATAGTACATGGTTTATAAACACATTTTGATGTTTGCATCACAAAATCAGCTCCAAATGTGTGGCTTTTCTGATGTAGTAAACTTGCTCAGTCAGAACACTACTGAAATATTCAAACATCATATTTGCGTATAATTATTAAATGATTCCGTTACATTAAAAATGCTTTTTCTTTGAATAAAACCATTGGATACGTTCATTTAAACCTCCTTTATGTACTTGTTTTGGCTCCATAGACACATCCTGCATTTTTATATTTGGCAGACAATTTTATCCAAAGTGACACATATTGGTATGGAAATGCAGAAATGCATTCTGCACATTACATTTCAAATTGAATATTGCTATCCATATGCTTCCATACATATTTACCTACACAGAGTTCCCTAAGAATCGAATCTACAACCTTGTCTTGTCTAGTATATGGTCTACCATGAGAACAGTAGTGCTCCCATGAAACAAAATGACATTTAACACCTTGATTAAATCTCCACAGACAAACAGCAGAAGAGACTGATTTATATTCTTCAGTTTATACATGCAGTGTGAAGAAAAGCCTGTCATTTTTCTCAAGTGCTGTTTTTTTTTTTTTTGCACACTAAACAGCAAAACGCAAAACTGCAGCCGAACATCCTTCATGCAGCAGTTCAATTGCTGTCAGCAACATGGGTGATAAATGAGTGTGTGTTTGTGGGAGAATACTGTGTGTTCTTTTGTTAGCGAGCGAGCTTGTGAATGCTAAACTATATCAACACTATTAAACGCTTAATAAATAAAAGTATTATTTTATTAGCATTAAATTACAATTAAAATACAATTCCATTCATGATGTCTATACCTACTTAAGAGATGTTTTATTTGGCCTATATCAGTCAGACTTTACGGTGAGTATTTTCTCCAGCTCAGTGCACATTATGAATGCAGTATAGAACCCTCATTAAAGTCAACGGGTAACGTAGACCATGAGACGTAACACAGTTAAATCATAAGGTGCCCGGAGCAGACGTGGGCATTGAATATCTCTGTAATTCAAATGTACAGCCGAGCATGCTGGGAGTTCGGAATAATGATTTGTATCTTGGTAATGAGATACCTTAAATAAAACGGATTTAGCGGAACCCTGCAGTTGCACATCCCGGTTCAGTATTGAGTGCAGCAGAATGAGGCTACGGTTATACTGACCTATGACTGCAATCAGTATTGTTGGAAGGGAGCTGTGTAAATCTGCTGTTTTGAAGTTTGTTAGGTGCTTGCTGTTTTGATTTCCGTGACTGGATGCGATGGCACACCCGTGGGCTGGAATCGCTCTGCTATTGCCGTTTTACATAAGCACTCCAGTATTAAGTAGCACTTCTCCAGAATACAGGCTTTTCTGCATAAGAGAGAAAAAAGAGAGAGAGAACGAAGAGACTCACAGGTATTTATAACAGCAGTTCACTGGGGCTACATTCACACAGTCAATGTTTTACTAACAGGGTCTCAAATGGTCCTGTTCATAAAACAGCTCACAGTAGCGTTTAAATACTGTGTGTGACGGATTACTGAAGTCAGTCCTCTTTTCAATTCCCATTTATTCCAATAGCAGCATGTAACCATAGTGACAGAATAAAGTAAATACCAAAGATGCATCTATAACACTGTAAAGTCTAATCACATATGATGCAGTGACATTTAACACAAGGCATGAGCCCATCGGTCAAATTTTTATTAACAGACAGTATTGAATTATAATTTTTTAAATGAGTTTAGAACAAATCACTATAGAGCTCCGGATGTCACGTGACCCATTCTGTTTACAACGCCATATTGGCAGGCAGGAACAGCCGGGAGCAAATATGAAATGAATGACGCCAGCATGAGTTTCAAGGCAACAGAGTTCACTGCGCACTTTAATTCAAAAGACATAGACCTGTACATAGAAAAACTTAATAGATTAAACATAACAGATCCCTATAATGCCACCGAGTGCTTTTCACTTGTATTGATAAAGGAACGATACCTGTCAGGACACCTGCTGCATCAACTGTGCGCAAGTTACAACTAGCCTAGTTTTGACGTAAATGGGCACTAAAACTTATGCACTACTAAATAATATACTAAAAAACTGTGATACTTGTTTGCAGGATTATTTGATGTATAGACATTTCAAGAGAAAAGCATTTATTTGATCTATTTTTTACAACCTTGTTGAGTAAAAGTATTAAATTTTTTCCAAATCTGAACATTTGAAAGGCAGTGCATCTCCATCACATCATAAACAACTATTGCCCAGTTTGGCTAACCGAAGTAACTCTCCAAATTTGATTGTGAGTCCTGAAAATGTACGGTGTCAGAATCTGGTTGTCACTTTCGCTTATAACAGCAAGCACTTTACAAGCACATTAAAACAAGACTGATGACCATATTCTTTTGCTGGCTGAGTGGATGTTTGAGCAAGCTAGTTCAGGTTTTACACAGAGAGAGAGAGAGAGAGAGAGAGAGAGAGAGATTTTGTGGTCAGGTGGCACATTTGGCACATAACATTTTCCTCTGGTGGTTTCCAGCATTGCAGATGACATTTAGCTGCTGTTTCCCTTATGAGCTAGTTTTAAGTTTCTACAATTGCTAATATGTTGAACAAAGACCCTAACAAGCCTGACTTTCTCATTTGTCTTGGCTCCCATCTGTCCTTGTGATCCTTTTTTGTGGGATGAAATGGGGAACAGAGGTTGATGGCCCAGACAGAGGGTTTAGCCGTCCCTCTCGCTGATGGAGTCCTGAGAGGTCTGAAAGACTGCATGAATGATGACGGTGAAGAGGGTGTTTAAATTTGCTAGAAGGGCTGTAATAAATTAGGTGCTGGCTCCTCCAGTCAATTATGGCAGGTTTTTCAACCCTCCTTGGGCATGAACTTCCCTATTCAAAAGCTCAGAATAAGATTCATTCTCATCTGATCGGATTAGGCCATTCTGATATCGCAGGCAGTGTTAGTAGGTCATTTTAAGTTCCCCCAAGAGAATGTGTGGTCACAATGTCGATTTTGGGAGTTTGTAGGACAGCAATTCAATGAGTGCTTGCTGAGAATCAAACTAAAGTTGTAGTTGTGGAATGTCTATAGCTCCTTTTCCCCAGGATATTTCCTAGAATAAGAATGTACGCAAACATAATGTGTCAGTTCAGACAGATTGAAAGTAAGGTTTTTAAATGAACATCAGTAGTTGTTGTCTGGACATAATGATTGGTCAATGTGAAGATTAGCACAGGTTAAATAGCTTGATCAATACTGTGGTGAAGAGACAATTTATCAGATGTATTAAGCTGTTGATTCTATGGACTTTTGCGTAAAAGTCTAAATGTTTTGTGGAAACACATTTGTGGTTCATTTCTTGACGCAGCAGTAAAAGCGTTGAGATAGAAATGGATAGCAGCCGATGTGTGGCTAATGCATTGGGCGTGTTTTCCCCCGCCTTCCAGCTACTGTGATTAATCCTCTACTGATGAACCAGAACATGTGGCGTGTCTGGTATTCAACCAACTCAAGATGGCCCATGTTACACTTTGTTTTTTGTTTTTTGACAGTGAGTCAGTGAGTGAAGAGCACTGCAGGTCCCATCACAACCTTCAAGAAATGGCACACCCCTTCCATAAGAATTATTTTATAACAACAGGCACTTTTTTTGGTTATGGGATTGTTTTTAAATGGCTAAACGTGATCTGGAAAGTCATTTGTGGGCTATTTTTGACTGAGGAGTAGAGATGGTTGAAATAGAACAGGGGGAGTTCAGTATTGGGGAGGCCATGCCAGGTCACCTGAAGCTCAAGAAGTGAATCTAATTACCTGTTACCTGCAGCTGTCCATGCTGATGCAACCATGACAGGCCACCACAAGTCCTTGTGACAAAAAAATGGCAAACATTCTAATGACGAGATTGCCATGTGGAGGGTATCCTAACTCCCAACATAGCTATATCTGATGTTTGACCATAAATTCCAGCCTCTTCTTTGTTTGTTTAAGGGTGAACTGAGCACAACAGGTGGAACTCTGCAGTACCAAGTGGTAAACCAGCCTTTAAACTTAATTGTATAATTCCAGGCTGAGTGTTCCACAGTACTGATTTTACTGTGCAGACTCAACATAATTGGTGGTCTGTATAAAACAGATTTGCACTGAAAAGGACAGCCAGACTTAAAATGGAATATAAATGTTAATTTTGTTGGCAGTATCTGTTGTGAAACACCTCTGTGTACTTATACATTACCACATATCTTTCAAAAGATACAGGAAAAAAATGTGATTAAAGCAAGTGCTATTATTTCAGGTAGGAAACCAGCTGTAAGTTCATGACCAAGTTGACCAAGCCATGTGCAAATTTGAAGATAGAAGACAGGAAGGGCCAAAAGGAGTTGAGACTGCTTGTAAAGACATCATATTAGGTTTTGTTACTGAAACAGGATGGTAAATGGGACAAACAGGGATATAAAGCAGGAGGGTAAAAGAGTCAGGGGGAAAGCAAGAAGTCTCTACACATGTTTTGTGGCCACCGAGAGCATTGGAGTGGTGGACAGAGCGGAACTTCAGAGCTCAAGATATTGGAAAGACGATGGAGTCTGTTGACTTGGTTCCATTGTGCTTTAAAAAGTAGCACTATGGTGTGAGATGCGGAAAAACAGCTGGACATGAAAAAATGGCCAAAGACTTTCATCTGACAATATTGATATATGCAATTAAATTTATGCATGGGGCAAGCAGGGCGGGGGCGAGAGCTGTGGGAACGGAGCGAGGATAAAAGGATGAGTGAGGACAGTGCAAGACAAGAGAGGACCAGTCCTGCACTCTTTACGTTGTGTATTTGTATTGTTTATATATAGCAGTTGTCCGTGAGGGGCTGTCACTTTACTTTTGTTTTGTTGTTTGTTTATTTTCTGATTAAAGTTTCTTTGAACATTCGCCGGTTCCCGCCTCCTTCTTCTTTGTTACAATGCATTAACTGCCAATTAATTTCATTAAAAATTTTAAGTCCTAGAATGTTTTTTTTTCTTTTTCTTCCATTTAAAAACCTTCCAAATTGATCAAATAATTAACTGCTCTGTTAGGCTTTTCTCACACATGGTTTGATTGCTTGGTTCCACCATGAGTACTAGCAGCAGCTGTTCACCACTGTCACTTAGTAATGACTCAGGAGGGCAAGGCACCAGCTGTTTTACTCAAGTTTTGTCCCTTTGGTTTCACTACAAAACTTTAACATTTGCTTCTGTGCCAAAGCAGCACGTGGGGGTACAGTAATGCAAATGACGTATACAAACTGTTTGCTAAAGGTGACTTCTACAAAGACTTATACAATATACAATAATCGGCAGATTATACATCCAAGTAAAGCAGGACTGTGTTCATACCAATTGTAAATAACCCAAACTATTTGATGTTCAAGTTCAGATTGTTTGTTTGGTGTGAAAGCCTTTCCGAAATTGGAAAAGCAAATCTTAAGCAAATTGAAGAACAAACTGGTGTGACGTAATTTCAAACAAAATCTGGTCAAATTGAAGATTGTTTGGAGTCTGTTTCAGGAGTTTGAAACAGCAGCTGTTAAACACTTTCAAACTACTAGCCTATTGGTCCATGGCGATTGCGTAATAGGTAGGTGTGGCTTTGACAGTTCATTTGACAGTTCATTTCTTCTGCTTTATAATAGAAATTGAAGATGTACTTTTAATTGAAAGTGACACTGGCATGTTTTTTTCATGTTTTATACTGTAAAGCTGCTTGTTTTGAAGCAATCTATTGTATAAAGCGCTATATAAATAAATATGACGTGACTTGACTGCTGAATTGCAGAGCTGCTGCAAACATATCCACATCGCTATAATCAGATGCTTTTTAACCGCTGTTTTCTGTCATTTCTGTTGTGTGTTTATTGTGTTATTGAGTGAAAGGCAAGCAGCACATATTTACATATTCATCTACACACAGATCAGGATGTTCGACTTATTTTTATCCCTATGCGAATAATGTAAAATAACTTTGCTGTGAGTATATTGGAGGCTTTAATTTTATTCTTGTCCTTCTACACACTTTTTCCCTTCTATGTTGTACTGATTTTCACTGTTGTTTTTCCTGGCTTGGGTTGACAATAAAAGCGTCTGCTTGATCAATAAATGCTAAATTATGACCGTGACCTCATTCTGTCATCAGTGCCGTCGCCCTGCTCCGTAAACTCTACCTCAGGCCATACTTACAGACATTTAGACTGGACAAACACTTTGTTTCCACAGAGTTTAAATACAGTTGACACAGCAACCACTCAGACTATTGACTAAATGTAAAATTGACAGATTCGTACACAGCATTTGACGGGACGTGTTCAATTATTCATTTGGCCTATTGAATTTTTCCTGCTAGACAGGTTGTACGAAGAAACGTGAATGCTCCTGCTGGTTTTACTCTAGCCGCTGAGCCTTTAGTTCAGACTGTAAATAGATTGTGATCTTCTTTAATGTAGAGTTTAGGTTTCACATAAACTTACGAAATACTTGGAGAAGGTTTTAGAAAATCTGGAAAAAGGTGCAGATGCTATATGTTCACACTTGAATACAGTTGTTAGTCCTTTCTCTTAAAAATAAAGGTTCTTTATTGACATCTGTGGTTCCATGAAGAACTGTTAACATCCATGGTATCTTTCCATTGCACAAAAGATTCTTTATAGTGGAAAAAAAGGTTCTTTAGATTATTAAAATGTTATTCACTCTAAGAAAAACGGTTATTTTAAGAAGTGTTCAATAAAAGGTTCTTTGGGAAGCCTAAAATGGTTCTTCTATGGTGTCACTGCAAGTGTACATTCAACAGAGAGTTCCCTTATAAATGAGTAAATCTACAGTATAACCAAACTGACTTTTCATCATAAAGATCAGTTTCCTGGCCTCGACCCAAATATGGTGCTCTACGTTAGACAAGCACACACTTGAACCTGATGGTAAATAAGGTCATAAATCCCAAACTCTTTGTGAACGGTGGTCATATTTATGCCAAACATTGCTTTGTTAGACACACAGCCACACTCCAAAAAATGCTGGGTCAAAAACAAAAATTTCTGGGTTATTTGGCAACCCAGCATTGGGTAAATATTGGACAGAACACATGCTGGGTTATTTTATACATTAACCCATTTGCTGGGTTGTTTTTGACATGTTGCATCAGTCACCCTATTTAAGGTGTTTCATTTTAAATAATAAAAATGCACTTTATATATATATATATATATATATGACAAGAAAAGTTAAAGGGATAGTTCACCCAAAAATGAAAATGTGATGTTTATCTGCTTACCCCCAGGGCATCCAAGTTATAGGTGGCTTTGTTTCTTCAGTAGAACACAAATGAAGATTTTTAACTCCAACCGTTGCAGTCTGTCAGTCGTATAATGCATGTGAATGCTAACACATGAGAGTATGTGAACTATGAGAGTAAAAAAAAACATCACATACAAATCCATATTAAACCCTGCGGCTCGTGACGACACATTGATGTCTTAAGATACAAAACAATCGGTTTGTACGAGAAACCGAACAGTATTTATCTAATTCTTTTACCTCTAATACACCACTATGTCCAACAGCCTTGATCACTTCCGGCGCTTGCGTAAACTACGCCAGATCGTGTACAGACCTCACGCACCGGAAGTGATCGCTCGCTCGAGGCTGTTGGACATAGTGGTATATTAGAGGTAAAAGAATTAGATAAATACTGTTCGGTTTCTCGCACAAACCGGGCCGTATCCAGATCAGATAGTGGACCTGCTCCTAGACATGACCGACGCATCCCTGAAGTGCCTGCAGAGACCATGTCAATTCGACTCTCCCCTGTGACGGCCTCATCGGCACGAAATCCTCAACAAACCCGTCTCCGGCGTGATGACTCAGATCTTCAGATGGAACTGGACAAATATTCTGACTATTCCGATCTAATATGGATTCTGACGTATAATGTTGCCAGAATCATAATCATACACTGTTTGTTCATTGGCCAGAGGAGAACTGGCCCCCGACTGAGCCTGGTTTCTTTTGGCTTGCTCAGTTGGGGACACTAAATATTCAACTATATTACTGATCTGCCCGCATTGACACTATATGATAATTAAACTGAGCTGGATGACATTACTGTTTTCTCCAGAGCGGCTGTACAGTCGAAGCAAATTCTGTTGCATTACTTTCCTGTTTAACACTGTGAAGCTGCTTTGAAACAATGTGCATTGTAAAAAGCACTATATAAATAAAGATGACTTGACTTGACAAACCGATCGTTTTGTATCAATGTGTCATCACAAGCTGCAGAGTTTCATTTGGATTTGTCTGTGCATGTTTTTTTTACTCTCATAGATGTTGTTAGCATTCACATGCATTATACGACTGACAGACTGCAACGGTTGGAGTTAAAAATCTTCATTTGTGTTCTACTGAAGAAACAAAGTCACCAATATCTTGGTTGCCCCGGGGGTAAGCAGGTAAACATCAAATTTAATTTTTTGGGTGAACTATCCCTTTAATATAGCATCCAGTTTTAACCGGTTTAGCACAGATTACCCAACATTTGGTTACATTGACCCAATGCTGGGTAGGTATTTGAGGGAGTTCATCATTTGTATTGACAGTAAAAACATTAAAAAATATTAAAAATAACCAAATATAATGACCCAACAGTCTGAACCCAGCATTTGAGTTTTAAAAAATCAACCCAGCAATTTTCAACGTGACCCAGCACATGGGTAAAAATAATAAACATAACCCAATAAAATGACCCAACAGTCTGAACCTTGCATTTGGGTAAAAAAAAAAATAAACCAGCATTTTTTAGAGTGAATCACAGTCAGTTTCTGAAGACCAGCATTTGGACTCCACTCAGGGAGTAACCTAAATGTTCTTTTCCTTATGAAATATAGAAGACGATTATGAATCTAGTCATTTCTCTACCACCAGCTGATTTTTTTGGGGCCTACCCAAAATTGTGCGATTTGGACTGTTCTCCGTCTTTCTCGGTTTGAAGGGAAATTGGTTCCTTGCTTAAATATTAATCCTCTTTTACAGATTCTAAATCCAGTTTTCTAATCTGTGCCTCATTAAAAATGTATGCTGGAACATGCTTTATTTGAATGGAGTGGAGACGTGGCAGCGTACACATGCCGCCGGTATGGCAAGAAAAGCCAGACAGAGCGGCTTATGGAGCTCAGGGGTTTGGTCAGTGGATTAACACGTTTTTTACAGGAGGACTTCTGGTGAGCTTAGCATTTGAGGAAATGTACTCTTTGAAAGAGAATGCTGTTCTAGGAATGTGTAACCTAGTAATGTTTTCTTCTTGAGAAATCTTTGCAGAGCCGGCCCTCTTACAACAAAAGTCTCTTTTTTTGTGACAGTACAGCTTTAAGGGCGTACTTGAGTCCTCTTTAAAAGACCCAAAGTCTGACCACTTTAAGAGGACCAAAAAGTAAAGTCTTTGGTTTACTTCAGTTGTGTTGAGGTCTCAGTCACACTGCTGTTTTTAGGGCCTGTATTACCCGAGTAGACTATTTACTTTTGTTACATTATATGACCAAAATCCACATTAAATCGCAAGTTATTACAAACACTCATTGGTGGTTTAAAGTGAGTAAAAGCGTAATATTAATAATTTAAGTTGTGTTATGTAGCTTGATGCTAATTGTAGCTCTAATGCACCTGTTGCACCAGGAGCCATATCTATTTCACAATCTATTTTGTTAAAGGATTCACATAAGGTCCCAAGAATATGCATTTTTTTTCTCTGGGATGAAAGTGGTGTTGCTGGGCGATCAATGTAATGCCAGAATAAAGGCTAATAATGGCTGAATAAAAACAAAAGAATAATGATGAATGAATACTGAAGATTAAGTCTCATACCGGCAGAGGTGCTAACATTCGTCGAGAGAAGACAATAGAAACGTGAATGGGCAGTTCTCCGTGCCAGACATTAGAGTGCAGGGGAGTTATAGGGGCCATAAATAATCTCATTAGCATTTTGATCAGCCTTCTCTAAAAACACCCATGACATGATCTTAGGAAATGATTAATAAAATGCATAGTTTTAGAGATATAATAATCAGATTTGAAAGGAAGCATGACCACACTTGTGGCTTCACTTTAATTGCGGTTATAAGTTGTTATACCACATTTATTTTTATACATTTAAAAAAATATATTGTTAATATTTTTATTTTTGTTTTTATGTTCAAGCTTATATACAGTATCTCCATATTAATAACAGTCTGAGTAATTCTCTCTAAGAGTCTTGAACTGTGAACTCTCAAGTGTTGGCTTTCTAAATATATGTTGGTTATGTGTCTATTCAGAAAGACTTTTTATTTTGGGTATGTCATTTATGCCCCACTTGCCAAAATGGGGGGTGTCTAGTAAGGGGTTAACTGTGAAAAATAAATATTAACACGATTAATCATCTCTTCAAACCAAACAGAAAGCCTAAAACACATTTTTAAATTATAATGTATTTTTAACCTGACACTGCATTTTTAAAGCAGCATGAGTGCAGCACAAGATGCATTAAAAATGCAGTGAGACGCTACGCATTGACCATAGATGTGCTCCTGATGCTTGAATTCTAAAGCCAATTTTGTAATGATTTTGTAATTATCTAAAGTCAGTATTTGTCAATTATTGACTCATCTGCAACAAAGTCTAAATTAGCTTCATTTAGGGGCTTTTCTCAGCAAATACTGATTAACTTGATAAAAAATTTGAATCAACTGACAACCCTAATTATTACAAAATAGCAATATATTTTCTTTCATGATTTCTTTACTTTGATTCAGGGAAAAAAAACTCAAGGAATAATTTATATACAAGAGTCAAAAGTTTGGAATCATTAAGATTTTTTTTTTTTAGAAAGAAAGCTCATCAAAATACAGTAAAAACAATAGTGTTGTGAAATATTATTACAATTTAATATAACTGATTATTTTTTCATATATTGTAAAATGTCATTTATTCCTGTGATCAAAGCTGAATTTTCAGCATCATTACTCCAGTCTTCAGTCACATGATCCTTCAGAATTCATTCTAATATGATGATTTGCTGCTCAATTGTTAATTATTAAGTAGTAAAAAATACAAAGTTCTGTCATGAAACACTAGATGGTGCAGGCTGATCAGTCCTTAACTCAATCTGCTTGCATGCACATCATTCTCTATAGGGCACAGCTGATTGGTTCCTGCTGTGTCAGTAGCCAATGAGCTCGCTTCTCAACCTTCAAATACTTGCTCAGCATTTGCTGTAGAAACCCTCCACCTTCCCCAGCTCCACCTGTATAGATCTGCTACAGGTCATTCATGTACGCTATATTGTACAGCATCAGCATGTCTTACTTGTTTACAGCAGTGTGTTGTGTATGTATATTGGCAGTAGCAAGCAATAATCATGAAAAACACTCTGAGAATTGTCATGACAGAACTGGTTTTCAACAAGAAATGCATCTTGAACACCAAATCAGCATATTGATAAAAAACAGTTAAAGGTGCACTGTGTAAATTTTAGCAGCATTTAGTGGTGAGGTTGCGAATTGCTTCCACCCACCGCTCACCCCTCCCTTTCGAAGCATGTAGAGAAGCTATGGTGGCTGACACAGGACAAAAATGTTGTCGTCTGAGACAGCAGAGAGTAGCTAGCGCTCTGTAGAGAAGTTTGTCCATTAAGGGCTACTGTAGAAACATGCCGGCGCAAAATGGCGACTTCACTGTAAGGAGACCCGTGGTGTATGTAGACAGAAATGGCTCATTCTAAGGTAATAAAAACATAACGGCTCATTATGTAAGGTCTTTATACACCACTGAAAACATAGTTATGTATATTATATTGCATTCTGTTAATAGATCCTCATAAATACTACACACTGCACCTTTAAAAAATAAAATGTGAAATTGTATCTGAGTGACCTAAATGCTACTCTGAACTTAGCAGCATTACCTTTCAACTTCGAAATCTGGAGATCAACAAATTGTGCCATAAACTATACTGCCCAATATTTTTAGCCATTCTATAAATAATTCTAACCTTGTCCCACATATGTTGCCCATACAGCTTTCTCCTGAAAGGTCTTTGTTGCAACACAAAGAGGCTCTGGTCTCAGTTAGATGTCTTTTTCTGTCTTGGCCCCTCTAGAAAATCTATATGCCCAGGTAGAAGAGCACTGAACGTTAGATTGAGTGGTGTATTTTAGGCTACTGAGCTCTGAGCTGATTGATTGATTGACTCTCTGTATTGATGGAGGCACTGATTGATGGATAGGTGAAGCCGTGGATGAGTGAGGTGTGCATGGCTGAATGCGCAGTGTAACTGATGTGAACTTACGACTAAAAGATCACAGTGAGCCATTGGATCACACTATTAGAGGGCCTCAGCTTGACTGCAGCCAGCCGGCTGCCTTTGTGAGTTTATGCTGCTGGTGTTTTTCCACCCTCCTGATTTTAGATTAGCACACACTGAAGGGCCCCGGGCTCTTGATTAGTCAGTGTGTTGAATATGATGTGCACCACACACACGGAACATTAATGAACAAGAGCACAATCACTGGAATTAGGTAAATAACATGGGATTGAACTGGTACACACAACTGCTGTAAATAATAATTTATATGACCCATATTGATAAATAATGTGTCATTTCGAATGTCAGATAGCTAATTAGATGCCTGTGTTGTTTAATGATGCTATAGTATCATCTTTTCTCTGAATGAAGCTGACCTATAAATCCCCTGTATAGTACAACATTTTTTTTTAAATAAAATAGATTGATTTGGGCTGTAAAATTGATGAATTACGATTAATCGCATCTAACATACAAGTCTGTATTTACATAATATATGTGTGTGTGTGTATATATATATTTCTGTGTGTATTGTATATATATATATATATATATATATATATATATATATACACACACCCATCAGGCATAACTTTATGACCACTGACAGGTGAAGTGAATAACACTGATTATCTCTTCATCACGGCACCTATTAGTGGGTGGGATATATTAGGCAGCATGTGAACATTTTGTCCTCAAAGTTGATGTGTTAGAAGCAGGAAAAATGGGCAAGCGTAAGGATTTGAGCGAGTTTGACAAGTGCCAAATTGTGATGGCTAGACGACTGGGTCAGAGCATCTCCAAAACTGCAGCTCTTGTGGGGTGTTCCCGGTCTGCAAAGGTCAGTATCTATCAAAAGTGCTCCAAGGAAGGAACAGTGGTGAACCGGCGACAGGGTCATGGGCGGCCAAGGCTCATTGATGCACGTGGGGAGTGAAGGCTGGCCCGTGTGGTCCGATCAAACAGATGAGCTACTGTAGCTCAGATTGCTCAAGAAGTTAATGCTGGTTCTGATAGAAAGGTGTCAGAATACACAGTGCATCTCAGTTTGTTGCATATGGGGCTGCATAGCCGCAGACCAGTCAGGGTGCCCATGCTGACCCCTGTCCACCGCCGAAAGCGCCAACAGTGGACACGGGAGCATCAGAACTGGACCACGGAGCAATGGAAGAAGGTGGCCTGGTCTGATGAATCACATTTTCTTTTACGTCACGTGGATGGTCGGGTGCGTGTGCAACGCTTACCTGGGGAACACATGGCACCAGGATGCACTATGGGAAGAAGGCAAGCCGGCGGAGGCAGTGTGATGCTTTCGGCAATGTTCTGCTGGGAAACCTTGGGTCCTGCCATACATGTGGATGTTACTGTGACACGTACCACCCACCTAAGCATCGTTGCAGACCACCCTTTCATGGAAACGGTATTCCCTGGTGGCTGTGGCTCTTTCAGCAGGATAATGTGCCTGCCACAAAGCCAAAATGGTTCAGGAATGGTTTGAGGTGCACAACAACGAGTTTGAGGCCCCACCTCACAACTTACAGGACTTAAAGGATCTGCTGCTAACATCTTGGTGCCAGATACCACAGCACTCCTTCAGGGGTCTATTGGAGTCCATGCCTCGACGGGTCAGGGCTGTTTTGGCAGCAAAAGGGGGACCAACACAATATTAGGTCATAATGTTATGCCTGATCGGTGTATGTGTGTGTGTATACACAGACACGCACGCACACACACAGAAATATATATAATATATATAAATATAATAATATATACACACATCTATTATTTAAACACAGAGTTTTATGTTAGATGTGATTAATCAGCCCTAGATTGTTTGACTTAATTTACATTAGATTGTGTGACTTAATTTGAGTTAAGCCAAAATAGCGCAAATAAAAAGATTTCTAATTATATTTAAAAAAATAATAGGAAACGTTCAAAGTCCAAAATTAAGTCTTATAAAGCATCAAATGCACATAGAAATAGTTTGCTGAATAAATCAAACCATAGAAATGATAGGCTAATTCATTATTCATATAAAATCCTCCACTAACAGAAAACATCTAAAACCAAATGCACATCTTGTAGCAAGTGGTTTATTTTAAATAGACCTAAGTTAAATATTAGATCATTTTAGCCCCGATTAATGTGTCTTACATTTATATAGAGTTATAAAACACTATCTATAAAATTTCACAACAAGGATGTGCATTAGTAAAAATGCATTATTGCAATCCACATAATGCATTGTTCATATTTTTGGAATGCAGGTCAACATTTTCTGTATGAAGAAAAGCATTTACTTTAAACAACAGCTATTTAACTTCTGGAATAATCTAGAATAAATGCTAAGATATGTTTTAAAATTGTGCAGTTAGTGTGTGCGAATCAAAAAGAACATGTTATTGGTTAGTTTAAAGACTGTCCTGTTAATTCTAGCAATGCAATATGTTGTAGTCTGAAGTGCGAGAAAGTGAAGGCAGGGCATCGTATCATTGAGAGCTACACAGACATGCTGTTGTGCAGTTTTATTCTGAGACGTACAGAGGGAAAGCAACAGACTGACACATGCTATGTTGTGAATAAACTGTCTCCATTAATGTATATTTGCTGTCTACCATCATGCAGAATATGTCATAATTTTGTCTGAGCATGTGTGGGGGTGACGTCTGCTTTAAATGCAAACAGGTGAAGCAAACTCTGTTGTGTGACATTGATTCTGGGAGTGATAGTTCTACAAGGACTTTCATTTATTTCATCCATCCTAGAAAAAAACAAGTGTTATTTCCAGACAGGCATCCAGCAGGACTGCCTCTCTCCAGCCGTACTGTTGAACAAGGATATAACAGAACAGAGCAGGTGTGAGTGAAATGAGAGATGAGTGTTTAAAGTTAATGAGAGATAACAAACAACAACAAAAAAAATCAATATCCATTTCACAAATCTGTGTTCAAGCTGGATGTCCTGGATGACATTGGGATATATTGTTATGGTTTTGATTTATATGTATATTTATACTGGCTTTACATGTTGTAACAAACTGCAAAAACTGTTCAATCATTATTTATAAGGTGTAATTAAGTACTTGACCATGTTACACTTTTAAAAAAAAAAAATTTAAACAATTAATCTAATAATCTAAGTGATCATAAAACAAAAAATGGCCAAAATTGAGGCTGAATGACTGAATGAATGATAGCAGTGTGTGTGTGTGTGTGTGTGTGTAGCCTGGTAGACCCTCATTATGAGAACAAAATACCCCCACAATGATGGCAACATTCAAAATTCTTGTCCTTGTTGGGACATTTTTTGTCCCCATAAGGTAAAATGGCTTATAAGTGATGTGAAAAGCAGAACGTTTTCTGTAATGGGTAGGTTTAGGTTGAGGGTTAGTCTAAGGGGATAGAATATACGGTTATTATGTCTATGGAAAGTCCCCATAAAACATGAAACACAACGTGTGTGTGTGTGTGTTTCAACATCGCTCAACAGACATGCTCAGATGTTGATGTCACTCCTATAGAGTGTGAGGCCTAATTAGGTGCTGCTGTTTCCTCATAAATTATCACCCATAATGTGTCTGTGTGACTGTGAAATACCTCCCATCACACACACACACGTTCACGGCCTCTCATCACCGAATCTCCAAACATCGTTTTCGGAGCACACACGCAGGCTTTTGTCTCTTCAGCTCACCACACCCACAAGAACACACTGCTCTCTCGCTCAAACAGCGCCGTTTCTCCCCACGCATCCCTGTGTTTGAATAAATAAGCAGCATTATGCAGAACAGCAAAAGTGATTACCCACTTTTAAAAGCCTTTATGAATATTTATAATCAGTTACTGTCACCACTTACTTCCGAGGCTATTTTGTTATTCTCTTGGGAAGCGCTTTAGATTTTTAGAGCAAATCTTTGATGTGGTGTATCAGGCAGTCTGTCTGCTCAGCTCACGCTAGGGTACATTAACACACACTGATGCCTGGCTTTTGTGCTCACTGAATGAGATCGAAAAGACCTGGTGGCAGATAGAAATGGAGAGTGGGTGGAGGAGTGCAAAAAAATAAACAAAACTCTGATTAAAAGGAGGGGTGGGGTGGGGTGTGGGTAAGAGTATGTTTGGAATAGAAAATGTACCTTTAGGGTTTACTTTTAAACTATTTTCTCTTTTAGAAAATTGCTAGTAAATATCACAAGAAATGGGAAGTAGAAAGTACAGCAGTATTTTATAGTATTTTTCTTAGTAGTCTTTTTGTCTATAGTCAATTAAAAATAAAATAAAAACAGATATAGCATTTTTTTTTTATTGTGTCTTAGATTGTGTTGAGCATTGCTCTGCGACTTACAGTACTGGTCACTATTGCATGCGGACAAAGGAGTATCTCATGCCTGAGGCTGATAACATCTTGAAGTGGGCGAGTACTCACCAGTACTCTCCCTTACTCACCAGTACTAACAAGTAATCACCAGTACTCACAAGTACTCACCAGTACTTACCAGCACTCACCAGTACTATCCAGCATTCACCAGTACTCTCCTATACTCAGCACCACTCACCAACACTCTCCAGTACTCACCAGTACTCACAAGTACTTACTAGTACTCACCAGTACTCACCAGCATTCACTAGTACTCTCCAGTACTCACCAGTACTCACAAGTACTCACTAGTACTCACCAGCATTCACCAGTACTCTCCCATAATCACCACTACTCACCAGCACTCATTACTACTCTCCAGTATTCACCAGTACTTTCCTGTACTCAGCACCACTCACCAACACTCTCCAGTACTCACCAGTACTCACTAGTACTCACCAACATTCACTAGTACTCTCCCATACTCACCAGCACTCACCAGCATTCACCAGTACTCTCCCATAATCACCACTACTCACCAGCACTCATTACTACTCTCCAGTACACACCAGTACTCACCAGTATTCACCAGTACTCTCCCATACTCACCAATACTAACAAGTAATCACCAGTACTCACAAGTACTTACCAGTATTCACCTGTACTTACCAGAACTCACCAGTACTAACCAGCATTCACCAGTACTCTCCTATACTCAGCACCACTCACCAACACTCTCCAGTACTCACCAGTACTCACAAGTACTCACTAGTACTCACCAGTACTCACCAGCATTCACTAGTACTCCCCAGTACTCACCAGTACTCACAAGTACTCACCAGCATTCACCAGTACTCTCCCATAATCACCACTACTCACCAGCACTCATTACTACTCTCCAGTATTCACCAGTACTTTCTTGTACTCAGCAACACTCAGTAACACTCTTCAGTACTCACCAGTACTCACTAGTACTCACCAGCATTCACTAGTACTCTCCCGCACTCACCAGTACTCTCCCGCACTCACCAGTACTCACCAGCATTCACCAGTACTCTCCCATAATCACCGCTACTCACCAGCACTCATTACTACTCTCCAGTACACACCAGTACTCACCTGTATTCACCAGCACTCTCCAGCACTTACCTGTATTCACTAGTACTCACCAGCACTCACCAGTATTCACTAGTACTCGCCAGCACTCACCAGCACTCACCAGTACTCACCAGTATTCACTAGTACTCACCAGCACTCTCCTGTACTCACCAGGACTTTCCAACACTCTCCAGTACTCACCAGTACTCTCCAACACTCTCCAGTATTCACCAGCACTCACCTGTATTCCCTAGTACTCACCAGCACTCACCATGACCTTATAACACTCTCCAACACTCTCCAGTATTCACCAGCACTCTACGGCACTCATCTGTATTCACCAGTACTCACCAGCACTAATCAGTATTCACTAGTACTCACCAGCACTCACCAGTACTCGCAGCACTCACCGGTATTCACTAGTACTCACCAGCACTCTCCAGTACTCACCAGTACTCTCCAACACTCTCCAGTACTCACCAGCACTCTCCAGTACTTACCAGTAATCACCAGCACTCAAAAGCACTCTCCAGTACTTACCAGCACTCACCAGTATTCACTAGTACTCAACAGCACTCTCCAGTACTCACCAGCACTCACCAGTACTCACCAGCACTCACCAGCACTCAACAGCACTCTCCAGTACTCACCAGCACTCTCCAGTACTCCCTGCTTCTGTAATTTAGTAGGCAGTTATTTTTTGTGTGTCACGGTATGCAGTTGCTTGGAGCCAATTTAGTTGATGCTTCATGAAAATCATTACATAACCAAACTCTTTTTGAGATAATGTTGGCTGTGCGCATGCCCAGTGCCCGTAGCTACCATTCAAAAGTTTGGGGTCAATAAGATTTTGGAAAAAAGTCTCTTCTGCTCACCAAGTCAGCGTTTATTTAAAAAAATTGCAATATTGCAAAATAATACTCTTTTCTATTTTAACTCTTTCCCAAACATTGACAAGTTTTTCCGTCAGTCTGTGTTTTCACTGTTATATGGTAGGGGGCGCTGTTACACATCTTCTGAAAAAGTACAGCTTCTCCGAAACCAAAAACAAGCGAAGTAGAAGATATGCACAAACCAGGAGTGGATAGAAGTTGTTTATGCACAACATGATCATCAAACATTCAACAGCATATAAATCAAAACTGCCCAACGTTACTGAGAAAAAAGTTGAACAATCAAAGATGTAATGACTGTGAAGCTTTTAGTGTTGTGGACTGACTCTATGCAACATTTATATATACATATATGTCAGCCTACATATACACACAAACATATATATATATATATATATATATATATATATATATATACAGACAGACAGACAGACTCCAACTGTTTTTTCAGCAGTTTTCAGAAATTGGCTTTGGTGGTGTAGGAGTTAAAGTTCAACCCTTGCAAGATGTGAGCCTTGAGCCATCCCAGTTGTCTCCTTGATTTAAAACATAACATAACCTCTGGTAACTGCCTGTAATAATTTTGAGGCACCATTCTACAGAGATATCACATGAGAGTTGTGGCAATAATTCAAGGTTTTGCTTGAATTTTTTAATTTTTTTATTTAAATAGCTGTTGTGAAGCACAGTGATTTTGCTAATTTCTAAATGATACAAATCTGACACCTTATATTGCATATACATATGACTGTTGGCCTCTAAGCAAACATGAGCATTACTTTCAGTGCCAGTTACATTAAAAGACAATGCTTCCTATGAATCATTAATCATAATAATTAATATGTTTAACCCAGATTGGACTCTCAATGAGGCTTATAATTAAAGCAGATTTCAATACCTGCTGCATAAAATCCTGCTAACTACAACAGTAGGGAAAAAGTTATCTGGCATCCATTCTTCACTCTCACTCTCATTGTTCTCAAGTTTTGTCCAGGGTGGAAACTTTGATCTGGAGTTGCGCCTCATGCACAACACCATTACAAAGATAACAAACAAATCGTGCTACCACAACCCTTATATCCATTAAATAAACTGTGAACCGGTGGATTATGGGATGGCGCTCTGTTGACGCTTGTTGTCACAAACTAAGTGGGATTGACATGAATGTAGTTGCCATGGCGTTCCTGTCTTTAATCAGAGTCCATACACACGGCAGGCTAGCCAGGCATGTGCGCAGTCGGAAAAGAGTTAACACTTTCTCTCATCTATCCCCGTCGGGAACAAGTTAATTACTGAGACAGCTCGCTCATTTCACCACATCCATCAGACTTTGTTCCATCTCAAAGATTCCAAAAAGAACCTTCTAGAAGCAGTGGCTTACTTCAACCGGTCCACGGTATGATAAAGATTCCTCTGTTGCCATGGAACCCACCTGGCCGTGACCTTGAGGCTGAGCTGGAGTCCATTAGTCACAAAGCGTCGCTACGGTCCATTCACTTTGTCAGGCTGGCCGACCAATAGGGGCTCTCCATGCAAGTGTAAGGCCATCTTGTTACCAAGAGTTTGCATGGTGACAGAGTGTTTTTGTCAAGTTCATCAGACTTCATTAAATAAGAAGACACAGATATATAGGCTGCACACACACACCTCCTGACGTTTTCCGGCTCTGTAAGCAGCTGGAGAGAAATTATCCTTCTCTTCGGAAATGTTTGCGCTAGCTGAACCTCGCAGTTTATCACTCAGTATTTGAGCCATCTTAGCTTTCCATTGTAATTCAGTGCACAGTTGACGTTTGTTTTCACCACGAGAAAATATAATTTCTGTCCATTTGATTTGCTATCCTTTGTTTTTCCATTATCTGGAACGTGTATTCCGCAGTGTTCCACAAGAGTTCATAAGTCACAAAATACTCATTTGCGACCAAAGTTATAGCTGTCTGCACAACAAAAGTGCACAGGTTCAATTTTCTTGGCTGTCCTGGAACATACTCAGAAGAATAAGTAGGAGATTGTCCCCAATTCACAGGGAAATGAATTCTGAACAAGACGGCAAATGTTCTCGTAGCAGTTCTGGACGTAAAGATTGAAGCATATCCCCCTGCACACTTGTCTTGTTTTGCATCTTTATGCTTTTTTCCATCCAAGTTGAAAAGAAATTACTGTTGGCCTAGAACAGATTCAAACTACGAGCCTGTCAAGGTGGTTTTGGGACAGTGTAGGGTGAGATATTATGAAAAGATACAACATTTTCTTTTAAGAGGAAATGGAAGCAACACATAAGTTTTGTCATAGAGTCTTCTTCTAACAGAGTTTGAGGATTTAGGATTTTAAGAGTCAGATTATACTGTGGGGATCCAAGCTGAAAGACTTTTTACCCAGAATTAAACATTCACAATTGATCTCCGACCAGCAAGCGGCCCCCACAGACCACTGCCTAATTTATATCGGCGAGCATTCACCACACAAACCTCAAGCAAAGCTGATAGGCCTTGTGAGGGTAATATTCATAACTCATTAGATCCAAGGCCGATATCTTAAATGGGCAAGGATTATCGTAAAATACTGACGGGTCACGGGCCAAAACGTATGAGAAATGAAAGAAAATTGCATCCAGGCACATCTTCCAATCCGCATCTCCATTCAAGATCATATCAAACACTTGACTGCGAGTGGAAAATCAATATGCCGTGGCCGAGTTCAAAAAGAATCTTCATTAAAAATGGAGAAGGCTGCACAATCCCAGCTCTCTGTAAGTTGGCCCAAGGTGGATGAGGTAAGCTGGAGGGATTCTTATCATTGTTAAGCAAATCGATCTGCTAAAGACGAAAGAAATGGAAAGTAAAGAGAAACCATAATAAGATTTATTCCAAGGCATATTAACAAAGTGCTGCTGCACAAAACGCAAGTGCTCACGGCAGCCAAAAGCTCACCTCAGCTGTTACAAAATGAGCTGTGTTAATGCCAGTATGTTGCACTGTGCTCAAAGTCATTTTTCAGCTTTCGGATTCTGTCTTCTATTCCCTGGTGCATTCATAACTGTGTGAATTTTTTTGCTTGAAAGCAAAGTGAATAGTAAAAATGTGTGCAAACAGTGTGTTGGGACAGTGTTGAGTGTTGAGTATTTTTCCTTTGATCTCTCACGACAGGTCTACCTGACTTCAGGTGCAAGCCTTTTGTTTGCTTGTTGTTGCTGTAGACACTTAGGCCTCGTCCACACGGAGATGCGTTTAGCTGTATACGTAAAAAAAAATATCGTATCAGCGTTTCGTCCACACGGATCCGGCATTTTGGGAGCCTGAAACCGCTATTTTTTTTTAAATTGGGTCCCAGAGTGGATAAATCTGAAACCGACACCCTTTCATGTGTACAGCCAATCCGTATATATTATTTTGTGAAGCGATGATGTCATCACACCACGTCCCGCACGTTAAAGACTAGAAGGGATACAGCTACGGCCACCGGGCATGCACACATCAATATTGCATCATTTAATTACTGTATTTGCATTATTGTAAGGGTAGGTTTAGGGTTGGGGTAGGTGTAGCCGTTAATAAAACACAATCTGGTAAGTAGCACATTTATTTATTGGTATTTGATCGTGTTTTTGCCTCACTTCCTACCATTACTGTACCCCTTCTAGCCACAACTCTTCATCTCCGTTTTTAGTGTATTTCTGTGGCAGAATTACAGCACCACATACTGGCCTGGCATGTATACTACACCGTTTTGAGTCGGTTTCAGTTGTTTCGTGTGTACGCAGATATTTCTTGAGACGAGGGGGAAAAAAGATCGGATAGGGAAAGCTCTGGCTTCGTGTGGATGTGGCCTTAGTTTTGTAGAAGTTTAGCTCAGAAACATGCTTAACTCTTTCATCGACATCGGCTTTCCGTGTGTTCTCACTGTTATATGGTAGGGGGCACTATTACTCATCTTCTGAAAGAGTACTAATCTCCAGATCAAAACACAGGTGAAGAAGATCGCGAAACATCGCAATCATCAACATTAAACAGCATATAAATCAAAACTGCCTAATGTTACTGAATGAAATGTCGACCCAGGACGAGCTCTAGGACTGTGAAGCTTTGGGGTGTTGATGGACTCCATCTGTGTTTTGATCATCATTCTGAATCTGATCCAGATGTAATCTTTGACAAAAAAAAACTTGTTTTTCTCAGCTTTTTGCTAAAATGTTGCTTTTTTTTATTAAACTTACCCACATTCAAGTGTTGATAAAAAAGGAATGCATTAAACTAGAATAAAAAAGCAGAGGATCTGTTCTTTATTTTGATTTATATTGCATGTTCATACAACTAAATATTCTGGGGACCATGAAACTTGATCAAATGATCAAACATGCTGCCAACTTTTTTCCAAAACACTTGCAGGGAAAGAGTTAAATGTATAGAAAATTCTGTCATCATTTACTCACACTCATGTCATTCCAAACCCGACTTAATATCTTCTATGGAACAAAAAATAATATATTTTAAAGAATGCTGGCAACCAAACAGTTCCACAGAAGAAAGTCATACAGATTCGTAGTGACATGAGTGTGAGTAAATGATGACAGAATTTGAGTGAAATATCCTTTTAAGGTCACACTGTTCAAAGTAGGTCTTCAGTAAAGATGTATCAGCGATTATAATAATGAGGAAAACAGGGAAAGGCAGATGGTGAGGGCGAGTGATTTTGTGACAGCTGGAGTAAGTAACAGGCCATTTCTCAAGTACAACTAATTTGGTTCTTTATTACGCAACACACTGGAGTTTCCTAGGGGCAGAGAAATTATTAATACATGCAATTAATTGTATATATTGTTCTATTAAGCTTCATGAACACCAGCATTTGTTTCAACAACACCAGAGTTGTATTTTAATTGTGCAAGTGAAGGAAAGTCGAATTTAACTGGGAATATTTTTAAAGTTGAACTAATTGAATTGGTAACACTTTATTTTGATTGTCCCTTTAGACATTCTGTTGACTATAAGTAAATTTGCAACTACATGTCAACTAACTCTCATTAGAGTATTAGTAGACTGTCTGCTTAATATCTGCTAACTCTCTATTTTGATGCTCCCCAACAGACATTATACTGACTATAAGTAACTTGCAAGTACATTGTCTACAGTTTACTAATACTCTACTATTACTCTAATGAGAGTTAGTAGACATGTAGGTGCAACGTTACTTATATTCAACGAATGTCTAAATGGGACCATCAAAATAAAGTGTAACTTTTAAATGAATGTCAAACGAGCGTGATTTATTTATACAATGGCATCCATAATCAAAGACTTTTTGTGAGATCCTACATCCACACCAATAGGTGTCAGCATAAAGATAGTGGAACATAAAAATGAGTTGCACCTTTTAATCACTCCCCGCCAAACACAGAATTTTCCGTGTTTCCACTGTTATGCGATAGGGGGGCGCTATTACGCATCTTCTGAATGAGTACAGAATCTCCTGATCAAAACACAGGTGAAGAGGACGCAAAAAAACAAACGGTCATATGTAAGCAGATGCATATGTAAAATAACGTGATCATCAACATTAAACATCATATAAATCAAAACTGCCTAATGTTACTGAATGAAATGTGGACCCAGGACGAGCTCTAGGACTGTGAAGCTTTGGGGGTGTTGATGGACTCCATCCACTCTATCTGTGTTTGATCATCATTTTGAATCTGAGCTAGATTTAGTCTTTGACAAAAACGTGATTTTCTCAGCTTATTGATCAAATGTTGCTTTTTTTATGAAACTTACCCATATTTAAGTGTTGATACAAAAGGAATGCATGAAGCTAGAATAAAAGCTTTTTTGTTGTTGTTGTTTAAAAGCAGAGGCTCTGTTCTTTCTTTTGATATATGGCATGCTCAGATATTCATACAACAAAATATTCTATGGGCCATTACATTTTTGTGAAAATGATTAAAAACCCTGGCAACTTTTTTTTTTTTAAACGCTGGCGGGGAAGGAGTAATTCACTTTAAAATGAAATTTACCCCATGATTTACTCACCCTCAAGCCATCCTAGGTGTATATGACTTTCTTCTTTCTGATGAACACAATCGGAGTTATATTAGAAAATATCCTGATGCTTTATAATGGCAGTGACGGGGTCCATTGAGCTCACTGGATGTTTCATTTCTTAAGTACCACGATATGTAAAAAACTAACATTATAAATTGTTTCCACATTGAACAAACTTTTAGCATCACTCACTGGACATTTCACTTTGAAAGTACACTACACTTTTACAGAAACGAGGACGCTTTCCCAATGAGCCTGGTTGGTTTGGTTCATTTATTAGGCCTTGTCCTGATGTGGTCTTCTGGTTTTGTGTCCTTGGTTGAGAAGTTGACAATGCTTTGTAAGCACTTCAGTGTTTACACTCTTCAGGAAGTTAACCTCCCGATGGATAACTTAGCTGACTCTGCTCATTAAACTGGCACAGAAGGTATTTTAACACCACACGTTAAACACACACTCTAAAAAGTTATTCAGGGGACCTGTTACCACAACTTAAATAAATTCTAATTTATTGTTTTAATTAAACTTTTTAAGTTGAAAACATTATTTTGAGGAGTTCTGTTGACATAATAATGTTGATCATTACATCAACTTAATATCGTCTGTAATTTAAACTCAAATTTCTGCGTTAATTGGCTTTTTTTTTTTTATTAGGTTGTAGTAACAATTAAATTGTTTTGATAACTTCGGAAAATAGGCAGTGGATTTCTAGTTTGCATAGGACTGGATATATAGGAGAGTACATTTTGAAATTGCAAAGTGTTAATTTATTTGTTTTTAGTGAAGGGAAAGACCTGTTCATGTTTAAAGCTGTTATGTTTGACATTTAAAAGAGTTTCTGTAATGTTGAAGTTTTTGTGTGGAAGAGTAGATCCATGAAGGTAAACACTACATTGACTCTATAAGCAATGACTGCACTAATGCCAGTGACAAGTAACATCTTACTTGTTCATTAATATACATTTTAAATAAGTTATGTTAGCATGTGCTATGATAGCTGTTGATTCAACACGTCACACGTTGACTCTTGGTCAGGATCCTTCGGCATCATTTTTCGACAGGCAGAGGGTGCTCCATTGATTTCAGTGAGAAACCTTTGGCGTCATACACAGACGCGTTAGGCATAGGAATGTTATCGTTATGATGAAATGATTTATTGGGTTATGATTTTGCCATTATGACATGCTGGAGTGTGATTCTCAATTTAATCAGCCAGCACAATTTTATTTACATTTATTTTTATTTTCGAAATGTAATACTTTTATACTGTTTTTGGTCAGTTTCTGCAATAAATACTGTGACTGTACTTTTATGTATTTTATATTGTTGAGAAGTGGGTAGGTTTAGGGTATGAGTGGGGTTAGTTGCTCCAAAATATAAAAGTAGTCTATAAATATTTATATAATCATGTCTACTTTTACAAATGCAAAGAATTAAATGTGTTTTGATCTGACGCATTGGGCAAACAACTGAAATCAATGGAGTACCCGGTGCGTCGGAAAAAGTAATCAACTTAAAAATTTGTGTTTATGCTACAAATTATTAAGTTCCTCTAACTCAATGTAGCTTGTTTGTTGAACTTAAATGTCATAACTCAAAAAATGTATGCCAACACCAACATGTTTGTTAGCAGCAGCTTTAAAACTGTTAATAAGAGCAGGTTACTTTGAAAAGGACATTTGAATTTATATCTGAAATGGATTCATATGGGTTCATGGACGATTTTTCTTTCCTGGAGTGCAGCTCTTTGAACCAGCACCAGCCTAGCTGTACGCAGAGACTGAGCCATGCAGAAACATGCTGTTCTTTCTCAACCCAGAGTCCAGGCTCCCTGTCTTCTGCATCACAGCTCCAGGCTTGATAAAGATGGAATGTGTCCTACAAGCCTGTTACGCTGCACTACGCATCTCGATATGCTAGGCTGATAATCTGACACTGATAGCCATCAAACTGTCACCACTGGGAGAGAAAATACTAGCATGAGCACCTTATTTTCCACATAAATAATCTCTCCTCCCCAGCTGCATCAAACCAAAACTGGCTTTGTAATTAATTTCTCTGGGTATGTCTTCTCCTGAAAGTTGAGATGGATATTTCACCTTCAGATCTCTGTGTAGTCGCCACATGCAGTGACTTGCTGTGCATGTTCTGCTCTCAAAGAACTGAAAATGATAGATTTTACACTCCCCCATCATGCAAAGACATAACACAGATACCCTAGTCAAAGACAAGTCCTAGACGAAGGAATAATTCACTCAAAACCAGAAATGATGTCATCAATTACTCACCCTCATTTCGTTGTCAGCTCATATGGTTCTCATATATTTCCTTAAGAACATTAAAATGATAAGCTTTGGTGTTATCTGATTGTATGGCAAGTCTTGCTACTCAATTATTGTAATTAAACATTGCAACATAACACACACATAACAATGATTGATCATGAAAACAATGATTGGTCATGATTGAACGTGTCAAATCGAGACCTTGTTTTTAAAATTGCAGTTGTTACAGCATTATTTTCGGTGTCACTCATAGCCCGTCTTTTTGCTCTGTCTGCAGATTGCTGTAATTATCATAATAAGTGTGCATGCTTTTTTCATTGTGACTGGTTTGACCAAAGCTTAGCACTCAGTGTCTCATTTGTAATGTGCCGTGTCAGGTTAAAAAGAGTTATTTTTAATACAGCAGTTACTTGTCCTAAGATTCAGCAGTCTGTTGAATTTATTTGCGCTCCATCTAGCTTGCTGTCTCTAGTGTGAAAGCGTCCTGTATTTGTCTGTGTGTGTTGCCTCACTAGTTTTAGTGAACGTGTCCTGTATACTCACACATGTTGAAATGTGTGCCATAACAACTATAAAATAAAAAAACAAGGTCCCAATTTCACACGTTTTTGTTGTTACTGAATTTCAAGTTCAGAAGTAACGCAATTACAACCGATCATTGTTTTCACGATCGATCATTGATGCCACTTCAGAAAACTCATGCACATCTCTAGTAGTTATATGTTGCTAGTGTTCTGTTATAAAGCTTAATTACAATAATTAATTTGAAACAGCCTAATAAATGTATTAAATATATTACCTCTGGGGATTAAAGACATGTTGGAGTTTATCCGAATTTTAATTTTAGGTTATTTGTGATGATTTTGTACATGAAAATGTAAGTTTTGTCTTAAGAACAATCTTTAGAAAAAAAAGATAACATTTTTATATATTTGGGGATTTAAAAAAATTCTTAAGAAAATTTTATTCTTAATAATGTTTCATGAATCTGGCATCAGAACTTTGTTTTTTACCTGAGAAAACAGACCATGGTAATCTCACATGTGCTTTTCCCAGTCATTTCACCGTCTCGGTTAACTATAGCCCCGATATAGTCCGGCTATGAGTAACCCACTTCTAACCAAAATAACCTTGAATTTGGTTACATTTCGTTTTTGCCAAAATAAGGTGTGAGCTGTATGATATTCCATCATGTAAGCAAAGTCAACAGTGATCACAAGGTGTTTGGTTTCATTTCATTGACATGTTCATGTTCTAGATGACTAGTCTATTCTTGGGCTATGGTTAGATGTCTATTCAATTTTCACTGACAGCCCAAATTTTGCCTTGTTTTTGCCCAGATGTCAGGGCTGTGTTTTTGGACGGCTATTAGACGTCTTATAAACGCACAAATGCATGCTGGGTTTTGTAGAGTTTCAGGATAAATCTCACAGCTCAAATCTGCCAAGATACCAAAGTCTGCAATCAAAAGTGCGCTCAATATAAACTCAAAAAACACTCGTTCTTTAAACTATCAGAGCTATCCACATTCATTTGATAGCTCTATTCTCTTACTGTAACAATTGTCTCATTTGTTTCTATTTTTATTTCACACAAGGAAATTTAGGAGAAACGTCTGCGTTAATATTGATACTTGATTATTTCTGAGAGCCTCTGAGCAATATAAATTTCCTCTGGAGTGGGCTGGAAGAATGAATACCTTTCATATCACCAGTAATCTATAATTATCTCTAATTCAAGTGGAGTTCCTGAACATTTATGAATTTTCGGACTAAATTAATAAATTTCTGTCGGAGTGTTTGGCATGGTAATGGATATGACAATAGCCCCTTTCACACATACAGTCTTTACTGGTAAATTACCGGTAACACATCATGTGTGAACAGGACCTTTTCAAAAATACAGGTAAATCAGTTCTGGCAATTTATCAGTAAGGGAAGTTGTAATATTACCAGTAAATTACCGGTAATGTGCACTGTGTGAATGCAAAATGAGGATTACTGGTATATTCACATATGGAATCAGAACGCGCTGACATAAGAAGTCTGCTTTGAGCCAATCATAAGTTCTTATGGAGATGAAGTGATTACTCCGCGCTGTTTACAGAAGGCTTTTTAATAGTTTTTCTATTTAAATATGCGCTAAATTATCATCTTTGACCGTTGCGCCATGTCTCGCAGATCTTTCAACGTGTTGCGCTCGAGACCCAGCCTTTTCCATTCATCAGCTCTGCAGTCGGAAACTATTATGCGCGTCTCGTGTTTTTAAAAGGGTGGTTGACAAGATGTAAAATAAGTCTCTGATGTCCCCAGAGTGTGTATGTGAAGTTTTAGCTCAAAATACCCCACAGATCATTTTTTATATCATGTTAAAATTGTCACTTTTTGAGGGTGAGCAAAAACGTGCCATTTTTGTGTGTCCCTTCAAATGCAAATGAGCGACTGCTCATGGGGCGGAGCTTCAAGAACTCCAGTTAGCGGCTCTGATAACCTCATGCAGACAGGCAATGAAACTGTTCAGCCTTTTATGTACAAACCGGAGTCGGACAATGATGGAGAGACTCAAGAAGAAGTGACAACATGTAGAATGCAACAATGAATTTATGAAGCTGATGTGGAGTTAACTATCTTCAAGTCATTGATTAGCATATTCTGTCATGATAATCTCACTGCCTTTAGTGTGTTCCTGGGGGCGGGGTTTATGTAAATTTCAGGGTTAGTGATGTCACTAACCCGGGAGGAGCTTGTGTAGTTTCTTTAAAAGAAAAGATCTCCCTTTGCTTTGAACGTTGAGCGTCGTAACTTTGCAAATTTGTTTTCTCAAACAGCAACATTACACACTAACTAAAGTTAAAAAAGTGAAATCATTATCAACCACCCGTTTAAGAGCAAAAATGCGTTTTGTTTGATCATCCCCTCATGCCTTTCACTCAGACGTCAAAAGATGTTGTCAAATTGAATAGATAGTGAAACTAAAGCGCTTCCCGTGCGTGCGAATGAAGACAACGGCGCAGCGTATATAGATTATTTCTGATGACAGACATCACAGAATTAAAAGGTATTTTGGTGTTAATGTTTGAACGGTCTCTTAATGGTCGGGCCGGTTCTAGGCATGGGCAGGATTTAGGAACAGATACTGTTTATCTGTTTTTACGATTTGTGCATTAATTAAAAACAATCTGAGGTGGGCTTGTAATTGTATTTGTGAATATGTATCTTGTAAATATTAGCTCTGATTGGATTTTTGATTCATACCAAGTTGAAATTAGCTATAGAAAATAGGCTACTCGCTCATTTAAGAACGTGCATTTATTGCATGGACAGACTAGAACATAATGTACGTGTTTAAATGCATATGCATATTTCAGTTGAAACCTTGCCCTCTTTGGCTTGCTGTTAATGCTGTTAAACTGAATATACAAGGTAAACTGTCTGCTTAAATAACAGCACTGAAATAAGAATGTGCTGTTTATATCTTTTATAGCAGTTTAGGGTCATCCACACAGGACGCATTTTTTCGAGTAAAACGCGAGACGCAGGTCAGTGCAGGTCTAGAGACGCGCTTTTTAAAGGTTATTTAATTTTTTCCGCGTTATAAAGCCATGCCATGCACGATACTCTGCAAAAGTTTGGAAACGAGATGCGAGCCTAACAGTCAAACACTAGGGTGATGTTTACATAAAAAAACGATAGAAAAGTAGCGCAATGGAATGAAAAAAGCATTTAATTGTTCCTTTCCACGCAATTAAAGTTGCATTCATTGCTATAGTAACATTGGCTGCCATTATGTTTTCTTTCCAAATTATCACTGGACAGTAGAAAAGCCCACCATCTGATCTGGATACGGCCCGGATCCGGCTGACTGCAGTAAACCTCGGGATAAACAGAGAGACTGACATTAGCGTAGATGCCATTCTTCTTATGATGTAACAAGTACATCAGGTGTTATGGGAAGTGTTCCCGGTTCCGGCTGACCTAGTTAATGTAGCCTAACAATCATTTAATGAGTGAACAGCATATTTGTGTATTTACTGGTAAAGTCATTCTGGAAATTTCCCAGCAGAGCAAGTACGGGAATTACTACTGCCAATACATACACTTCTGTGAGCAAGTAAGACATGCTGCTGCTGTTCAATACAGCATACATGAAGGGAAGGTGGAGTGTTTCTGAAAGCACGCTGCAACTTCTACAGCAAATGCTGAGCAAGTATTTGAAGGTTGAGCAACGAGCTCATTGGCTACTGACACAGCAGGAACCAATCAGCTGTGCCCTATAGAGAATGATGTGCATGCAAGCAGATTGAGTTAAGGACAGATCAGCCTGCACCATCTAGTGTTTCATGACAGAACTTTGTTTTTTTCATACTGGTTTAGGTGATTATTGCTGATTTGATAATGATCCAGTGCATAGCTATGCATAAATGTCTGTCAACCAGCATGGTCTTTCTGGAGCAGCTGAAAAGTTAAGAAACCTTGTGGGGACACAAGCTCATCAGCATCTATAAAACGACATGTCCTTTCCAACTGAGTGTTTTTAGGGGCTTTTGCATGCAGCATTGGAAGTGAGCCTTCTTACAGCTATGGAGACCAGCAGACATTCTGCTATCAATTCGCAGCATATTTCAATAAGCTATAAAAGTGGGGTTGAACTTATGATAAAACCAGCATGAATCAACATTTATGTAGATGAGATTTTACACCCCTCATCTGTTCCCCTTGAAAATCCTCTTATGTCTTCCAAGATAAATCTCCCCGAATTCAGCAGCTCCACATGGTTCCTTCTCACCAGTGCATTGGACAGCAACTAGAAAACGAATCGCAATAAAACCATCAATAATACTCATCAAAGTTAACTTCTGATAATGGGTAACAAGTGGTTGCCTTAGATTCCAGAACATTCCTTAAAATGTGTTATAATATTAAGAAAGGAATAGTAAAAAGAAAAGAAAATGATGTGCACATCTGCTAAACCTCATCATTTAAATTACTTATAGGCATGACATCAAAGCAAAGAGTCTTTCAAGTTCCTTTTCATGTATGATATTGATCAGTTTTGTCGGAAATCCCACTGTGGTCACAGCGATTGATGATGTTAGATGATAAATGACAGTCTCATTTCTCTCAGACAGGAAGATGACCGCTACTTAACTAATTTCCACTGTGCTGTTCTGGTGCTCGGCAGTAAGCAAGTGTTCCCTGCGGATGCAGAAATGGATGTATTGTGCTAGCATTGATTATGTAGCTGCTGTGTGATAAATATATCACAGCTTCTGAGAGTGTTATCGAACGAGGTGGCGTGTGTGACTCTGATGCGAGTGATCAGGTAGGCACAGGGCATTGTTCGCTAGACAGGTGACCAGCTGAGAGCAGCAGAACTGAGCCTGTGCCACTCACTGCACGGATGGCAGCTGGAAACATGCAGCACTTTGGGCCAGGAGGCTTTGATCTGATGGAAAACTTAAATTGTGAGCATGAAACGGAAGTTGCGATAGTCTTTTCATCCTTGGTGTTATGTATTTCAGAGTGAAACGGCTTCTAGATCAAGAACAAATGAAGGGCGGGGCTTGATTTTGTCCATGAGGAATGGATTGGATTGATTGGATGGTTGTGGTTTGCTATTAGTGGATCTCATGTGAGTGACAGGTTGCCCCGCCCTCCTCATCAGAGAAGAGAAGTCACTGCAAGAGGAAGGGGAAGTTATTCTGATTCAAGATTACGAGGGCAAAATATTGATGTGCACTGATAAATCATTTATAATAATTACTGCAATATTCCATAAAAAAAAAAAAGGAATTGTCGATTTTGATTTCATTGTGACTATTATTATTATATAATACTATTTACTGTAGGCAATTTAGGTTCTTAAAAATATATTTTTTTCTTCTATCTCCTATTTTTCCTATCACCATGTCCCTTTAGGGGCTCCGCAACATATTGCATATAGACTATTTGGTACCGAGGACGGTACTCTATAAATATGAAGACCATATTTTTTGCATTTCGTTTCTGACATTCAATGACACAACACATTTTTTGTCTTATTCCATGGATTTTGGCGATTTTCCTCCACTTTTTTTTGTTTTTCTGCCACCAAAATGCGCGCACACGACGTATGTGACGGAACTGTTACGTCTGCTCACAAATGGTCTATACAGTGAAAATAATAAACATTTATTTATTTACAAGACTAAAATGATAGAAAAGCACTGAGCAGATTCCAAAGGAATTGTTGGAAAGGAAGGAGACTGGGACTAACACAAATGCTTTTTTTCTGACATTTAGTCACAAAGTATCTTAAATTGCATATACAGTATATAAATAATCCATGGTTAGGTGTGCATTAAATGATTTCAGTGCACAAAATGCATTGTACCATAGTCACTTGCCAGCACAGTTAATGCAGTCATTGATATTTGCATATAACTAAACATTTAAAATATTCAGTTAAAATTAAGTTATTTTTAAAATGATTATATTTCCAGTAAATAAGAATCTGGAGTAAAATGTGTGACAACTCACCCCATTAATTAAAGGGTACATAACACACACAGTTTCTGCCAGTCTCATGTTAATCTTGAGTACCTATAGAGTATTGCAGTCTTCATATCTCTGAAGAGTCTTTAATTTTATCATATTTATAAAAGAAAACAGCCAAGCTTGTGGAGGAGTGCAGTGGGCGGAGCTAAAGAGTCACGAGCACACACACACAATACATCATGGCATTATCCCTGGATAACTTTCGATTCACTATACGTTGGTGTTGTTCACATTATACGCACTTACATACAACAAAACACACACATTTGATGCAGTTTCACTCACCGCCTGCGGTTTCCACTCATGACCGGGAACAAACACACACACTTGCAGAACTCCTGCTCCTGAAAAACAAACTGCATCCACTGTTTCCTTAACGCTGGGTTATTTGGGAAGCTGAACAAGGTTATCTTTCCGTCACAACCAGAAACACACTTCTTTAGTGACATTGTTGATTTTGTGGTCTAAAAACTAAATGCCAGCGCTGCCGACGGCTTCTGTAACCCGAACGAAGCTCGTTGATGGACGTGCTCTTGCTCTCGCTCTGGTTGATGTGTGTGTGTGTGTGTGTGTGTGTGTGTGTGTGTGTGTGTGTGTGTGTGTGTGTGTGTGTGTGTGTGTGTGTGTGTGTGCGCGTGCGTGCGTGCACTCATCCGGGAAAATTTGCCCATACAAGGAATTCCAGCCTTTATGATGTCATACAAGGGCATACTCAAAAAAAACTTTCCGAAACGTGTTTGAATCCTGAAGGAGTGTATTTGGCACAGAAATACTCCATCATACGTCCAACTCGTGTTTTGAAATGTTGGCCATGTTTAGCATGAGAATCAAACTCTTTAACAGTGTAAATAAGTCAGAATGCATGAAAGAGCATTAGACCACCCCTTTAAGAAAGAGAGAGTGAATTTTAATGGTCAGTCTGTAAATTGTACATGTCATTTGAAACTACATATAGACAGGCTATAGAAAAATCCAGATTTGTCAGGTGCTTGAGCGATCTTGATGGGAAACTGACATTTGAAAATTATTCATCATATCATACGAGCCCCAGTTTATCACTGTCAGAGATCGCCCTATGAGTTATGAGATGGATGATGGGTATTTAATGTGTGAATGTTTTTCCTGGGGGAGAGTTTTTGTTACCCGTCCATTGCCTGTTTGTTATAGAGAATGTCAGTTGATGACCTCTCATAACCTTACGTTTGTTTTCATGCAGTGATCAATATTTCTGTCCCACATGTATATCTGCTTATATATCTCAGTCTAAAACACAGTGGGGATTTTAAGCATAGGCTATATAGTGAAAATGCATTTTCTTGTTGTAGAAATAATGCTTGTTGCAAAATTATTGTAAATAAAAAAATTCGAAAATGCATGTGAGAAAACACAAATCAGGTAAATTGATGGATGGACATTGTTTTTCCCCCAATACTTTCTACTTAGAATTTTGTGACACACATTTATGCATGATGTCATGTCATATCAGGCACATCAGAGGACACCTTATGAAATGATGTAACTATGAATAGTAATGGTAGTACACACTTTTAAACTGAAGCACGTAGTTCCTCAAAAGTAACAACAAAAAGAGATATTTTGTTCATATAGTAAATCCACAAGGGGAGGTTGTGAATATTTTATCTTGTATTCCTCTTCTTTTCTTTTGTAAGACAGAGAGATTTGTACCAGCATCTCGATTTTTTACAGAAAATCCTATAAGGGATTTGTTACAACTACTCTCTATTCATTTTATCTTTTTTTATCAACAATTTTTTACTTTTCACAATCCAGTTTACATTAGAATTTACTTTTCTTTTTTTTCTTTTTTAAATAACCCACTTTAGACATTCTACTAACTTTTGGCCTAAGTCACTTTGCAACTACATGTCGACTAACCCACATTAGAGTATTAGTAGACTGTTAGATTAGTAGAATAAGTTAACATGTACTTACAAAGGCACTGAATTGCTGTCGGTGGAAACCTCGTATCTCCATATTTCATCTTTTCCCCCAATAAATCATTACTATAGGTTACCCTTTACACTGTCTGTGTGTTTCGCAAATATTTTGCCAATGAAAAGTATTAAAAAGAGCTTGTGACTGAACCTTGTATCTCCATTGGCTCCTCAAACTGTCAGTCAAACCTCATAACTCCGCCCACCTCTATTGTGACGTGCTGCACACAGTTTGGAGCGTCTTTGGTTGTTTGCAGTGCAATGGTAAATAAAGAACTGGTTGTTTGAATAAGTACATCATTTTCTTTTCTCAATAAACACTATATATAAAGGCTAATGTTTTATGTATTTGAGGAGTGGAGAAGAGTGTTGAATTTGTCATCAAGTCATAGCCTGTCCGTAGCACTTCGCCTTTAATAAAAGGAGATTTTGGCCAAATGACAGAAAAAAAATGAGTGCCCACACAGCTACAGTAAACTTTATAACCTGTAAGTTGATGAATTTAACTTCTTAAAGCTTATTGTTGTCTTTCAAACTAAGAAAACAAAATAGGGATATTAGTCTTGTCGCAATCGCGCCAGTTTTTAGCAGTTTACTGTAGGTGTTATTTGAAACAAGAACTATCAATGATACTTGCTCTTGTCTTACACATTTATATCCAACAGTAGAGAGTCGTGTAAAGACTGTGTGTGGCTGTGAAATGGTTTTATTTGCACTGTCTTGTCTTGAGGGATCATTTAAATGATGGAGCCTCCAGTGAGTGTAAGTAAAACACTGAATCGAGCTCTTGTCTGACATATGGTGAGTCAACAGGGGCAAACTGCTGACTGACCCAAGCAAAACACTTCAATCTCTGTATGCTGTGCTTCACTGCTCCCCAGGGCTTGACTGATTGATTCGCCAGCCAATCAGAACACATCAGTCCCCAACACTAAAGGCATCCATTTATATACAGCCTGTCAAGCACACTCACAAAGGGAAAGCTGTAGTGTAGCTAGCGCTCTAAAAACATACCTTCTGTAAGGAGCTTGGATATATATCTATTATACGCTCGAATGGGTTGAGTCGAAGCAAACAGTAATTTTCTTTTCCCCTTCCAACTTTTGGGATTATACATTACACTGTTCTTTGACATTCACCGCACTAAACCTACATACTTTGATTCCATATAGCATATTTTGCTGTTCTTTTATTTATGCTGGTATTTCTACACCTATGTTTGCAGTATAATATTTGTTATATTATATTTATTTCCCACCTCCCTTTGTAAAAATAAGTGCATTTAATTGTATTTTGAATGAGAACTTGGTGTTCTTCAAATCTGAACGTATATGTTTAAATAACTGTACTTGCAGATAATATATTCTTCATGAAATAAAAGGCGACTTAAGAAAGCACACTTTCATGACTATGTTTTTAACATACACTTTTAAAAAGTACATTTTAAATCATAGTTTTTTTGTTGTGCTTTAAGGAGGTACACGCATTTTGATGTGTTTACTATACAGTAAAACAGATGTAGAGTAGTCGATTATCATTTTAACTGTAGCGTGTTATTGCATTTAAAGTTAATGTATTTTAAATGGACTAAATTGCAACTTCATCATTACAAATGTTCAATTACATATATATTTAAATGCATGACATACAAGTTTTAAAAGAAATGACATTAAAGCATATTTTAGTTTGTCAGTGTATAATTATTATGTATATATAAATACACACACACATGTATATATTTAAGATTTTTTTTATATTTATATATAAAATATTTATATTTATATATATCATATAAATTATATAAATATATATACAGTATATACATGAATGAGTGTGTATTTATATATACATAATAAATATACTCAGTAGCCTACACACACACATATATAATGTAAACACAAACTTTTATTTTGGATGCAGCAGCACTAATATATATATATATATATATATATATATATATACACACAGTATATTCGTTTGAGTGTGATTAATCGATTATATTATATTATTTTAATTATATTATATTATTCAATCAGTGAACTACAGCTCAGAAGGTAACAGGTTATTAATACTGTGTTCTTCTCTTTATTCTCTTTTTTAGGGGGGATATTTGAATCCATCGAAAGTGGCCCATCAGGTGCTGAAGAACTTGCCTTTAAGTTTGCTTTAAATACAATCAACAGGAACAGAACTTTACTGCCAAACACCACACTTACATACGACATCCAAAGGATAAACATCCACGACAGCTTTGAGGCCTCCAGGAAAGGTAAAGCCAACTCCAGCTGTCTGCTGTCTTCAGCGAGACCTTATGCGATCAGAGACAAATCTGCCCTGAGATATATGAGGGGGACGTGGGCTTTAGATTGAATTCATTTAACCACAGGGGGACATCAGTAGCCGTCTGGTGCATATGCAGAGAGAATTGATTGGTTTTAGGTAATGAGTCAGAAGGGGTGATTCAGTGAACTACTGATACCCCTGAGACAGGTTTGCAGGCTGCAATCATCTGTCATTTACACGCTGGGGAAACATCTGAATTCTCTTATAATGATTACACACTCCATTAGCCGCTGCCACTGTAACTGCACTTTTTTTCCATTCCAGTTTATTTAAAGATTACAAAGATGCAATTAAAACACAGTGGCTTTGCCAAAAAGCAAATGAGTTACCATTGTTGGAATAAATATTATTTTGGACAATGTAAGTAACACAATGTGGATTGGACATTCTATTATAACAAAATATCAAATACAAAAAAGTTAAGCAAAGAAAAAACCTAATTTTATGCTCTCTATCCAGCCAATCCATTATATTGTATTATATTAGCATAATAATATGCAATGTGCAGACTGTATCTTTCTCTTTTTTTATTTTGTGCTCTCTCTCTCCAGCTTGTGACCAGCTCTCTCTGGGTGTGGCGGCCATCTTCGGCCCCTCCCACAGTTCTTCGGCCAACGCGGTGCAGTCCATCTGTAACGCTCTCGGGGTGCCGCACATCCAGACCAAGTGGAAGCACCAAGTGTCAGACAACCGTGACTCCTTCTACGTCAGCCTTTACCCAGACTTCTCCTCCCTCAGCAGAGCCATTTTAGACTTGGTTCACTTCTTCAAGTGGAAAACGGTCACTGTGGTTTACGACGACAGCACAGGTGAGAGCTCAACGGTTTCGCTGCTGATCATGTGTTCTGATTATTCTCCAACAGTCCTCAGGCAGACTGACCCTTTGGCCTGGGCTATGCACCATTCCCTGGTCTCCGTCTGGCCTACAGTATGGCCAAACCCCCCTGGTTGACAGGCTCTGTTAGAACAGTAGGCAGCAAGTGCTACCACAGTGAGGGGTACATATGCCATATGCCAGAGGTCGCCTCAGGAGCAAACTTGCCAACTAGAGGGTTTGCTGCCAGATTTCCCAAAGCATTCACTCAGCCTTATTCACAATTCTGCACAGCAACAACACACTATTATTCTGTGACACTGTGACTTCATATAAATGTGGCCCAGTAAAGCAATAAGGCACATTGCTTATGCTGGGTACGCACAAAAAGATAATCTGGGTGATTTTGGGTCGATTTCTCCCCTTCCGACAATCCTAGGTAAAGTCATGATTATCTTGATGGTTCTACAGATTATCTTATCAGATTTTCCTGTGGTGTGAGGTGTGTTAAGAGTGATTGAACCTGACACAAGCGTGCACGCTCTGGAGATCAGAATGCAAGCTGATGGACGACTGTAACATGTAAAGGTCTCCATGACTTCTTTTAAACATTTTCCTTTTCCCCCTGTGAATTTTCTGTAAAAAGCATTCCATACACTATGAGCGCAATTTCTTCTTGCCGGTCGTCCGCCATGTTTGTTTACTTTAAAGTCACGTTTGAGATTTTTGATGCGAGAGATTTTGCGAGGTTTCCCGTGTTCACAGGCGGGACTCTGTTATTTGTGAATGGAATCTGTTTGTGTGTGGTGTGCTTTCCTGGTCACATCGCGGCACTCCACACACTATTTGCTTCTCACTTCTTCTCATAGTAAATTTGCACAATGGGCCCTATTTTAAGCACATGGCGCAGGTGCACTTAGGGCGTGTCCAAATCCACTTTTGACGACGGTGCATGAGGGTTGTCCCTAGTCTCTTAATGAGTCATGGGTGTGTTTTGGGCTTAACGTGCAATAAACCAATCAGAGTCTCATCTCCCATTCCCTTTAAAAGCCAGTTGCGCTCGCACCATGGCGGATTCACTATTTACATGCGAGCGGAAAGACTGAACGCTTCTCCAGAGAGGAATCCTTTTAAATGTGCTGTGTGTGCTGCTGCGCATCCCTGTGTGTGTAATAGTCAGAGTGTATGTGCATTGTGCACCGCCTATAGGCACATATTACGAACACACCCTTTAAACAAATCGGTTGAGTGAATGATTCAATGTTTTACTCTCAAAAAGAGTCACTTGTCTTGTTCCTAAATTTTGCACTTAACTTTTTGAACAAATCGGCTGAGTGAATGATTATTTGACTCTCATAAGGACAGTCATTTATCACCAATACTTTTTAATTACTTTCCATGGTAAATATCAATTAAACCCTAAACGCAACAAAAGGTAACAAAATATGCTTTATTTTACTCTTCTGTAATTGTTACTCTAATATCAGGAGAGTTTTATATTATCACAACAGGTAGAGATCCATCTGTGTTAGAGATCCGGGTCACTAAAGACCCGAATATGTAACAATGATTGGCCAAACAATCATGCATTTAAGGGTTAAAATCACTCACTTAGTGGAAACAGAACAATGTGATCAAGACAAAGGGCCCTATCATACACCCGGCACAATGCGGCGCCAGGCACGACCTAGTGTTTTTTGCTAGTTTCATCCTGACGCAGTTCTCATTTTCGCGTCCAGCACCACGCTGTTTAAACAGCAAATGCACTGGCGCCCATCTGTTCACCCATGGGCGTCTGGTCTAAAAACCAGGTGTGTTCAGGAGCATTGTTGGTGCGTTGCTATTTTGAGGAACTGAAAACGACTGCGCCATTGACCAACACAAACCTACTCTGAAGTCAATAGAGCAGTATTTTTTGTGTTATTTAATAACTATGGAAGTCTGTTTCTTCCACATAAAAAATCTGTTGTAAATCATAATTACGACATATAAAGTCATAATTATGAGATAAATTTGAAATTATGAGATAGTCTTGGCATAAAAATATGAAATGTTGACCCTTTTGTGTTAAGTAACTGACTTTTATCTCATAGTTTCGTCATAATTCCTACTTGTTGTGTCATAATTTTTATTTAGTATCTCATAATTTTGACTTTTTGGGCCAGATTTACTAAACAGGGCAAATTAGCGTGAGAGGGCAAAACCAAAAAAGTGCCAATGGGAGTGTAAAGTTCTGCATGTGATCTACTGACAACGAGCAAATTAAAGAACACAGACGCAGCCGGATCATTTCCATAATGACCAACACAATCTACCAAGAGCAGCGCAAATCAGCGTCTGGTTTAAGACGTGCTTTTCTTGGGCAGTAAATAATGGCACAAATACCAGTAAATTGTTGAGCGCAAACCTTAGTAAATCATCTTGCGTGATTCATTTAAATACTCTTTTCCCATAAATGTTGCGTCTGAAAGGGAAACTCCTACAAATGCATATGCAATAAGATCAGCCGCAAAAATAACCCTGTCCACGCCTTTTCACTGCTAATTTATATGTGGCGTAGGCAACTCTAACAACTTTTTTTTGTAACTTTTTGTAAGTCTCTTTGGATAAAAGCATCTGCTAAATGAATACATGTAAATGGAACTACTACATTATATTATTTTGACTATATATGGGCTTGGATGAGCTACAGCTAGAAATAAGAGACATAAAACAATGGTTAAATGCTCTCTCTCCCTCTCTCTCTCTCTCTCTCTCTCTCTCTCTCACACACACACACACACACACACACACACTGATTCAACAAAAGGTGGTTGTCCTGAGGTCTGCCTTAGAATCACATCTGGAGTCTTTCTCTACACTCTGTACAACAACTTCATGAACGAATGCAAACAAGCAAATCAATAGCCATAATGGCGTTCCCTAATGGCTCAGCTCTGAAATGGCAGAAGTGGACTGGCAGCCTGCAACACAAAGCTCTGTCAACACTGCTCAGCTGTTGACTTCAGTATTGTGTTAGAAATGATCGGGAGCGCACACAGCATTTCTTCACATGCCATAAAATGGTGATTTTCGCAATGATGCCATAGAAGAACCATTTTGGGTTAACCAAAGAACCTGTCAGTGAACAGATCTTAAAATAACCATTTTTGTCTAAGTGTAAAGAACAGTTTAATAATCTAAACAGCCCCTTTCCACTATAAAGAACCTTTTTATGGGAAGATTCCATGGATGCCAATAAAGAAACTCTCGGTAACGCTTTCTATGAAGCCTATATAAAGACTTTATAAAGACTCATTAAGACCTATACTGCATTATAAGAAAGTCATGCATTTGCTTTTTAAATGTGCATGCTCATAATCCATTATACACTGATATATAAGTATTAATTAGTCAGGCTAGCCTAGAAATCTAGATGCACTCTAGCAGCAGCAAATGTAATTTGCAGCCAGGTTCGTCTAGCAACTCTCCGTTGGCTTGCGAGCTTGAAAAACCAAACTCTAGTCAGGCCAATCACATCGCGTATAGAGTCGGTAGGCGGGCTTAGCATAATGACGGCAGAGTTGCGGCGGTTCCGCGTGCTACTTGAAAACAAAGAAGCTGTCGAACAGCTGTCTTTCGAATCGGCTTTTCTTTGAGAAAAGAACAAAGAACGGCACTGAAGTCATTCTTAAAAAAGGAAGATGTGTGAGTTTTGCCGACCGGATACAGCAAAAGTTGAATCTATCAACTAGCTCCGCTTCACCTTCTTCGTTGCTCTGGTTGGTTGTAGCGCTATCCTATTGTGTGCAGAGGGAATCTGAAAGACAACCGTTTATCCCGTCCCTCGAGTTGAGCCCTGCCAATGGTGTGTTTCCCAGACCCAACATCTTGATGTGGGTCTGGCTTGTCAGGCTATAGTCAGTCATATGACTCCGTGAATGTATTTATAAAGATGCGGCCTGCATTGCTATAATGTTATTATATTATAGTTACAATGACCTTTTAATAATTCAGATTTCTGTCAAATAAGTGAATATATTGTTATTAATAGCCGTGTTGTGTTCTTATAAATACTTATTAATAATACAGTTAGTAACGTCTATAAATGCATCATTGATGACTTAAAGTGAAAACATTAGATGCAATGAAGCAAATGTTAAGAAATCATGAAAATGTGCTCATTATATATTTTAAGTTGTTTATCTGTAAATGTAACTAATGAACAATAATTCCTGTAATAAAATAGTGGAGAAAAAAAAACTGAAATATAAACAAATATTAATATAAACCGTTGAAAAAATTACCTTTTATTAATGTTACATACTAGTAAAACACTGCAACATTATTTTTTAAAGTATAATTTTAAACTGCTATAAGCAATACCATGCATATGGCTGAGGAGATTTTTACAAATCAAAATTACCATTCATGGAATCATACGACTGACTAATTAATACTTATAAATCAGTGTATAATGGATTATGAGCATGCGTATTCAAAAAGCAAATGCATGACTTATAAGTTATTATAAAAAATAAAATAAATGTAACTAAAACTGTTCTTATAATACAGTATAGGTCTTAATGAGTCTTTATATTTATATAATAGTAATACTTACATATAAATAAGTATAAATGGGGCTATAATTCATTATAAGCATGGGATTCATAGAAAGTGTTACCAAACTCTCTTAATGAGCAAGTCATTGAATCATTCAATCAACCGATTCAACAACTATGGAAGCCTGTGTCTTCCACATTAAAAAATGTTGTAAATCATAATTATGGCTTAAAAAGTCATAAGTATGGCATGACGTTGAAATTATGAGATTCTAAGCAATAATTCTGAGATAAATTCTGAGATAGTCATGGCATACAATTTAGAATTTTTGACCATTTTGTGCCATAACTGTGTTTGGATTTTTGTCATAATTGAATGTACACAGATAGACACAAATACAAAGCAATGAAAAAGGAGCTTATGGTAGCTATGTACAAGCGCCACTGCAGCGGTGAGTAAAATGAGCTCTATTAGAAGGACGTGTCAGCTATAAAAGAGCTCTGATAATTTATACTTTGATATGTGTGCTGTCAAAGTAAATGTAAGCTGTCTAACATAGTGTCTATCTGCATTGCAGAAAACAAATGCTACTAAATTATTTAATATGTCAAGGGAAACACATTAATAGGTTATGCATATGCCAGTCATGGACAAACTGCATCAGCAGAGAGCAACAGTGCTTGCAAATCGACATTCATTGAGAGGTACCATAATGCCCCAAATTAATATCTTCATAAATGACCATTGTGTAGTCTAAAGGAATATTTACGGTACAAGTTAAGCTCAGTCGACAGCATAATGTTGATTACCACAAAATTAATTTTGAATAGTTCCCGATAGGCTATTGGCTATTTAAAAACAAGCACAATCACTTTGAAATGCCCCACCCCGACTTCCTGTTTAAGTATGTCAGCACGAGAGAGAAAATTGCCTTCATCAAAACATTTCATCCATTTCAATTGTTTCTGCTTGAGTGCACCAATCCAGTGGTGCTTTCCACAGCCCATCATGTGCTCTAACAGTGCCCACAAGACTGTTTAGACAGCTGCGCTGCCATGTTTCCAAACTGGCATCATTTTGAGGGCTTTGCTGTAATGTCCTGATAATTGCTTTGATAACTGGTGCTTTGAAACTGCCATTTATATTGCTACAAAATAACTCATGGTCTTAATATCATTTTAATGCCAACCATTGTAATCGGAGCCTCTTCACTGCTTATGTTCTAAATTTAAACTAATAATGCATTTTTAAATGAGTGAACGATTATGCTTGGGGTAAAATTATAGTTTAATTTAACTTAAAGATAATTTAATTCTAGCCAAAGATTTTTTTTTTATTATTTATTTTTAGTTTTTTTGAAAATGCAGGCTAAAAAGCTGACAGCCAGCATCTGATGTGAAAAGAGTTGATCAAAATGCATAATAATACATTGGATATCCACACCCAGATATTCATGTGAGGTTTCATTGCTCCATCACAGCCAAGTATAAGCCATATAAGAGGTCATCATACTATAAAAATATCCTATAAGTTTCAGAACTGAAAAAACAGCTTTTATTGTAACCCAGCCCAGAGAACGACTTGTTGTGGAATGAGCCTATAATAGATGGTGAAAATAATGATGAAAGTAATAGGTAATGATTCATAGTCAGATGTTCTTTGTCTGTGTCAGTAAATCAAACCAGTGACTAAACGCTCAACTTCACATAGAGTCTCTTAGTAGGATGAAAATAATCTGTTATTTAAACTGTGATTAAATTATATATAAAAAGCAATCAAAGAACGCTCCCTTTACAATCGCTGGAGCTGTCAATCAAACAGAGCGAGTTTATCAGTGATAGACTCACACCAAAACTCCTGTTATAATCAACAAAACTCTTATTTACATTGTGTTTGCACTGTTAGTTATGATGAAAGCATTCGATAGTGTGCAGAAATCGAGTTGCATTGTCAAGATCAATGCATTCATGCGCTCAACATGTCTGATCGGCTACAATGATCATCACTACTTATTTCATATGCAAAGATGTCAGCAAATCCCAGCAGTGGGCGTTTACAGTGAAGTATCACAGCAGCCAATCACAGCAGTGGGCGTTTACACTGAAGTCTCACAGCAGCCAATCACAGCAGTGGGCGTTTACACTGAAGTCTCACAGCAGCCAATCCCAGCAGTGGGCGTTTACACTGAAGTCTCACAGCAGCCAATCCCAGCAGTGGGCGTTTAAACTGAAGTCTCACAGCAGCCAATCACAGCAGTGGGCGTTTACACTGAAGTCTCACAGCAACCAATCACAGCAGTGGGCGTTTACACTGAAGTCTCACAGCAGCCAATTACAGCAGTGGGCGTTTACACTGAAGTCTCACAGCAGCCAATCACAGCAGTGGGCGTTTACACTGAAGTCTCACAGCAGCCAATCCCAGCAGTGGGCGTTTACAGTGAAGTATCACAGCAGCCAATCACTGCAGTGGGCGTTTACATTGAAGTCTCACAGCAGCCAATCACAGCAGTGGGCGTTAACACAGAAGTCTCACAGCAGCCAATCACAGCAGTGGGCGTTTACACTGAAGTCTCACAGCAGCCAATCACAGCAGTGGGCGTTTACACTGAAGTCTCACAGCAGCCAATCCCAGCAGTGAGCGTTTACAGTGAAGTATCACAGCAGCCAATCACAGCAGTGGGCGTTTACACTGAAGTCTCACAGCAGCCAATCACAGCAGTGGGCGTTTACACTGAAGCAGACACACCCCTTCAAACAGAATGTTCAAATCAGAGGCTAAAAGTAGGGGAGGAAAAATGCCTTTTATTTCTAAATTATGACCATTTTTGATGTAATCATACTAACATTATAAGTGCACCCCAAGAAAACATTAAAAAACAATTAAAAAAATGCAGTTCATGACCTCTTTAACAGAAGGAACTCTTATCTTCACAGGATGAAATTCTCAAATGTCTTTCCAGATCTCGAAATGAATTTGATATTAACGAGACAACAGGGGTGTAGATGTTTCTTGTGTAAAAACTTTGCATTATGTCATACCTGTGACCTGATTTCAAATCTAGTTCAATTTGCTCTACACATTTAGTCACAGATAATTAAACCCATACAGTCAAGGCTACATTAACCTTGACCTTCCTGTCGGGAGCACTCAGAACTTCAAGTCAGAAGCCAGCTTTCACTTTCCTCTTCAATTAATGCCAAAGGGAAGCAGCATTCATCTCACATCACTGGCTCATAGCTGCACTCTTCTAGAGTAGGACCAGACAACCACAGACGATTACAAGTCAGACAGGCTGGGATTTTTTTTTTTCTTCTTTTTTTGAGATACTTTGGCAGGGAGCACTTGAACAATGCAGCCTCTCCTAGGATATTTATCACGGGCTGTTATGTTGCATGATCGGGGGCTTTCGGACAGTGGTTTTAACGCTTCCACGCCATTGATAGAAATTTACGGCTTTCCATGTTTTCACTGTTATAAGGTAGGGGGCGCTATTACACATCTTCTGAAAGTGTACATAATCTCCCGATCAAAACACAGGAAAAAAGAAGTAGAAACAAGCAATATCATATGTAAGCAGATGCATATGTAAAATAACGTGATCATTAACATTTAACAGCATATAAATCAAAACTGCCTAATGTTACTGAATGAAATGTCGACCCAGGACGAGCTCTAGGACTGTGAAGTTTTGGGGGTGTTGATGGACTTGAGGTACTCCATCTGTGTTTTGATCATTGTTCTGAATATGATCCAGATTTAATCTTTGACAAAAAACTTTCTCAAAATGTTGCTTTTTTTATGAAACTTACCCACATTCAAGTGTTGATAAAAAAAGCAGAGGATCTGTTCTTTCTTTTGATATATTGCATGTTCAGATATTCAAAATATTCTGGGGCTGATGATCAACAAAACAGTTGGAAGGTATTAGATACAATCAGTAAAAATCACCACATGCAGTTTTTCATTTACGCAAAGGGCTAGAAGAGCAAACCTGCCTCAGATAGTGACCCACAAAAAGCCATATGAGTTATCAAAGACATTTTATCAATGCATGCAAATGAAATTATCTATGCTGCTACAGTGTGTGCATTTTAAAAGTATGTGGTGTTTTTAAGAAAAACCATGTGGAAATTCATCTGTCAACAACATTGCTGAGTGTTTTCTCCTTAAAACTGCAGTAAACCAAGGACGGTCTCAAAAACACGGTTTGAAATCGCTAGTGTTTCTGATGTCACAAACTACATTGTAACCAATCACGTCATGAGGGGGGCGGGATTTAGCATATCATTAACTATTCTCTGAAGCAGGGGAGTCTCAAGAGAAGCAGGTTATCCCGGTGTATTTTTCTATTGATATGAAAAATGTTGTACATTTAGTAATATCGCGGATGAATTATGTATATGATGTATATTAAGATGTTCTCCACTGATGTTCTGAGTTGTTCAAGGATACTGACTGATACTGAAGGAAGACTGAGATGGCGAACGGGAACATGGTTTGTGTAACATTAGCAACACATTTTAGCTGTTACGTAGTCAAGCAAAAGGATAATCATATTAATTACCGTTATGTGTCCGACATTGTAAAGAGTGATACAATTGTGCAGTGTTTACTACAGTGCAGTTAAGCGAGTGGGTCTCTAAACCCGATGTGAGTGAGTGGAGGCGGGGCTCATTTGCATATTCATGCAAATACTAAATGAAGCAAGGGTGTAGAGTTAAAGTCAAGCTATTTTAAGGCATCACAATTTTTTTCAAAGGAAAAAACTTTTAAATATGTCATTTTGATGATTAAAGATGAGTTTTAAGGGATAAAATGAGGACTTTACAGAATCAGCAACCCTGCTGAAAAAAAAAGAAAAACAAACAAAAACTTAAACCAGGCAGATGGTTAGTTGGTTTCCCAGCTTGGCCAAACTGCTTAGTCTGGTCAGGTTTTGGAGGCTTGTCTGCTGGTCAGGCTGGGAGATCAGATGGCCGACCAGACAGATCAGCGAATCCGCCAGGTTTTTTTTTTTTCTTTATACAAATTGTAAGGCAGTGTAGCTCTCAGCAGAAGTTTTTTTGTTACCTTGACCTTCAGGGAAAGACCTAGTTTTAGCTGGTTTAAGCTGCTCGCCCGGCCTAACCAGCTGAAAAGAGCCCAAAACACCTCTTAAACCAGGGAGACCAAGTAAGCACCAAAGAAGCATAGGTTGGGATAATGTTTTTGTTTTCAGCAGGGGAGTTGAAGTTGACACATAATTATTAACCACAATGCTAATGTGACATTTACACCAAGCTCTCCATCACCATTCATACTCCATTCACTCTCCTCAGAGTTTAATCACACTCACCTAGACCGTGATCTATGGAGCAAGTTTACCTCATCAGCCATACATTTGGAGCTGGTTATGTGATGCAAACATTAAAATGTATTAGTTTCCAAATAATGCATAAAATATTTTTGAGGTCATAACAGTATTGTCAAGGAACTATGCAAAAAGCCAGTCTTTACTAATCGATAATCTGTCACGTAATAATTTTTTGTGTGAAAAGAAATAAAGGTTGTTGGTTTTACTGCCACTAGTGTTCATTTCAACTGGAAATTTTGCAAAAACAAAGGTAGGAAACATAGGATTGGAAAACAAATAATTGTCTTGTTCCAAATATTCCTAGCGGTCTTTATGTCCACACTTTGGTGAGTCCACAGCAGATGCACGTGAGCACTCTTCTGAATCAAAAATTGGGACGCCTTACAGTGTTGTGGCATTTGGGAAAGGGCCAAAGTGGATATAGATTCAGGAAAACACTAAGGGCCAGATTTAGTGTGAGAGCGCAATTCCAAAAAAAGCGCCGATGGGAGTGGAAAGTTCTGTGCGTGATCTACTGACGAAATGCAAATTAATGAACACAGACTGAGCCGGATCGTTTCCATAATGACCAACACAATCAACGTCTGGTTTAAGACACGTTTTTTTGGCGGTAAATAATGGCACAAATACCAATAAATTGTTGAGCGCAAACCTTAGTAAATCACCTTGCATGATTCATTTAAATACTCTTCTCCCATAAATCTTGCATCTGATGCTGCGTTCACACCAAACGTGAATTGAGCGTCAAATTCGCATCTATTGCGTCTAGTTGGACGCTTGAACATTTTGAATCTATTCGTGCAAATAAAGCAAATTGGACGCGCGAATAAATCGAGCGTTTGAAACGAAATAGACGCGCGTTCGAGGCGCTCCAGGAGCTGCGCCTGGATGACGGTCGCTTTCAGCGGTACTACCGCCTGTCTCGTGCCCAAGTTCAGACTTGCCAATTCCGAGGACGGGAGGACACAAGTCCGATACTCTGCTAATGGAACATCAGTGTTCTTGATAGCCACACTCAGCTGGCTCTCACTCCTGTATGCATATTTTAGGCTACAATAAAACAAAATTTTAAAACCACTCTGCCTCTTTTCATTTTCATAAAAACATAAAAACGCATGGAAACGCATACCTTGATTATCTTCACTGCATGTATATTTATAACAAACGAAATATAAAACACAACCCTGCCTCTTTTCATTTACATAAAAAAAAAACATTATGTGGTTCAGACAATAAGTGTGCATATATATGATTATAACTGTAATAAAATTAAATATATAAAACACAACCCAGTTTTTTTGTTAAATGTCAGTTTATGTGTGATCAGTAATAGCCATTATACAAGTAAAAGGTATAAGAAGCTATACAATAAATAAAGCAAACAATTCAGTCAAAGTCAGCGCTAGTAGGCTACAACGGTAAAGTTAAATAGCCTACAAAAATAAAGTTATGAAACTTCACTTGCCCTCAGCCAAAACGATTAGGCAGGGAACAAATTATAGATTCACGAGACCAAAGATCGCCCGATCTACACAAGACAAATTATATCTCATGTTTAACCACTAGCATCAGAGCCAGCGGCAGACGTCAGAAGGACTAGCCGAAGTAAGACTGCTCTTGCCGGGGTTAACGAGCGCTGAGCGCCCGCTGATCGACTGGATCTCACAACTCCGAAAACGCCAGATCAAATTTTCAAATAGGTGCTCTCTTTCTTTATAAATAAACCACAGATTTGAGCTTTAAACAACTACATTGTCGCCTGAAAAAGTCTTAAAACTACATTTTGTTACAATAACAGTAGTATTTTTAAATTACTCGGGGTTTCTCATCCGTCACTTCACCATGTGACAGCAGCAAGCAGGCTCCTGATTGGTTAACGCGGCGCGAATATCCGCCAAAGTTTAGATTTTTCAACTTGCGCGATTCACACGTTACGCGCATCAAACGCTCAATTCGCGCAGTGTCATTTGCGCAAATTGCATCATTCGCGCTGCAGAATGTCTGTTCGCGTCTTTGCATTGACTTAACATGTAAATCACTCGCGCTTAACGCTTCATTCTCGTCTGGTGTGAACGCACCATGAAAGGGAAACTCCTACAAATGCATATGCAATGTCAGCCGCAAAAATAACCCTGTCCACGCCTTTTCAGCGCTTATTTTTCACTGCGTGTCTTTAGTAGTTTTTTAATGCCAAAAAGGGTTTGTGCTGGCGCAAACTGCTAGAAAATCTCTGGTTCCTTGTTTGGCCTGTATAGTTGAACAACTCTGTGAGTCCTTCATTGTGTGAAGTAAATGAGGGCAATGGGATTTTGGGGGCAACCTAGATATAATTTTTTCAGCTGATGACCTTTGAAGTGAGAATGTGATGTTTCATTACATTAGGAGGTGGCATTTCATTGACAGGCATGTCCAACATTTCACTGGGAAGTAGTTAATAGAGAAGAGAGCAAGAGAGTTAAAAGAGAGATAGATAGTGAGGGCACTTACAGCTTAACATTTTCATTTCCCCCAAAATTTTGACTTTAAAATCCGTCCATATGTTTATCTGTATCTTTCTTCTTCTAATTAGAAAGATAAGAATTGAATGAAATGAAGCGTTCATATTGATGGCTCCAAATGATATTTCAGATGCTCTGTTGTACATTTAAAGAAATATTTCACCCAAAAATGACAACACTGTCGTCATTTAGCTTAATGTTGTTGACCTGTTCGAAAAAGATTGTCTAAGCTGCTCTTCTTTGTAAAATAAAGGTAATGCTTTATGTTATGTTCATGTTATGCATCAATGACGCCAAAAGTATTTTCATTTAAAAAAAGAGATATGTGAGCTTTCTGATGAACTTGTCAAGTATATTTGTATAGCTTTTTTTTCTTTACAGTACACAATGTTTTAAATCAGATTTGCAGAAATTCATAATGTTAATGTTTATAATACTTTAGTGCCTAATAGTCCACATTAAGCAGTTCAAAGCTAGAGTGATAGGATAGTTATTTTGCTACAATATATAAATTATTCTTATGCATTTGTGTTCCATGAAGAAAAAAAAAAAAATTGTAACATCATCAGGATGAGGGAAGTGATGACAGAATTTACATTTTTGGGTGAACTATTCCTGTAATACTGTAATAACCTTATTTATAATCTCTCTCTCTGTCTCTCTCTCTCTCATGGTTAGGTCTGATTCGATTACAGGAGCTCATCAAGGCTCCATCTCGTTACAACATCCGATTAAAAATCCGGCAGCTACCAGCAGACACAAAAGATGCCAAGCCCCTTCTTAAAGAAATGAAACGAGGAAAAGAGTTTCATGTGATCTTTGACTGTGGTCATGAGATGGCGGCTGGCATCCTTAAACAGGTGAGTCACTTCATCATCTCATTTCACACTGAGCATTACAAAGACACATTTGGAATATATGCTTGATAATAATAACAATAATATAAAATATTTATCCAATATAATATAAATTATTGACTTGCAGAAGGAAGTCCTTCTCAATAATGTATAAGCGTGACACATATGTATATGCCTGCAGAATATTATTGCACATTCATTTTAATATAATGTAATGTAATAGACATGTTTTTTTAGCACCGCTGAGCTCTCAGTCCAAAGGAAATGTGACTCTAGCGATGTTTATCTGTGTACCACTAAAACATAAACAAAACAAAAGAAAACAAAGAAAAATTCCAACATAGTCATTTCCACCACAGAATGATACGAAACACGATACATAATTTGAGATGGAAAAGTTCATGATTTACAGAAGAATGACAGTATTCTCCTGTAATCCATGTATGTCCAATGATGTCCACAAACTTTAAAAGTTGGATTGACAAAGCCTAGTTCGAAATAGTAAAATACCTTCAAAGTTTGAAGGTTAGCAGGTTGTTACAAACTGCTCGGAGACGCAAAAGCAGAGGATCCAAACGCAGTAGTTTATTAAGTGTAATCCAAAAACATAATCCAAAAACAGGCAAGAGGTCAAAACACTGGCCATCAATCCAAACAGATACTGGGGCTGGAACAAATCCAGAAAACAGGCAACATATAATCGATAACCATAACAGATAATCGAAAGAGTACTCAGAAATGCAGTTGACACATACATGACTTTGCATCGAATGACTGAACAAAAAAGGGTTACATAGGCAGAGTTAATAAGGTAAATGAGAGGTTGATGTAATCAGGCATAATGAGTCTGGGCAATGGGTTATGTAGTCCATGATGAAATGACAATGGTCTTGGGAAGAGTGCCCTCTGGTCAATATGCAGGGCACTCCAACTGGTGATTGTGACACAGGTCGACAAACAGACAGATAGATTTGTCCATATTTTACACCTGTACCTTCAGCTTTCCAGTTTGACAAATCTGTGTCAAAAGTACTTGCATCGTTTATTGAAAACATGAAAGAGTAGAAAGGTGTGCTAACCAGAGTTCTAATGTAATGTAGTATGTAGTATGTAAGTAATGTAAGTGATCATAAACTTAAGGAAACAAAATGAGAGGACAATTTATTCTCAGTCTCAAGCAGGGCAGTGGTTTTGTTGAAGTTTGTGTCTTTTCCCAGAGGAATTGAAGAACTTAAAACTTAGTATTGTATTGTATTGTATTGTATTGTAGAGCATTTAAGCCTCTTCTAGTAGAGCTGTAGAGCTACAGGAACGTTGAGTACATCTTTTTCGTCTGTTCTTAAAAATCTAAGCACAGCACAAAACAACAACAAAGTAAAAAATATTTTGGCTTACTAAGATTTTCTTACACCAGAATTGCTTTAAAACTTTACACCTTTATACATTTTCATCAACCAATTGTGCATTGCTACCCAGCCATTTCACCGTCTCGGTTAACTCGGCTAACCAGATATAGTCCGGTTATGATTAACCCACTTCTAGCCAAAATATCCTTGAATTTGGTTAAATGTCGCTTTGTCAAAATAAGGTGTGAGCTGTATGATATTCCATCATGTAAGCAAAGTCAACAGTGATCACAAGGTGTTTGGTTTCATTTCTTTGACATGTGCATGTTCTAGATGACTAGTTTATTCTTGGGCTATGGTTAGATGTCTATTCAATTTTCACTGACAGCCCAAATTTTGCCTTGTTTTAGCCCAGACGTCAGGGCTGTGTTTGGACGGCTATTAGACGTCTTTTAAATGCAAAATTGCTTGCTGGTTCATGGTTTTGTCATGCAGTTAACTCAATCTAGAAGTGTATGTGAAGAACCAAATTAACCAGATAAGATTAAGCAGATATGATCAATTTTGCATTTGCTAAGAAACTTGCGAAGAACAGGTCTTTCTGATCCTAAAGTTTAGCTTTGTACTATTACAAGCTCTGTTATATGGTGATTTGATCCTCTTTTAATGCCTTGAAGGTGAAATGGGCATGCATTGTTTTTGAACTGTTAATTAATTGTCTCTTTTGATCTTGTGTGTGAGATTGATTTGTACACAATCAGTGAAGTGTACAAGTTTCATTGATTACCCATCAGGCAGTCAAGCTAACATGCTCCGTTAGTCAGTATGTTTGCATGTAATTAGTCAATAGGATAATGCTCAGGATGTGAAGAGCCCTACAAGAATAGTGGTTTTAATCAGATTAAGAGCTGTTGTTATATCTACAGTATATGTTATATTTTACATCATGGGATGCAACGCAGTACATTTTTAATTCCTTACAAACATTGAATAAATAGTATTTGCCAAAAAATGGATAAATATATGCATTCCTGCTAGAGTTCTGTGAAGAGTCTCACATTAGAGAAACCTAAAGAGATATTTCAATGTGTGACTTAACTGCAAGAATTTTCCCCCAATTACAGGAATAATCAAATATTAAAGTGGGTATTATTCAGCCAGAGATTGACTCACAGACCTTCTTAATCAGTTTCAGACCACTGAAGTGATAATGAAGATACTCATTATTAGTGGCAGTGGATATATGTTTCTATAATGGGCAGCTCTCAGAGGGTTTGTCTAATATCCACATTTGAAACTTTTGGCTTTGTGAAGTCGTCCACACTTTTGAACTTCGCAAAATCTGCTCAGGCTACAGAGCCATTATTTCCAGACCATATGTTTCACACAAGACTGAATTTAATAATTCATTTCACTTTGGGGCTGATGATGGCAATGATAACTGGGTCTAGCAATGATGTAATATTTCAGATATTTGAACCTATCAGAATACTTTTTTTTTCATTTAGTGGATTAAAAGAATGTGTTTATGTATTAAGATCATATCATATTTTTGTATAATTGTATTTGTTTTATTAAAAAATTGACACAAACATATAATGTTAGTTCATTGTATATATATATATATATATATATATATATATATATATATATATATAAACAATTATACTAGCATTGTGACTATTACAATAAAATTTTGCTGCTGTGCTGTGCATTTAAGACTTCTATATAAATGCCCTTTTCAAATGAAATGAGAAACAGCATTATTTCGTGGACTGTGGGTTTGCTGTCACTTTCAATAATTTTTTTAACTGCTCTGTCCTTACAGTAACAGCCTCTTTGCAATGTCAGCATTACACTTTTACAAAACAGTCTATGAAATGTGCTTATAAAAATGTTACTGTTAAAAATATACTTCAGCCACATATATATAGTAAACACAAATAAAATGCAACTACTGTAATGTTTTAATAGTTGGGATAGCAAAGTAAATAGCTACACTGCAGCCAACCAGTTTATCAGAGTAGTACCTGTTATTACTACGGTTACCATGCATAGATTATAAAATCTTGCAAAAGTGGTGAGTGTAGCCCAGCCCACAGCTTTACATATGTCTGCTAATAATGCACTGTTCGCCAGAGCTGACGTGGCTACAATACCCTTGGTTGGGCACGGTACATTCTGGGCCTGATAAGCCCAGAGATTGGCATCCACAATCCAGTGGGCCATTCTTTGTTTGGAGACAGCCTTCCCCTTCTGATGACTTCTGAAGCAGACAAAGAGCTGTTCAGATCGTCTCATGTGCCTCTCTTGGCCCTGCTGAAGAAAAGAAAGCACAGACCTGATGCACAACTCCATGGATCTTCACCTCGGGAAGCACTCCATGTAGTGAAGGGGCACCACTTCAAGGCATAGAGCCACCTAATAGAGGAGGCTCTGGCCTGAGTGATGATATCTATCACCGGTGGTCCAGGGACCAGACATGGAGGTTCCAGAGGTCTGGGTGCGGGTGCCAGATTCTGCCAGAGAGGAGCCAACGCAACAGGTTGAGCTCTCAGAACCAAGTCTGGGCCAGTACGGCACTACCATTAGGACTTGTTCTTCTTCCTCCCTGACTTTGCAGAGTCTGTGCAATCAGGCTAACTAGGGGAAATGCATACTTGCGCAGGCCTTGGGGCCAGCTGTGTGCCAGTGTGTCTGTGTAGGAATGGCACCAACGGAATGATGTCTGGTGTACCCAAGGTGGGTATTTTGCGGCAAGGAGGAACAGGGAAAGCCACAACGGGAGGCTCTGCATCCCTCGTTACTCATGGCGGATAATGTGTTGAAACAGCCACCTTGCTCCCCGGGCCCACTGTGGAGGTGGTTGGTGATGGTCAAGGAGGCTAATTCTCGTCGATACTTAGCACACTTACCTTCTCTGTGCAGACCCGATACAGCAGAATGCAGGAAGGCACCATGCTTGCATCCAACAAGGTTCTGGTGTGAGTGTTGGATGTCTGACCATCGTGAAGACAAGGGCCATGAACATTGTGTGTGTGTGACCCAGGGACAGAGGAAATTGCTCTTTTATTGACCATGTAAAATTCACTCCCCCTCCGATGGGAGTGAGGCTTGTCCTAGTCTCGCGTAGCCAGCGCTTCAGACTGACAACAGAAGGTCTGGACTCTATCGCAGCTTTCATTGGTCGAGGACCGCCTAAGAATACGTTTGACTGGCATGTAACGTAACCAATCACAGTTTGATTTGTTCTGCATCGTGTTTAGGGGCGTGAAAGTGTCATGTCGATGTCCCTGCAATAACAGACTGGCGTGCATCTGTAATTTATTAATTTAAGATTGTTGGACCACTAATGTGGAAACTGTAGCCTGGAGGGCATAGTCGGTGACCGAACGCAATTCTTGCATTACCTCCGGGTCAGGACTACCCTCTTGCAGATCTTTACGTGCTTTGGCATGCAGGGCAGAGGCGGCCTGGCCAGCAGCATCATAAGCACTCACCATAAGAGACAAGGCAAATGTACATGCCTTGGACAGGAGCCTCAGCAGATTCTGCCAGATGGCATGCTCCACCTGGGGAACATCCGTGTACCCCCGCGCCGCCCCACCATTGAGGTTAGTGAGGATAGGGGAGCCTGTGAGGTGTGTTCTGGCAGAGAAAGGTGCCTTCCACGATTTCGAGATCTCCTTGTGCACTTCTAGGAAAAATTCAACCAGGGTGTTGCGCCATGCTCCAACCACTCGAGCCCGATGCTCACGGCTGCCTGGGAAAGCATGGTTGCCAACTCTGCATCAGCTTTAGACTGCACTGTCATGCCCGAAGGCTACAGCACAGACGAGTCATCCGCGTCGGAAGGCATAAGTATAAGCCCGCCCTCCAATGCTGCGAGTGACACTTCATCTTCCTCTTGAGCACCGAATGAAAAAATAAGCTTGCCCGAGGGTGAGCCGCCAAACTCATCAGGAAATTCAACCAGAGGAACTGAGCGTGCTGAGGAATGACGGTGACAGCTCTCTCATTGTAGCATTCAGATCTCCCTCAGTGCTCGCGCCAAGCCTTGTACCCGGAGGTAGAAGGACCAGGACAGGAGTCAGCTGAGGATCTTGGCTTTTCGTAAAAGTACGAGATTTGCAACCACAACGTCCCAATGGGCATGCTCTCACAGTGAGAGCATGAAACATCCACAAACATTGTTTCTGCATGAGCTTGGCCCAAACACTGAAAACAGCGATCGTGCCCATCCAAGGGAGAGAGAAATTGCCCACATCCAGAAGGACACAGCCAGAACGGCATCTTTAAAAAGACGCGATCCACCGTGCAGCTCTTTTAGAGGAATTCACTTTTTTAATAAGGAAATTGCCTTTTTCAGAACGCCGCTGTTGCACCCAGGGGAGCTCTCTGCACATGCACACCGGAAAGAGACTGCTGTAACGTGTTGACGATCCTGCAACAATGGAAATTACTTCTCTTTAGAATCAAGAGACGCTGGCTTAGGCTCTGAAGAACAAAGCTGAAGTGTGTGTGCAAGCCCGCCACCTTATATACCCGTATGTCTGGGGGTGTGGCCTGACATGCAAATTCCACATGCCAATTCAAATTACCTTTTCTGAATACGTTAGAGGTGTTTAGGGCGCTCAAGGGTGACCCCTTGTGTCGGTATTTCGACACTGTCGAAAGTGACCGACAGAAAGGGAACTTCACACAATCATGCTACTTCGTATTATTCCAACTTACCAGAAATGGCTGCTAGATATACTATCTTAAAAGTATATTTAAAAATTGCAGATAATATAGTATTAATGAAATAAAAGGACACTTTTAAAAATAAACTTTCTTTGTTTATTTTATAATTAGAAATATATGATTATAATTTTAACCGAAGTGTGATATTCATTTAAAGTTAATATTTTTAAATTAACTAAACTGCATCTAAATCATTAAAAATTTTAAATTGCAAACATATTTAAATACATGACAAGTTTCAATAGAAACAAATTTAGAGTATATTCAATTTTGCAGTACATTTAAAAAAACATTTCAAAGACAATTGTGAAATTATATATAAAAATGTATTACTTAAATGTACTTAAGTGTCAAACTAGTACTCTTAAGTTCAACTAATTTCATTTAATATAAATGTAGGATATAATACATTTTTCTTTAGTTGTAATGCAGTTAAGTGTCTGACAAAATTACTTTCAGTTCGCACTTAAGTAGCTTGTGATATTTCCATAATAATGCAGTATTAGATTATCATTATACACACTAAAAGTGTATTTCTTTATCCACAATTTGGAAATTTCCTCTAAAATTGAATTTAATTACAATTACATGTACTTATATGACAGCAGTTTCAGTGCTTTGTTAGGTTGAAACCGCCGGAAATACTGGAATCACTGGAATAATAGCGTATTTGTCTTCTGGTATTTAGGAGTAGTATTATCTAACCTACTACCTCTATATTACTTCTCTGTGACTTGGATTTTAATAATATGAACCCTTTATGGAATAGGTTCAGAGCTATACCCATCTAAATCGTGTCAGTTTTAATCCCTTGCTCTCCAGTTGGCTATCTTACCGACAGTTTTACTCAGTAATGGTGCAAGTGTTGCTGGCTCATCCGAGCAAATATGAGTTTCTCCTGGAGGTTTCCCAGTCCACCTGGACACAATACCACCTGTTATTAACAGCGCTAGTCCACACAACAACAAATGTAATTACTGACCTGACCTCTACTCATTCTAATCACCCTCGCCAGGCTGACAGCAGTAATAATGTGTGATTTATAATCGTTTTAGCAGTGAGTGTATCACACACACACACACCTGTGTCGTACAGCAGCTCCTGGTAATACAGCTGAAGATATCACAGGGTGAGCAATGTTAAAGACATCTATTTCCATCCGTCGCACAGCACAGGGCACAATTAGCTCACATGCTAATACAGGATCTCGCCTGTGATGAAGCAGATGTTACCAGGCGCACTTTCACAGAGCCGAATCATGGATGTTTTACATCGCCCTGAAGTGCACACTAAATAGAGCGAATGCAACAGGCTGACGCTTGGGTTTAGACGATTGTTGTTCCAACGTTTAGCAACACAACAGCTTGGCCCATAAATTAATTATTGTTATGGATTGAGTTGTCTGTCAGTCTGCGAGAAATGCCGTGTGAATGCGTGGTTGGGTTGGCGTGGGAACCCGAGAGCTCATTACAGCTATGGAGACAAACAAGCAATGAGCAAAATAAAATCCCATCTGCTCTTCTTTTTTAAATACTTTCTCCATGCTGAGTTCAGTGTGTTAAAATACTCCTGATGCATATCTGCTATTTAATGAACATTATTATTATTATTACACTGTAAAAAAGATTCCTCCTGTCAACTTAAAAACTCAAGTTTAGTTGCTGCCTTAAATTTTTAAGTATAAACAAATTGACTTTACAAGTCATTTCAACTTAAATTATATTTAATTTACTTTGTTGAATCTTATAAAACTTTTATTTTGAAATTAAAGTTAATGTAATGTAAAAACATAAGTTTCCATGACTTACTGATCTTTTTTTTTTTATCAGTGCATTTTATTAAATTATTAGAACTTTGGACCAAAAAAATATACAAATAATTTTATTTAGACTACCTGTTAAAAGTTTACATTTTTTATTGCTGTTGAAATGATTCTTTTCTGCTCACCAAGGCTGCTTTTATTTGATAAAAAATCTGTAATATTGTGAAATATTATTACCATTTAAAATATATGTTTTCTATGTGAATATACACTCACCTAAAGGATTGTTAGGAACACCTGTTCAATTTCTCATTAATGCAATTATCTAATCAACCAATCACATGGCAGTTGCTTCAATGCATTTAGGGGTGTGGTCCTGGTCAAGACAATCTCCTGAACTCCAAACTGAATGTCAGAATGGGAAAGAAAGGTGATTTAAGCAATTTTGAGCGTGGCATGGTTGTTGGTGCCAGACGGGCCGGTCTGAGTATTTCACAATCTGCTCAGTTACTGGGATTTTCACGCACAACCATTTCTAGAGTTTACAAAGAATGGTGTGAAAAGGGAAAAACATCCAGTATGCGGCAGTCCTGTGGGCGAAAATGCCTTGTTGAGGCTAGAGGTCAGAGGAGAATGGGCCGACTGATTCAAGCTGATAGAAGAGCAACTTTGACTGAAATAACCACTCGTTACAACCGAGGTATGCAGCAAAGCATTTGTGAAGCCACAACACGCACAACCTTGAGGCGGATGGGCTACAACAGCAGAAGACCCCACCGGGTACCACTCATCTCCACTACAAATAGGAAAAAGAGGCTACAACTTGCACGAGCTCACCAAAATTGGACAGTTGAAGACTGGAAAAATGTTGCCTGGTCTGATGAGTCTCGATTTCTGTTGAGACATTCAGATGGTAGAGTCCGAATTTGGCGTAAACAGAATGAGAACATGGATCCATCATGCCTTGTTACCACTGTGCAGGCTGGTGGTGGTGGTGTAATGGTGTGGGGGATGTTTTATTGGCACACTTTAGGCCCCTTAGTGCCAATTGGGCATCGTTTAAATGCCACGGCCTACCTGAGCATTGTTTCTAACCATGTCCATCCCTTTATGACCACCATGTACCCATCCTCTGATGGCTACTTCCAGCAGGATAATGCACCATGTCACAAAGCTCCAATCATTTCAAATTGGTTTCTTGAACATGACAATGAGTTCACTGTACTAAAATGGCCCCCACAGTCACCAGATCTCAACCCAATAGAGCATCTTTGGGATGTGGTGGAACGGGAGCTTCGTGCCCTGGATGTGCATCCCACAAATCTCCATCAACTGCAAGATGCTATCCTATCAATATGGGCCAACATTTCTAAAGAATGCTTTCAGCACCTTGTTGAATCAATGCCACGTAGAATTAAGGCAGTTCTGAAGGCGAAAGGGGGTCAAACACAGTATTAGTATGGTGTTCCTAATAATCCTTTAGGTGAGTATATAGTAAAGTGTACTTTCTTCCTGTGATCATTACATCGCATCATTCCTCCAGTTCAGTGTCACATGATCCTTCAGAAATCATTCTAATATGATGATTTGCTGCTCAAGAAACATTTATGATTATTATCAATGTTGAAAACATTTTTAATTTAGCAGTAGGTACAAACTGTTTTCAATATTGACTATAAACTGTTATTAATAATTGAGTACCAATAGTAGAGCAGCAAATCAGCATATTAGAATATCTTTTATATTTTATAGTCAAACTGAACGAAACCTTTTTAAACCAGAAACCATGATTGTAAATAAATGACACGGTCCTTTCACTTTTCAAACCCCCAAAATGACCGCCCCAAATCCACTCTCCAGTATGGCCCCCTGAACCATATATGAATTACATATTAAGGATTTTTCCTACCATCTGAGGAAAGGTTTTTGTGGATTCTGCACAGCCTCGGCTTCTCCAGGCAACACACCTCTCCAAAGCACACTTACAAGAGCAGACAGCACAGAATGAGTTATGACTTACAAAGGACACATTCTTGCGGTCAAAGAAAGCTGGACTGAGCATAGCTGAATATGGGGTTTTGAGACGTTTTTTTTTTTTTTTTCAAGGTTGATCTACACAATGTCATAAAAATGTGGCACTAATGGTAACCAACAAGACATCCAGTGGCCAAAGATATCCAGCTGATGCATGTGGACAAAAATTAAATGGAGATTGTATATAACGTGTTTTGTGTGAACGGCCCCTAAATCTAACACTTGGCAAATGGATTGCAATGATGTGGACTGTTGAAACACACACACACACACACACACACACACACACACACAAATATAATATGTTCACCTCTAAAGACACTTTTAAAAAAAAGTGAATGCTTCAATCATCTGATTCATTTCTTCATTTGGAGGGTTTTCTCAGCATACATTGATATATGTAGTTCATTTGATTATTTTGCATGTTGTGTAATTACACTAAACTATTTTATAATATTATATAAAATATCGGTAACACTTGCTATGAAGCCCATGCTTATAATGAATTGTAGCTCCATTTATATTTATTTATAAGAAAGTATTACTATTCTATTTATAAAGATGTGGCCTGCATTGCTATAATGTTATTATATTATAGTTACAATGACTTATTAGTAATTCAGATTTCTATCAAATGAGTCAATATATTGTTATTAATAGCCGTTTTGTGTTCTTATAAATACTTATTGAGTAATAATACAGTTACTAACATCTATAAATGCATCATTGATGACTTAAAGTGAAAACATTAGATGCAATGAAGCAAATGTTAAGAAATCATGAAGTGTGCTCATTATATATTTCAAGTTGTTTATTTGTAAATGTAACTAATGAACAATAATTCCTGTTATAAAATAATGAAAACCCCCAGAAATCATTAATACAAACAGTTGAAAAAAATATGTTCCCTTTCAGTCGGTCACGTTCGACGTACGTCGGATATCACCAACGAATTGGGATCACTTCAGGGAGCCCCTATCAGCTTAGAGATATAGAGAACCGGCCAATGACTATTGGCGTGCAAGATTTGCGGAAGCGAATGCAGCGCACTGTTATCATTCACTTCGGAGCCGAACGGCGTTGATGAAGAGCGAGACTGTCTATCTATTCAGCAGAGAGAGAGAGAGAGAGCGTGAGGAAGACGTTACGTGCTGGTGTGACGGCACAAACAGCGTGACCGGGAGATCACTGCTGCTATAAACAAACTGCTGTTCTCACAGCAACTGTTGGTTTGGTGAGGGCGTTTGTTACAGTGAGTGCAGACACAGGCTGCACTTATATCCTGTGTGCTGCTGCGGTCTTTCCCTGGGTGCTTCAGCACTTCTAAAAGAGCGTTTCCTCACAAAAGAGCAACACGGGTGTGACACTGCGTCTTTTTCAAGATGTCATTCCACCCGTGCGTTTCTGGATGCGGTTGTTCCCTGTTGCCAGCTGACGGTCCCAATCGTTGTATCACGTGTCTGGGCATTCAGCACGCTGAGGCAGCTTTTGTGGATAGCTCATGTTCCCACTGCGGGAACATGACTATCTCGGCGCTTAGGTCGAGACTCACCTAACACGGGAAGGCGGAGTCCCCCTACCCATACCTCGATCTAGTGCTATTTCTCATAATAGACCTACTTCGATGGATGGCCGGGGTGACCTGAGGATTACGTTCAGGGCAAACCCGCCGAGCCAGCATCCGCAGGCCCCTGATCCCTCACAAGCGCCGCAGCCGGTAGAGCTTCCGGAGGAAATCGCTGGCCCCTCCCATGGGCGCCCAGTGGTGACCTTCCGGGCTCCAGCAGACGAACAGATGTCGATCGCTGCATCGGAGGGGGAGTTCCGGTCCTCAGAGGATGAAGATTCGGCTGTACTGCCTCCCTCTGGGAGAGTGGCAACGGCCGAGTCGGACCCCGAGTTGACGGCTATGCTTTCCCGGGCCGCCGAAAAGGTTGGGCTTGAGTGGAACCCTCCACCACGTCCCGAACCTTCTAGGTTGGATGATTGGTTTCTCGGGGCGGGTCGCGCTGGTTCTCAGCGTCCCGCCCCGGTGCCTTTCTTCCCGGAGGTGCATGAGGAGCTCACCAGGTCATGGACAACACCATTTAGTGCCAGAAACAGACCTAGTGGCTCCTCCCTCCTCACTACCCTTGACGGCGGGCAAGCCAGGGGGTACGTGGGAATCCCGCCAGTGGAGCGGGCCGTTGCGATGCAACTGTGTCCGGCGACCGCCTCCAACTGGCGCGGTGACCCGCGGCTCCCGTCCAAGGCCTGTAAGTTCTCTTCCAGTCTGACTGCGAAGGCTTACAGGTCTTGTGGCCAGGCTGCGTCTGCCTTGCATGCCATATCGTTGCTCCAGGTGCATCAGGCCCAGGCACTCATGGACATGCACGAGGGTAGGCCTGACCCAGAGCTCCTCCGGGCGACAAAAGTCACCGCCCGTTCTATCGGTCAGGCGATGTCCACCTTAGTGTTCCAGGAACAGCATCTCTGGCTCAACCTGGCCGACATGAGGGAGACCGACAAGTATCGGTTCCTGGACTCCCCCGTTTCCTCGGCTGGGTTGTTCGGCGACGCGGTCGAGAGCTTTGTCCAGCAGTTTTCGGCCACCCAAAAGCAGACGGAGGCGATCAAACACATCCTGCCCCGGCGGCCAGCTGTTGCCTCCACCCAGCCGCCGGTCGCAGTGCCTCCGCCTGCCCGTCGCTGAGGACGTCCACCCGCCCAGCAGCAGCCTCCACCCGGGCGTAGGCGTGGAGCCGGCCGTGGGAAGGACGTCCAGCCTGCTCAGGCCGCTGCCAAGCCAGGTGGCAAGCGCCGTCGTAAGAGACCCTGAGACGGGCCACCCAGAGATGGAGGAGACTGCTCTTCAGGAGATGGCTGCAGCACCACTCCTTCCCCCGGAGGAGGGCCGGGGGAGAATCTTTTGGTCCCTTCAAAGGCTACCGTTCAGAATGCTAACGCAGAAATGCATCTTCAGGTGCATCCGTCCCCAAGATTGGTTTGCAGCGATTGACCTGAAGGACGCGTACTTTCATGTCTCGATTCTCCCTCGACACAGACCGTTTCTACGCTTTGCATTCGACGGACGAGCATATCAGTACAAAGTCCTACCCTTCGGGCTGGCCCTGTCGCCCCGTGTCTTCACGAAAGTCGCGGAGGTGGCCATTGCTCCCATGAGAGAGCGTGGAGTTTGCATCCTCAACTATCTCGACGACTGGCTGATCCTTGCCCAGTCACGAGAGCAGTTGTGCGAACACAGGGACATGGTGCTCAGTCACCTCAGCCGGTTGGGTCTTCGGGTCAACTGGGAAAAGAGCAAACTCTGCCCCACGCAGAGGATCTCTTTTCTCGGTATGGAGCTGGATTCGGTCAGCCTGACAGCGTGCCTCACAGAGGAGCGCGTCCAGTCGGTGTTGAACTGCTTGAATTCGTTCAAATGCAGAACAGCGGTACCACTGAAACATTTTCAGAGGCTCCTGGGGCATATGGCATCCGCAGCAACGCCGCTCGGGTTGCTTTATATGAGACCGCTTCAACGCTGGCTACACGACCGAGTCCCAAGATGGGCGTGGCACAGCGGATACCTCCGTGTCCCTGTGACTCCGAGGTGCCGCCAAACCTTTCATTTCTACAGGCAGGAGTTCCCCTAGAACAAGTGTCCAGGCATGCTGTTGTCTCCACGGATGCCTCATCCACAGGCTGGGGTGCCATGTACAACGGGCTTGCAGTTTCGGGTCTGTGGACGGGGCCTCAACTGCAATGGCATATCAATTGCCTCGAGTTGTTAGCAGTTCATCTTGCGCTGGGTCGCTTCAAAACGCCACTACTAGGCAAGCACCCTATGGCACCCGCGTCCGGACCTCTGTAAACTCCATGTCTGGTCCCTGGACAGGACGCGGAGGTTCTAGGTGGCCTACCACAGGCTGTGGTAGACACTATCACTTCCGCTAGAGCTCCCTCTAAGAGGCGCCTCTATGCGTTGAAGTGGAACCTGTTCGTCGACTGGTGTTCTTCTTGCCGAGAAGACCCCCGGAGATGTTCGATCGGTTCTGTGCTTTCCTTCCTACAGGATGGGTTGGAGCGAAGGCTGTCTCCCTCTACCCTCAAAGTCTATGTTGCTGCTATCGCCGCTAATCATGACATGGTAGGTGGTAAGTCTCTAGGGAAGCACGATCTGATCGTCAGGTTCCTGAGGGGGGCGAGGAGACTAAATCCGCCTCGCCCTCCCTCTATACCCTCTTGGGACTTAACTCTGGTGCTAACCACACTGCAGAGAGCGCCCTTTGAGCCTTTGCAGTCAGCTGAGTTAAAAATCCTGTCTCTGAAGACAGTACTCCTGACTGCATTGGCCTCTATCAAGAGGGTAGGGGACCTGCAGGCATTTTCGGTCGACGAATCGTGCCTGGAACTTGGGCCCGGTAACTCTCATGTAATCCTGAGACCCCGGCCCGGATATGTGGCCAAGGTTCCCACCACTCCCTTCCGGGACCAGGTGGTGAGCCTGCAAGCGCTGCCTTCGGAGGAGGCAGACCCAGTCCTAGCTTTTCTCTGTCCAGTCCGCGCTCTGCGGACTTACGTGGACAGAACGCAAAGCTTCAGCACCTCAGAGCAGCTCTTCGTCTGTTATGGAGGCCAGCAGAAGGGAAAGGCTGTCTCCAAGCAGAGGATGGCCCACTGGTTAGTGGATGCCATCGTCTTGGCGTATCAAACCCAAGACGTGCCCTGCCCGCTTGGGTTAAGAGCCCACTCCACTAGGGGTGTAGCTTCTTCCTGGGCGTTGGCTTGTGGCGCCTCACTGACAGATATTTGTAGAGCTGCGGGCTGGGCGACACCTAACACGTTCGCTAGATTTTATAGCCTCCGTGTAGAGCCGGTATCTTCCTGTGTGCTCGCTTCCCATAGTCAGTAACACCGAAGTGCCCGTTCTAAGTGTCGGCTTGCTGCGCCACTCCCTTCCCTATGGAACGGATACGTGCGCTTATATGCTCCAGTCGAGTTCCCCAGAACGGCGAACCCTGTTGAGTCCTCCGCAACCCGCGGCAGTCGGATGTGGCGGAGTGTCCGGCGCCAGGTCTAACACTCGTATGCATTGGTGGAACTTGTGTTAGGCTGGGTTCCATATGTTGTGACCCCCATGGCGGTCCCATATGTGTATTCTTCCACGGTACGGCTCCCTACGGCGAGCCCGTGTCTTTCCCTCGGCAGAGTGCTCTGCCGTCTCAGTTAGGTGTTGTTCCCCCGCCTGTTTGGCCGGGGCCACCCCTGGGACTTCCGTATGTTGCACTGCCCACGGTCAGTCCATACGTGTATTCTCCACATGGTAACTTTCTTCGGGCATGATGTGGCTTCCGCAGCGTCCCTCTGGGCACGCTTTCCCAGCGCTATCCAATAGTCTGCTAAATGGGTCTTGCGGAACATCAGTGTGACTCTCCCTGCATGAATTTCCCGCCCACAACAGACGGGGTCTGAGGAGCTCTCGCTGGGCGCTGGAATTGGTAGTAACTGTGGCGTTTTCCAAAGGGATCCCAATTCGTCTGTGACGTCCGACGTACGTCGAACGTGACCGACTGAAAGGGAACGTCTCGATTACGTATGGTAACCCTCGTTCCCTCAAGGAGGGAACGGAGACGTACGTCCCGTCGCCACAGTTGCTGTACCATCACTGCATGGCCGAGTCACTAGTTCAGCTCCTCAGTGAAAAACAACAGTGCGCTGCATTCGCTTCCGTTTTATACCCGCGCTGCAGGGCGGGGCGGAGCGCGAGATGCAAATCTCGCACGCCAATAGTCATTGGCCGGTTCTCTATATCTCGAAGCTGATAGGGGCTCCCTGAAGTGATCCCAATTCGTCGGTGACGTCCGACGTACGTCTCCGTTCCCTCCTTAAGGGAACGAGGGTTACCATATGTAACCGAGATGTTTTTTAATGTTACATACTAGCAAAACACTGCAATAATATTTTTTAAGTATAATTTTAAACTACTATAAGCAATACCATGCATATGGCTGAGGAGATACAGATTTTAACAAATCAAAATTGTCATGACATCTAATGCAAACATTAGCCATTAAAGACATAATTTATAACTAATTAACACAGTCAACAAGTGTCTCTGGAACTATTTTATATTTGATCATTTATAAATCAGTGTATAATGGATCATGAGCATGCACATTGAAAAAGCAAATGCATGATCTCTATTTGACTACATTTTTGAACAAGTAAGTGTACTTTTTACTCCAATACATTTGTGATGAGTAATGCAGTTATACATTACATTTTGCATGGCACCTAACTTTTTCTGCAGCAGTTTGTTTGTGCTATAAAGAAGCGATATCACCATCTAAGGGCATTGAAGGTACTATATCTTGTGTGTTTTGCCCTTACTCACCCAAACATGTCAACAAGGCTACTTTACATGAATGCGAGTGCATTAGCAGGTAGTTGATGAATCGCAGGTGTTTAATTTATGAGATGAGTTCATGACTGCAGCCGGTGATGAGGCTGAAACCAGCACATCCAGTGCAAGTAGACTTTGACTATTTAATTTTACTTAACATTATTTTATTTATCCGCTATATTGACGAGAGCTTTTTGAAGGATATTGTTTTACTTATGGCCTTTTTGTGCACTTGAGCATAACTGAGACTTGAGAGTTTGTAGACGTTTAAGAGGCTGTTGTGTCGACCTTGATTTATTGCAGTATTGAGGTGTTCAGTTTTATTTTGATTTTAGAAAATAAACATGATTTCTCATCTTACAAATCAATTGTTTCTTATTTTCACTGGTATGTCTCTCAGGTGTCAATGGGCTAGTGCATTTTTTACAAATACTGATATAATCAGATACTTTAAGACTTTTACTCAAGTCGTATTAGAGTTGGTGACTTGTAACTTGTAATGGAGTCATTTTCGCTGTAAGGAATTTGTACTTTTACTCAAGTATTTTAGGTACTCTTTACACCTCTGCTTATAAGTAATTATAAAAATAATATAAATATAAATATAACTGTTCTTATAATGCAGTATAGGTCTTAATGAGTCTTTATAAATATGTTTATAAATAAGTATAAATGGGGCTATAATTCATTATAAGCATGGGCTTCATAGAAAGTGTTACCAAAATATCAATATCAGCTTTTTAAGAATCAGTTAGGTGTATTTAGAGGTTGCACATAGACTTTGCATGGAAGTCACTCTGTATTTATGGGCAGTAAAGAGAGCTCAGGGTGTTTCAGGGCTTTAAGGGAAAGAGAGACTGAAAGCTCTACGTGATTTCAGCTCACAGTCCCTCAGCATATAAAATTATTATGAGCCGCAAAACATATAATCAAGAAATGCCATTATTTTCGGCCGCCTATCCTTCGATTCAGTGATAAATTGCACATTTTCAGAAGCATTGTTACTGTTCCCTTGTCTCAAAATGGTTTTATTCATGTTTCTCAATATTTTCTCAGGCTCTCGCTATGGGAATGATGACAGAGTATTACCACTACATTTTTACTACCCTGGTAAGTTACATATGGATCTTTATATTATAAAACACATTCAAAACCACAGTGATATCCATAAAATAACTTGCATTTCAGGTCATTATGCTGTATTCCTTAAGTGGAATTATTGATTATTTTCAATATTTATTTATTTTCACCAATTATGTGTTTTACTCTGACTGAGACCAAGAAAACATTAGATTGTTATTTTTAAATGGCTTTTTTGTCTCCCCATCTCTCGCAGTCCAATTTGCAGGCATAACTTACATTAAAAACAAACTGTCCTCCAAAAAAACACGACTCTATAGGTCGTTTTTCAAGCACCTTATTACGACCTTTATTTACGTTATAAAGGCATGCGCCCTCTAGCTGGCGTAAAAATAATGACAGTGTCGTGTTACGTCTGACGTCATGAAATGACGTATGACTGTCGTTACCAATCAAAATGCGTGGTCATTTAAATGCAATGTGTGGACTTTTTACCACCATTTGTCATATTTCCATTTAGCAAAAATCATTTTTTTATTAACAACTACACCCACCCAGTGATTTATAGTGCATATACACTTTATGAGCACATGTGTTCCCTGGGATCAAACCCACGATTGCATGATCACATGATTACATGTTGCTGTATATTGCAATGCTCTACCAATTGAGCTATGCAAAACCTGAAATAAGACGCAGATAAAAGGGAACAATGCATTCAAATGAAAGTGTCCTGTTGTCGATAGGGGCGCAACTTTAGTAAACGCTCCTATGGGTCGTATTTCAGGGAAGTGACAAACGACCTATATAGGCGTAGTGGTTGGAGGACATGTTGATTAAAAATGTTTATTAAGATTTAATCTATTATTATGTCTGGTAACATTTTATTTTACAGTGTCCTTATTACACGTTACATGTAGTTATAGTGTAGCAATTGCTATAAATTATACATAATTACATGCAACTAACCCTAAACCAAACCCTTATCCTAATCCTAACCCTATAGTAAGTACATGTAGTTAATTATTATTACTCAGTACTTAATTATACATTGAAGTACCAAGTATTAATAATTAACTACATGCGCTTACTATAGGGTTAGGATAAGGGTTTGGTTTAAGGTTAGTTGCATGTAATTATGCATAATGTATAGTTATTTATAGTAACTACATTTAACATACGTAACAATGACACTGTAAAATAAAGTGTTACCAAATAAAGTGTAAAAATATGTGCATGTATTTAATTCAATACATACAGTAAAACATCAGTAGTTAAATCTAGTATAAATTGACAGTATTTTTTTTACAGTACTTGTTGGTGTCACCAATTGTGACACTTTTTAGCCAATAATTATGTCACTAAGAAAAACTGAAATAAAGGAAAAAATATATATTTTAAAAATGCAGTTCAATGTTAGTGAGAGCGGTGCAGGTCAACTCCACTCATGTCAAGAGACGCTCTAGTGACTGACGCTAGATGTTGCAGCCTTTAGCCTCATTGTTAGAGCGTCCGATGCGAACCGCAGAGATTACAACAACATTTACTCACAATCAATTTGTCTTTAGTGACTTTGCCTTAAAAAAAAAGTATGAGAACGTTTTTGCAGCAATCTTTTATTTTGGGATGAATTGAGAGTTTTTAATTTGAAAAGTTTTGAAAGACATTCAAAAGAGTCTATGGAATGGATCGCTAGACACGCCTCTAAAATAGCCATCATGAAATGTGTGGTATGATAAAACGAACAGTGAACCATTGAAACGTTTGCTTATAACACGGGTCCAACACGTGAACAATAACAAACCAAATTCAGCTTCCTTTTTACCAAAAATATTGAAAAGACAACCAGCAAAAAAAAGGTGCCATGCTTCGTCTCGTGGTGCCGTCTGATATTATATTCTTTACAAACAGCAACAACTTCGTTGCGGGTAATACACACCTGCTTTGCATTCACAAAACCAGGTAGGATAAACGCATCCATTCTTCTTTGTGTGCCTTATTTTCGCTGTCGACTTTCCTCTTTAGACTCTTTGATAGTGCCATTTTCTCTCACCCGCTAGCTTAAATGTAAACATCACTCTGCACGCAGCGTAATCGCGTACCTCCAGCATGCAAACAATAAAAAAATAATAATGCAGTTTACTACGCGAGGATGCCAAGGAATAATTCTGAGTGACATCAATGCAACTGAACAGATTTTGGAATAGAGCTTGTGTGTCAGTGTGATTGTGATGTTTGTTAAAATTTAATGTGGTACAAATGTAACAGACATTCCTATTGTGTTTTTTCCCCAATACATTTCGTCATCTTGGAATTATAAGGTTCTCTCTGCATTCTGAACGGAGTTTCAAAGTTTTAGCATTCCATTTGATTGTCTAGATAGAACCTTTTTGTTTTCTAAATAAAAGTCCCAAAACAAAAAGTACACAACTCTCATAATGTAAATAAATTGTCACAGAATAAGAATATGTTAATATCTAAATTTGGACAGAAATGTCAGATAGAACCTTATAATTCCAAGCTGACAATTTAATGTTTCATATTCTTCAGGATCTCTTTGCGTTGGATGTGGAACCCTATCGCTACAGCGGGGTCAACATGACAGGATTCCGTATCCTAAACACAGAGAACAGCCAGGTGTCCTCCATCATTGAAAAGTGGTCCATGGAGCGTCTACAGGCACCGCCTAAACCAGACTCTGGCCTACTGGATGGGTTCATGACAGTAAGAAGCTATTACAACATGTTGTTGTGTTGTTTTTTATATACAGGACAGTGGTTTTCAGGCACGTCCTGATTTTGCAGCAATCCTAGAACAACATATCTGTACGAAAATCTTATCCTAACCATATCCCTACCCCTAAACCTAACCCTACCCATAAGAAGCACCTAAGCCTGGTTGTGAGCCAAAACTTGACATAAACTGTACACTTGTCCCTAAAATCTGATTGGTTGATTGGAATGTTGTTTCAGGATCAACAACATGTTGCATATGGTGAAATCAGGTTCGGTGTTTTTCAGCTGGCTTTGCTTCAAAACTCAGATTTTACATGGCAAACAAAAGTAAACAAAATGTAATATTATATACAGCCAATAATTCAACACACAGAACATACGGTCAGCACACACCACATGCACCCTTGTTTTAAGTGATCTCATATTTAAAGCAGTCTGTGTTGTTTACTTCAAGTCGTTTAGATCATGTTTTGGCTGAGGGCATGCCACACAACCTGTCCATGTTGGCATCTGCTTAATTTGGCTTTACCAAGTGACAGATGAATTTGTGCCAAAATACCATAGAGTTTGATTGGACGACAGCCTTTGACTTCAACATCGCAAGTCACTCCTATATGCATGATTAAAAGAAATATTATTTGCATTTTAGCATTTCGTGTTTTTTCCATGACTCTATCAGAATAGAGCTCAGTTGTGTTAATTGTTTCATGTCACTTACCTGTTATAGACACTTGTGAAGTCATCAGAAAAGAATGATATGAAAGTACAGTCAAGGTGATAATGGTAGAGTTTGATTTTAATTGATGCTGGTTTGAGCTGCAGGAAGTTGTTCGCTCTGTCTGTGTATAACACTATTCCCCAGAGAACTCGAACCCACAACCTGCAGGGTACGCTGCGATCTGAAGAGCGTGTGATAAACAGGGACTCTGCTGTAGTGATCTAAAAACTGTCTGATATCAGCATACTGGCAGCATCCCAGTTCTTCCTCAACACTGGCTCTCCTATCCGGGAAAAAGGCCAAGATATGAACTCACTAGAGGCTGGGTGAGACGGAAACAGAGGAAAGAGGAGAACTCGCATGCCAAAAAGAACCAACCTGCCAAAATAACTCTCGGGGGACTCAACACAATGACATTTCACTGGACTCGTTGGTGTATGTCCTGATCAGAGAGAAATTTACACAGCTATGATAAGTGAAGACTTAGATTCACCCACGCTCTTGTCATTTCAAACTTGTCTGACTGTCTTTGTTCTGTGAAACACAAGATGAGATATTTAGCAGAATGCAGTGGGTGCTTAAAAACTACTGAAATGCCTTATAATCACTTTTCAAAATTTAAGGCCACTTGTAGTTTGGTTCTCTTGGTTTGGAGCAAAAAAGTAAATGATACATTTAGTCCTGGTTCGCTTAGCTTTCACACTGTCATTTTTAAGACCGAGCCTAAAGATACAAAACAACAAACAGTGGTTACACTTTATCTTGATGGTCCCCTTTAGACATTCTGTTTATTATAAATAACATTGCACCTACACGTCAACTAACTCTCAGTAGAGTATTAGTTGATCATTAGAAAGTTAGGGGTTGGGGTTAGTAGAATAAGTTGACATGTAGTTGCCAAGTTACTTATAGTCAGTATAATGTCTGGGGTGCCATGTGGAGCATCAAAATAAAGTGTTACCCAAACAGCTTTTATGACATACATTTTGTGGCGGAAATTACCAGACACAACCAAAACAATGCCGTGTGCTGGGCTAAACATGCTTGTTTTATGTGCGTACATATGATGGTATTTTTTACCAGATGAGAACTCACAAAGAGCAAAAATAAAAATAATATATAAAGGGCCCTGTTTACACCTGGTATTAAGATGCGTTTCAGTCGATCGGATCACGAGTAGACGAGGGAGACACATTCCTGTTTACACCTGGTGTTTTAATCCGTCTCTTTTGTCCACTTTCAACCACTTCTGTCCTGATATTTTCGAGGGGTGGTCTATGGGCGGGGAAATGTATGGGCTGTTTCCCGTCCTTTGGATGAGACGTTAAACCAAGGTCCTGACTCTCTGTGGTCATTAAAAATCCCAGGATGTCCTTCGGAAAAAGAGTAGGGGTGTAACCCCGGCATCCTGGCCAAATATGCCCATTGGCCTCTGTCCTCCTAATAATCCCCATATACAGATTGGCTTTATCACTCTGTCTCCTCTCAACCAATCAGCTGGTGTGTGGTGGGCATTTTGGTGCAATATGGCTGCCGTCACATCATCCATGTGGATGCTGCACATTGGTGGTGGTGGTTGAGGAGATTTAGGGGGGGGGGGGGGGGGGGGTTTCTGTGTACCCAGAAAAGCGCTATATAAATGTAACAAATTATTATTATTATTTTTATTATTATTAATTTACATATGAACTTGACCCGGAGACGACGGAAAAACCCACAGAGAGCAGCGGCTTTCGCTTCTGCTATGAATGCCCCAAGACTTAGAAATCAGGAATGGTGAGAGAACATTGTTCTTGGTACGTTTTTCATCTTAAAACCAAACTTGGTTCTTCAGACGACAAAGTTTAAATCCCGTCTGGCTAGCATGCTTTCCATAATGTTTACTTAGGTGGAGATTAGACAGTCTTTTGTGGCTGTTCAAACTCATTTAACCACATGAGCATCTACACTACTACACGACTACCTCTGGAAGTGGACAAGCTCAAACGGTCTTAGACCCCGTTTACACCTGTATTTAGCGTCATCCACTTGTGATCCGATCGACCAAAACTCATCCTAATACCAGGTTTAAACAGGGCCAAGGAGTCAAAACAGCGGCAGGAATTCCCCCATTACACACCAGCAAAGATCTGCTGCATGAAGACAGCGGTTCCTTCATCTGTACCAAACTATAATGGCATTGAGCATTCTTTGAATGAGCAATGGCAAAACATCCTTTTTACGTCCTCTTTTTGGTTCTTTTAGATGTCTTTGGTCTGTGTTACGTTCATATTTAAGTTGAACCACACCAGAGTTCGTTTGAAAGTGCATGGACCAAGACCCCATGAAAAGGTGGGTCGTGATCCGCTTGTTTGGTTCACATTTATTCAAACAGAGCAATCGCACCAATGTTCGTTTTAATCTAACCAAACCTGCCAAGTGTCAACACACCCTAAAAGGTCTCAAATATCCTAAATAATATACAAAACGTAGTCCTATTTAGATTTGTTGGGCTGATCTGGGAACAAAAGGACTTTTAAAACCCCTGGTCCTTGCTCCAGGCAAAATTACACAACTCTTCAAATTGCATGACGTCCCCGTCCTCTGGATGTTTTCGATATTGTGTGGGTTTGTTCAGGTCATACAGTAAATGTTTTATTTGTTTAGGTGTTTAAAAGGTCTTAAAGGGTTAGTTCATCCAAAAATTATAATTCTGTCATCATTTGCTCACCTCTTGTCTTTCAAAGCCAAAGGATATTCATTCGTCTTTTGGAACACAAATAAAAAAAACCTTCTTTCATCATTTTTGTCTATCCATTAAAAGCCCATGCGACTAAAACTTTCGTGCATCAAAAAAATAACAAAAAGGCATCTTAGAAGTAAACAGAGAAGTTCTGTTTACACGGTATCTAGTTCAATACAACAACAGCTTTTGAGGAAAAATCAATTTAAAGGATAGTGGCATCAAATATATAAAAGTCAACTTGTACAAAGTAAACTAGATATCCACAAGCATGTCTGTGAAATAAATTAGGTTTGAATGTACATCAGTTCAGATTACAAAGTCTACACACATTTCCAAAAAAAATTTTGTTAGCCATTGACAAACACTGACCAGTGTGCAATTATTTTAACTTGTTTTTTTTCCCACACTAAACTGTTATTAGTATGGCTGCCCTTGACTAAAGATTTTTCTAGTCGACTAGTAAAGTCAAGCCATTAGTCAACTTATTGTGCGTTTATATTAGTAAACCATAAATAAGCCTTTAATTGCTTTTATATATATATATATACATTCACCTAAAGGATTATTAGGAACACCATACTAATACTGTGTTTGACCCCCTTTCGCCTTCAGAACTGCCTTAATTCTACGTGGCATTGATTCAACAAGGTGCTGAAAGCATTCTTTAGAAATGTTGGCCCATATTGATAGGATAGCATCTCGCAGTTAATGGAGATTTGTGGGATGCACATCCAGGGCACGAAGCTCCCGTTCCACCACATCCCAAAGATGCTCTATTGGGTTGAGATCTGGTGACTGTGGGGGCCATTTTAGTACAGTGAACTCATTGTCATGTTCAAGAAACCAATTTGAAATGATTCGAGCTTTGTGACATGGTGCATTATCCTGCTGGAAGTAGCCATCAGAGGATGGGTACATGGTGGTCATAAAGGGATGGACATGGTCAGAAACAATGCTCAGGTAGGCCGTGGCATTTAAACGATGCCCAATTGGCACTAAGGGGCCTAAAGTGTGCCAAGAAAACATCCCCCACACCATTACACCACCACCACCAGCCTGCACAGTGGTAACAAGGCATGATGGATCCATGTTCTCATTCTGTTTACGCCAAATTCTGACTCTACCATCTGAATGTCTCAACAGAAATCGAGACTCATCAGACCAGGCAACATTTTTCCAGCCTTCAACTGTCCAATTTTGGTGAGCTTGTGCAAATTTTAGCCTCTTTTTCCTATTTGTAGTGGAGATGAGTGGTACCCGGTGGGGTCTTCTGCTGTTGTAGCCCATCCGCCTCAAGGTTGTGCGTGTTGTGGCTTCACAAATGCTTTGCTGCATACCTCGGTTGTAACGAGTGGTTATTTCAGTCAAAGTTGCTCTTCTATCAGCTTGAATCAGTCGGCCCATTCTCCTCTGACCTCTAGCATCAACAAGGCATTTTCGCCCACAGGACTGCTGCATACTGGATGTTTTTCCCTTTTCACACCATTCTTTGTAAACTCTAGAAATGGTTGTGCATGAAAATCCCAGTAACCCAATATATATATGTATATAACATACATAGCCTAATCAGAGCTCAAACACATGCCACAGCACACCGGTAAACGTAATGATTATGAGTGTGGAGTGAAAAAACATCAAGAAAACTGTTTAAACATTTTATAAAATGTATTAATAATGTTTTCTGTGTTTTCGGCTGCAGAGATTAAGTCGACGATACTGATTTGTCATCTCCTCCATTTCAGGATTACATAATCTGAGAATATTTGTTTTCCACTTGAATTCAAAGTATTTAAAATTTAAAAGTAGACATTTCAATCTTTCTATAGATAGGCTATATTTCTCATGTCTGTGAGGCAAGTATACGTTGAGTTTCGGTTCATTTTTGTTACGTTCTCAAGTTCACTGAGACCGAGATGGCAGATCAAGCGCATCCTGATTGTTTGCATTATTTTACAAAAGCACAACGTTTTGTTGTTATTGTGAGTTAACAGAAATACAAGTAGGCCTTTTACAGTTTGCATTACTCCTATATGACCAAAAATGACAAGTGTAAAGGCAAGTGATCGCGCCGGCGCCTGTATTACAGTAAGTGTGCTCTCCACACAAACACAGATATGAGCCTAATAATAATAGCGCACATTTATCTAGGTTAACGTTAGAGCGAGCTACTACTTACATGTTTCAAGTGATGAGCCATATTTGAGGTCGATGAATGATAAGCGAATGTTTGGATTTCCTGCCGTTGCGGGATTTCACCACTTCCTGTGGAGTTTGTTTTCTGTGACTAATAGACTAATACAATTCTGGTCGACAAAGTCTTTTCTAGTCGACTAATGGTTAGTCGACTATTAGGGGGCAGCCCTAATTATTTGTATATCAGCGATTTTAGATAAGCCATCCCTAAATATCCTATGAAACCAAAACAAGCTATAGGTGATTTTTGGCCAGAATAAACTACCAAGTAGACCAGACTTTATGCTAATTGTTGAAAGACTGAGTACAGTATGTGAGACTGTTCCATCACGGATGGTAAATCGCACTACTGAGCTTAAAAGTACAACACACACACACACACACACACACACCAAAAGCAGTCCGTATGACTCATGTGTTATATTCCACATCTTCGGAGGCAGTCATTGACGTCAAACCCTACGTGACCTGTCTTTAGTTGTCGAGTTTAAATGTGTGCAAATGCGAATGAGATTTGAGAGTTGTGACAGAGTTTACTTAAGTTTGTTCCTCACACAAATTCATTGTATAGCTGTAGAAGAACAATTTGGAATGTAGTTTGGATGGATGTATGGATCACTATTATGACACTTTTATGGTACATTTCGAAAACATCTCACTGCACAACTGAAATCATACAGCTTTGGAACGTCATGAGAGTGAGCAAATCTTGAATAGTTGGAAGAAACTATCCAGAAGGTTGTGAACTATATCCACACTCACACACACACACTGACACACACACACACACACACACACACACACACACTCACACACACACACACACACACACACGCACAAACACACACACACACAAAGACACACACACACACTCTGGATATAGACAGCTGAGGGGAAGCCAGCTGGATGGTAAATTTCCCCTTTCTAACCCAGTCGATTAAAAGACTTGAAGCCTTTAATTAGCTGACTCAGCCTGTCTTACAGTACAGCTCACACAGTAACTCATCAGTCCATCTTCACTCATCAGCTCAGAAAAAAGGACAAACTCTCACTAATCAAAGATGTCTACCCACATGTCAATCCCTTTTAGTTGTAACATTGACAGCCGTGATTATTTAGAAACCATAATGGTTCAGGTTTCCCAGAGAGCTGCATTTGAAGGCAGGCGTTAATTAATCAGTCTGAGGCTAATGCATATTGACACTGTGAAAAGTTTCTGTAAATGTTTGATTGGCAGTTTCACTGGTTCACATTATTTATGGTCCTGTTAAAGCTTTATATTGAACCACTGTAACTTATTGAGCTCAGATTGTGACACATACTTGGTGAGGAAAACAAAGAATCATTGGAATTCCAGCTGGTTCTTTTTACATTCATTAAGCATTTTTAGCATTTGTTGGTAGCATTTTATTTTTCAGTCCTTTTCCCTATGTACATACTATGTACTTATTGTAGTAATTGCAATAACTGGGTAATAATTAGGTACTAACTCTAAACTTACCCCTAAACCTAACTTTAACCCATGTAGTTACCTTATATTACCCAGTACTTTCTTAGGTAAGTACACTGTAATTACAAGTACTGTAAAATAAAGTGCAACCCATTTGTTCACGAGACAAAAAACATATTTTTAGATTTACATAGTGCATCCACAGTCTGTTCACTGACTGTTGCATATTGATGATGCATATTGCACACATTACTGGCAAGCACTTGAGAAAATTGCTCCACAGCAATAAAAGACTCAAGATGTCATGATGATATTATGCAACACGTTCTCACTCCTAACTCGTGACATATTGACGGTTGTTCAGGGCCTAATTTTTTAGATGCACAGGGTTCTCCATTGCTTTCAATGAGAAACCTTTGGTGTAGCATTGGCTCTCATATGTCTCGTGATCGATTGTGTCATTGCATCAGCTTTGATAGTGAAATGGCATTGGCTCTCGTGTGTCTCATGACTGATCGCGTCATGCTAAAGAGTCAGGTGTCTCTTTAGAAAGAGATATGACTGAGTGCGTGTGCGTTTACGGAGTGGCGGGATCATTTCAGCGATTAAAACATTAAGATCCACTCTGTTCTTCACATAAAGATATCGTATGGCTTCAGAAGACTTGGAATGCAACATGAGTTAATACTTTTATACTGTTTTTGGTCAGTTTTTGCAATAAATACCTGTGACTGTACTTTATTTGCCTGTTATGTGTTTTATATTGTTGAGAGTGGGTAGGTTTAGGGTATGAGTGGGGTTAGTAGCTCCAAAATATAAAAGAAGCCTATAAATATTAATAAAATCATGTCTACTTTTACAAATGCAAAGAATTATGCATCTTGATTTGACACATAAGACAAACAACTGAAAGCACTGGGGTACCCTGTGCATTTAAAAAAGTGACGCCGAGGGGTCCTGACCAAGAGTGTTTTTGAGGAAGAACTAGTTGTTGGATTTTCCAAAGTTAGACTCATTCATGAGCAGCAATTAACCCTCTGGACACCTAAGGCTATTTTGATCACTCATTCATACAAAACAATATGGTCATTTAACTTTTGTAAGACTTTTTGTCAGAATGGCTGTATGCGGGGAGGGTGTGGATCATCATGAATAATGCTGTGATTCACACCTGAGTATGACTCCTCCCCTGAATATCAATAAGGAATGTGACAGAGGGAACTATAGAGAATGAATGTGAGGAGACTTAATGATTGAATGTATTGTTTGTAGCTTATTCACAAAATCATGTTTAATTTAAAATAAGTAATTTGACTATACATTTTCTTTACATAAAGACTTTAGACCTACAGTGCCGTTCAAAAGTTTTAGATCTGTATGTTTAAAAAAAAAGAAAAGAAAAGTCTCTTCTGCTCACCAAGGCTGGATTTATTTGATCCAAAATAGTAAAAACAGTAATATTGTGAAATATTTTTACAATTTAAAATAAATGTTTTCTATGTGAATACATGGTAAAGTGTAATTTATTCCTGTGATCAAAGCTGTATTTTCAGCATCATTACTCCAGTCTTCAGTGTCACATGATCCTTCAGAAATCATTCTAATATGATGATTTGATATATATGTTCAACAAACATTTATTATTATTATGAATGTTGAAAACAGTTAAATCTTTGATTAACGGAAAGTTCAAAAGAATAACATTTATCTGAAATAAAAAGATTTTGTAACATTATACATGTCTTTACTGTGTTTTTTGATCAGTATAAGGCATATTTGTGAATAAAAGTATTAATTTATTAATAAAAATATTTTAAGTATTAAGCCCAAACTTTTGAATGGTAGTGTATAATGTTACAATAGATTTCTATTTCAGATAAATGCTGTTGTTTTGAACTATCTATTTATCAAAGAATCCTGAAATAAATTGTACACAACTTTTTTGAGCAGCAAATCAGCATATTACAATGACTTCTAAAGGATCATGTGAAACTGAAGACCGGAATAAATTGCATTTTAAAAATATATCCAAATAGAAAACAATTATTTTAAATTATAAAAATACTTCGCAATATTACTGTTTTTGCTTATTTGATTTTGGATCAAATAAATGCAGCCTTGTTAAGCAGAATATTTTTTTTTTTAAAAACATTAGAAAATTTAAAACTTTTGAACGGTAGTGTATATTTGGATTTACACATGAAAACAACACAGAGCAGTGGTAAAAAATACAGTGCAAAAGAGACATTCAGGGCAAAAGTGCAAACAGGGACAGTGCAAGATGAACTAATTAGTCTCTCTATTTGAGCACACTTGTCGCGCGTCTACTTTTAAAATAACGAACTTAAGTGCGCAAAAGACGCAACAGATGTAAACGGCCCCTTAGTCAGTGCATGCTTACATCAGCGCAGAGATGAGAAGTAACGAAGTACAAATACTTCGTTACTGTACTTAAGTTACTTTACTATTTATTTTTGTGTCCACTTTTTACTTTTACTCCTTACATTTTACAAAATTAGCTCGTTACTTTAGTTTCAAATAATTTCAGTGGAGTTAACGTTATTATTTTTCGCGTCATCAATACCGAATTCAATCTAATTGGATGGGAATATATGTTGCACTTGACGCACCACTACAAGACGACTCAACTGATTCGGCGGCATTCATTCACGGGAAATCATTGCGGCTTGATGGCGGTAATGTTAGCATGTAGTATGGACGGCGGCGACATTATTGAAGAAAACGGAGCAGACAAGCAGCAAGACATTCCCAATAATCCTTGGCCTTATCTGAGAGAGATGTTTGCAAATTGTGTCACCAAAACACCACAAACTGCTGGCTTTCAAGAATTCACCATCGAATTTGAAAAAACACATAGAGGTAAATGCATCTTTTTGTTGTTATCAAAAGCTATTTGTTTGTTTCAGTAACTTTATTAAGTTTACGTTAATGTTGGTCAGTTACATTTGCTCTCCTGCTAGCAATGACCATGCTTTGGTTCGCTAACATTTATTTAAGTAACCCAAGTAACGTTAAGGTTAGGAAGCGTTCAGTTTAGTAGAAAATAATCTACTAGCTGATACAATATCTGCATGTATAGATTTATATTAAAAACATATTCAGGGTGCTTTCACACTAAGCTCGTTTGCTGTGGTCCGAGCCCGAGCGGGATTGTTCCCGGCGCCCCCAGCAGCGTTGGTCTGTACTGGTTTCACACTCAACTTGATTCTATCGAACCCTGGTGCGTTTGTTTGCATCTTACGTAATCTAAAACGTGCACGCGCCTGATAGAAAACAGAACACGGGTCAATATATTGTGTTTTTTATTAATTCGGTGCTATTATGAGCATGTCCGTAGTAGCCAGCTATGAGGTCACCAAGGTCCGGACTTCAATAATTTTTTTATATGTAAAAATAAAATTTCAAGATCTCTGAATGATTAATTAGCCATTTAAAGCACCTCATGTCATGATTGTTTGCAATTCATGTTACTGCGAGAAGCTCGCGCAGTGAACGGGGCTTGAGCGCGCATTATGAGTGAGGGCGCGGGTGCAGCCTTCGTCCGTGTTGCCAGATCCACCTATAAGGAAGGTGGATTATTAGGACACTTTAGGAAGTTAATAAAGTGGGAAGTTGCATGTTGCATGTTAGGATTAGTGATATATATAATATTTATTACCAAAACACAAGATTTGAACTTATTTCGGATTATTATATATATTTTTGGCTTGTTTTTCGTAGCAATATCTGGCAACATTGTAGCCTGCTGCCGGCATTAATAATAAAAAAAATCTTATAGTCAAACTGTAACTGCTGACAGGAAGATCGTTCGGTAAGACCCATAAAGATTTTGCAAGTTCACACAAAAGAAAAAACAGTAATAACTGTCATACAGTTGCTATACCAGTGCTTTTACCATTCAGAGTTAAAGGCTGCATTTACAGTGTATTGATATTGTTAAGGAATAATTATGGGCTATATATACTATGATATGTTACTAGTTGAAATTATACCATGATATAGGTTTTAGGCTATTGTGCCTAATGTTTCACATTTCATAGTATGTCAGAGGGTCTCTTGGCTACATCACTGAACAATTTGTTTTGTGTGTTTGTCTGTACAATTACGTTATGACACGTTACACATTACAGAAGGTGTGTGTATCTGTCCTATACACAATTACCTTATGACACGTTACACTATACAGCAGGTCTGTATACCCTAGTTGCTCCCAAGTTCTTGAAGGGATTCAGGACAAATCCATGCACATCTACAGATTTGAGGGCATACATCACTTGCCATTTTTCTATTGCTGGATGTCTATTGTCTATTTGCATATCAATAAAGAATTTAATACAATGCACATTGAATTTGTAATTTCTCTAACTTTTATAGCACTTCAATTGTAAAAATTGTGAGCCTGACTTATTATTATTATTATTAATATTATTATTATTAGCACTCCATGTTCAAAGTTTTAGACCTATTGGCAGACATCCATTTAAAATGTAGGCAATGGCATATTTTTTCCATATTCACTTCAGTTTCTCAGCTTGCACTCTAGTAACCTTTGTGTGGTCCAGGTAGCTTTACATAAAAAATGGTTGTCATTCGCAAGGCTACTTTTACTTTTATACTTTAAGTAAATTTCCAAGCCTGTACTTTGTTACTTTTACTTGAGTAAAGAAGTGAAATCATTACTTCTACTTTTACCAGAGTATTTTTTAACACAAGTATCTGTACTTCTACTTGACTACGGGAACTGAGTATTTTTGCCATCTCTGCATCAGCGTACCAGTCAATAAATGGGACAGTCATGTACGGGACATTTAGGGCCAATAAACGGGACGTCCCGGCTAAAATAGGACAGTTGGCAACCCTACTTTTATATCATGCTGTGTTTAATATTAAAAACATAAAAATGCCGTACGTGTATCTTTATTTAGCATTGAAAGGTTGCCTACCTATTTCATATTTCAACATGTTTCCATTGATTTCACACATTTTAGTCTGGCAATAGTTCAACTAGTAGCCGACAATGTGAAGTTTATGCAGCAATAACGCTAATATAAGTGAGAAGTAATGTTCTACCTTAAAAATTCTCATGTTCTGCTCATGCTCATGTTTCTTCTGGGGTAAATTCAAGGTAAACTCACAGCGTGTCTTCCGAACTCGATGGAAATCAGAAGAATGATGAAGACGAGTCTTTGTTTTGAGGTGATGGGGGCGTTTACAGGTTTGCGTTCCTTTCTCGTGGACGATTTGCATGTGAATCGCTTTTCGCGCGCGTGGGTGTGGTCACATTAAAGATAATGAGCAGCCGCTTGAGAAACTGGACCTCTCGCTGTTTTCATACGGATTACATAAACAGAGAATATTAGTTTTTTATATAAATATAATATTCTAAAAAAAAGTAGACATGAGGTAAAAAAGTAGACATTCCAAGCTTTACAAAGAGATATCTGTCGTGTCTGTGTGGCAAGTATGCTCTGAGTTCTGAGTTCATTTTCAGACGCATTTCAGAATGGACTTCACAGGGAGACAGACGGGAGAACGCGCATCCTGTTTGTTTTCTTTATTTAGCGAAAAGCACAGCATTTAGATTTTATTTTGAGTGTACATAAATAAAAGTAGACACTTTAAGCTTTGTAAAGACATATTGTTGATGTCTGTGAGGCCAAAAGTTGTTTTACACTGCCATTAGGAAAAATCCAGCAAAACGCGCGGGGGGTTCAGGGGGTTAAACTATATTCACAAGCAGAACTGTTAATTGACGGAAAGACATTTACAAAGACTACACAAACTTTCCACTAATGTATCCTGTGCTTTCTGTACAACCGCTTTTGGAGAGTATACGCCATTATATGAGCACGAATGTCCTGAATCATGTTAATTATGTTAAAATGCTAAAGCAGTGCTTTCTTGGAAAGATTTTTCATTTAGTGATCTCTTGATGAACAACAATTCTACAGACTTTATATATATATATATATACTGTATATATACATACATACAGTATATTGAATATTGAATATATACTGAAATAGTAACAACACGGTTATATTATTATTTCCTGAAAGGGCCACTGTTTGTGAGGTTCATTTATGGGCAGTGGGATATCAAATTCTCCATATTTTCTCTTTGGACAATAATTAATCTTCATACGGTGAAAGGCTGCCCTAAGACACGGTTTAACATGGATAATGAAAATGACCTAACAAGGTCCTCAGACTTATTAGCATAATTTTCTTCCATGCTAATTGCTTTAGCTTGTGTGTGATTTACTTGGAGGGAGCTCGTCTACAAGACAACTCATCAATGAGCAGAAAAACGCCCATTCATGGCTGCAGCGCCAGTGTCCTTGTGGGTTTATCTAAGGAGACAGAGCAGAAAAAGTGTAAAGATAAAAGGGTCTTTAGTGGGACACCAACAGAGATGGGAAGGTCACTTTTATGGCTGTGACGGTGGCAGTTTTTTGCCACTGCAGTGGTAATGGACGAGCTTGGAAGAGCCAGGACTTTTTAATATAACTCTGATTGTATTCGTCTGAAAGAAGAATGTCATATACACCTAGGATGGCTTGAGGGTGAATAAATCATGGGCTAATTTTCTTTTCTGGGTAAACTAACCCTTTAATATATGCTAACTCTCTATTGTGATGGTCCTTCAACAGACATTCTACTGACTATAAGTAACTTTGTAACGACTTGTCTTATTCTTACTTATTCTAACCCTAACCCTATTTTAACTCTAATACCCTTTTGGTATTGTGACAACACTAGACCTAAGAGCAATCCAATCAAACTGTGACAGTTCCTATTTTATATGGAATATTGCAGTATTTATTATAAATGATTTATCCGTGCACATAATTATTATTTTTTTTATTCCTTTTTTAACCCTTAACCAAAATAACCTCCCCTTCTTCTTGCAGTGACATCTCTTCTTTTCTCTGATGATGTGTTTATTGCCACAGGGGCGGGGCAACCTTGATCCAGAAGCCTTTTCACTCGGATATACAGCACAATAGGGACAAAAATATTATCACAATGTCCATTTCATGCCGACGTTAAGATTCTTCAATAATCTACAAATCTACCATTAAAATAAAATAAAGAGTGTAGTGGTGCAAAAATGACATAATTTAAGTAGAATCTCTGGCATGGATAAATTCTGTCCGTCTGTATCTGATGGACCTGTCTGGATCTCTCTGATTGGCAGCTCTCAGCGGGGAGTAAGCGTGTGCTCGAAGGGGACAGGTGATACTCCAACTCCATTCAAAACCCACCGTTCCACAAATAGCTCATAAAGCACGAGTATCAATCGCCGTATCTTACATTACACCCATTAAACATTCCTCAAGTCCTTTTTGCTTAACAAATGGGCTCCTTGAGGAGCTGCCAGCTTTCTCTGATCCCATTAGCCCCTCCATTCCAAGGTCATCACAGTATTGCCTAGAAAGAATCCCTGTTTAATGGCAATCCCTATACCCACAGGGCTTTAACACATTTAGGTTTTCTAGAATAATCCAAGAGCCCCGGAGAGAAACGATTGCGCTCACTCGCCAGAAACGATTGAAATGACTCCATAATGTGTGGGTGCATGTGACGAGCATGTGATGTTGCATTTGGCTAGGAAATTTCTTCACTGCGCCTTGGCTGCGTCTACATTGCTGCGAGATGAGAATGTCTCTAAATCTCTGGTATTTGAGAAAAACCCCACCCTAGCTGCCTTCTCCTCCAAATGAAGCCCCTTTAAGCCATGGCCGACTGCCTTCTCTTCGGATAAGTGTGGTTGGTTGGTTTCGGTTTGGATTGAGGTGCTGAGATTTGGCTCAGACCTGGGTCGCATGCTGTTGGAGGTTGCACTGGGGTTAGGTTGACATAAGGAGGATCTGACATGAGCATTTCAGCTCAGCCCGAAATACTGAGCCAGCTTTAGTGCACCTGAACTATGCAGGACTCTCCAGCCTTTCTGTCTGTGAAGGTTTTCCGTGGTAAGCAAGTGGCTTGTTTTTTCCCTAATACATTTTCCCACTCTTGCGAATGGATGTATTGTAAAATGGCAGCAGTTTATTTCTCAGTTCCAGATCACTGAGCTGCTGTGCTGTGCGCTGTTTACACAGGCTGCTGCCTTCCTAACCAAAATGGAGCCTCATAAGTGACTGATTTGAATTAGACAGCATCGTTCTGCTCAGGTGACTTGACTTACAATTGATTCCCATAGAGTTGATGTTGCTAAGCTCATGCCATGGTACGCATAAAACATGCACATTATTGCATGTGGTCTACACATTTTTACAAGTCGTCTGCTTCAGAGATAAAGTGTGCTATTATGTATTTTGATATGCTGAATTAAAATATGGCAATTAAAACAACTCATTGTATGGCTACTGTTTCCAAGATATTTAAGTTTTTATATTTTACATCTATGTATATTGTGAAGATAGTAGCAACCTGCCACCCGTCCTGTTTATGTAACACTTTAAAGATCAGCAAAATACATAAATCAAATTTATTATGGAACAAAACTATATTATGTGTATAGTTTAGTCCTATTCAGTGTCTACTCAGCGCTTCTTGGCTTGTCTCTTGTATTCATTAAATGAAGCATCTCTTGTCCCTGTCCAGAAATAGTTTACAAGCATTTATGGGCTCCATTTTATCCATTTGAAGTTATCTGCACTGCTTACTTAAAGGGATAGTTCACCCAAAATTAAAAATTACCCCATGATTTACTCACCCTCAACCCATCCTAGGTGTGTATGACTTTCTTCTTTCAGACGAATACAATCGGAGTTATATTAAAAAATTTCCTGGCTAATCCAAGCTTTATAATGACAGTGAAGGCAGCCCAAAGTTTGAAGCTCAAAAAAGTGTATCCATCCATTCTAAAAGTACTCCACACAGCTCCAGGGGAATCGATGGGTTTGTCTAAGAAAAATGTCCATATTTAACACATTATAATGTAAAATCTAGCTTCCGGTGGTCCGCCTCTCGCAGTTCAAAATGCTTACACTACGTCTGACATCATTGTCGCGCCAGTTAAGTTTTTTCCGTAAGTTGAATACGGAAGGCGGTCCGCCGGATATTTCGTCTGAAAGAATGTCATATACACCTAGGACGGGATATATTATGGGATAATTTTCACTTTGGATAAACAGTAATGTGTCCCTTTGTAAAATCAAACACTGACAAATTAGAGATCACGACACTGCCCTGCCGAGTTTAGCTTCAACCCTAATTAAACACACCTGATCCAGCTCATCAAGTACTTCAGGCTAATATAGCCACGCTTCCACCGAAATTACTAGAAATAATTTGTCCCAGGAAGTTTTTTTCCCCCAGACCTGTTGCTGTCTGCATTTCCATCGCAGTCTAAAGTACCGTGAAGATGAGGCAAATTAGTCCAGTGACGTAGGACTGCACGCAACTTCGTCCTCTGCCTATAAGCTTAATAAAGCCTGAACCTCGTCGACGGTCCATCAGTCGTATTTTTTAAACTCCATTGTTGATTCGAATAGCCAACAACTCTTACTGCACACACCGCAACAGACTTTTAAAAATGGTGGTTGAAATAAAATGCTGCGTGAACTCAACCAATCAGCGCCCAAGTCCCACCCCCGAAAGTTCCTGAACTTTGAAAAAGTACTACTTTAAGAGCAAGGACTTTCTGAGAGGGAAATTTTTACCCGGAACTTCATTTAGACCCTGGTCCCTGTGGTCGAAACGCAGCTTATGAAAACTACAGGTGTGTGTGTTGGAGCAGGATTGGAACTAAACTCTGGAGGGCTATGGTCCTCCAGGAATTGAGTTTTGCACCCCTACTGTATGATTACTAGAGCTGATATAGGACAATTTATTCAGCAGAGTGATGCACGCTTTGTTATGATTGCATCATCCAACCATCATTCTAGGAACAACATGATGCAGTTCATATCACGTATGATGCAATACCAGCTTCACATTACATCATTCATTGCTTTGCCTAAAAAGCAAGTACTGTACAAACCCAATCATAGATATATCCAGTCAAAGATGTATTTTTGTAATTTCTGTTTTAACTCTTTCCCAGCCAGCATTTTGTAATAATTTTCACAAAAATGTCATGGCCCCCAGAATATTTAGTTGTATGAATATCTGAACATGTAATATATCAAAAGAAAGAACAGAGCCTCTGCTTTTAAACAAAAATCCTGTTTTATTCTAGCTTCATGCATTCTTTTTTATCAACACTTGAATGGGGTAAGTTTCATTAACCCTCTGGAGTCGGCAATCACGCCGGCCTGATCAACTCGCTTTTTTTCTTATCAGTGCCAAAGAGACTCAAATAACTCTGTCAATTTTTATCATTCAGGCAAGTGTTATACATCATTACATGCAAAATAAAGAAAACAAACATGATGCGCGATCTGCAGCCTCTCTGTAAAAGACGTTCATTCAGAAAGTCTTCAGAAAAGGAACTCTAACTTAGTGAATACTTGTCTCACAAACATGAGACATATGTCTAAAGAAACGTTGAAATGTCAGGTTTTAAATAATGAAAACAAATATTCTGTGTTTATGTAATCTGTTTAAAAAGAGAGAGATGTCAGTCGTTCGCGAGTGTCTCATTATCGTCTCATTATCCGCTAATGCGCCACGCCCACGGAGCGCGCGTTCTTTTGAGATTCAAATACTGACCGATCCATGCGAGAGCAGACTCAACGCCCACATCAACTCAAATAAACACATCAAGTGAAGTGCTATACTTTAACTACATCGTTTTGAGACGCGGTGAGGAATAATCCTGGAATAATTTACCTCATGAAAAGCTGTTTATATGTTTAAGAGCAACGGATTCAGCCGCTGATTGTGAGGTAAGCTTATTCTGTTAGTGTCTGTGAATATTAAACGCAAAAAGACCGTTTAAATATGAATCCTGCTGCAACATAAAATGTCATAGACGCAAGACTGTTTAGACAAGATTTATTTGGCCTGTTTTGGACAGATTATGAAGTGTTTACTGTAAAATAGCCTAGTGTCACATCAATACAGCTTTTATTAGCAAATGTCTGCTCAGATGCTATAAATATAGTACCAGTAAAACATATTTTGCTTCATATTGATGTTTAAATATTATAGCCTAATGGTATTTTTTTTATTTAATATACACTCACCTAAAGGATTATTAGGAACACCATACTAATACTGTGTTTGACCCCCTTTCGCCTTCAGAACTGCCTTAATTCTACGTGGCATTGATTCAACAAGGTGCTGAAAGCATTCTTTAGAAATGTTGGCCCATATTGATAGGATAGCATCTTGCAGTTGATGGAGATTTGTGGGATGCACATCCAGGGCACGAAGCTCCCGTTCCACCACATCCCAAAGATGCTCTATTGGGTTGAGATCTGGTGACTGTGGGGGCCATTTTAGTACAGTGAACTCATTGTCATGTTCAAGAAACCAATTTGAAATGATTCGAGCTTTGTGACATGGTGCATTATCCTGCTGGAAGTAGCCGTCAGAGGATGGGTACATAAAGGGATGGACATGGTCAGAAACAATGCTCAGGTAGGCCGTGGCATTTAAACGATGCCCAATTGGCACTAAGGGGCCTAAAGTGTGCCAAGAACACATCCCCCACACCATTACACCACCACCACCAGCCTGCACAGTGGTAACAAGGCATGATGGATCTATGTTTTCATTCTGTTTACGGCAAATTCTGACTCTACCATCTGAATGTCTCAACAGAAATCGAGACTCATCAGACCAGGCAACATTTTTCCAGTCTTCAACTGTCCAATTTTGGTGAGCTCGTGCAAATTGTAGCCTCTTTTTCCTATTTGTAGTGGAGATGAGTGGTACCCGGTGGGGTCTTCTGCTGTTGTAGCCCATCCGCCTCAAGGTTGTGCGTGTTGTGGCTTCACAAATGCTTTGCTGCATACCTCGGTTGTAACGAGTGGTTATTTCAGTCAAAGTTGCTCTTCTATCAGCTTGAATCAGTCGGCCCATTCTCCTCTGACCTCTAGCATCAACAAGGCATTTTCGCCCACAGGACTGCCGCATACTGGATGTTTTTCCCTTTTCACACCATTCTTTGTAAACTCTAGAAATGGTTGTGCGTGAAAATCCCAGTAACTGAGCAGATTGTGAAATACTCAGACCGGCCCGTCTGGCACCAACAACCATGCCACGCTCAAAATTGCTTAAATCACCTTTCTTTCCCATTCTGACATTCAGTTTGGAGTTCAGGAGATTGTTTTGACCAGGACCACACCCCTAAATGCATTGAAGCAACTGCCATGTGATTGGTTGATTAGATAATTGCATTAATGAGAAATTGAACGGGTGTTCCTAATAATCCTTTAGGTGAGTGTATGTTGATTGTGAAATATGAACAGCACTAGTAATAAAGGACACATCGTTTGATGCGCAATATATATATAGAGTTTGTCATGTGAAGTTTTGTTTTGTAGAAAGCCTTTATTTAAAGTGAATTTCGTTTTGTATAAATTGTATCTTAATTTTAATCAATGATTTTAATATATTTGCTTCTTATTTAATAAGAAGCATAGCAGACAATAGCCTTAGCGCTGGCGTGATCATGCATTGCACGCGCCTCTCATACATGAACCGGAACTCTAAATGATATTTGAGTATTGTGTGTATCGGATAGTTTACAAAAAAGTGTCCCAATCAACCTGAATTCACCCTATACTCTTTGGATTCATAATTGCATTATGTTGTTTTAAATCCCAAATATTTTACTTATAACATTCATCATTACCAATTATTCAGTTATTTGTATTAACTGAATACTGAATTGTGTTCAGTGTCACAATATTACAGTTTTTTAGCATGAGACTTCTTAAAAAAACATTTTAAAAAATAGTACACTGCCAAAAATGCTCTTCTTAGAATTGTTGTCTTGTTTCTAGTCTAAATATCTAAACATTCTTAAATCAAAATGCATTTACTAGATAAGAAAGTAAAATCAATATGCATTTACTAGATAAGTAAAATGACATAAGATATTTTTTCTTGTTTCGTTGAAAGTAAAATCAAAACATGCTAAATGATCTGCCAATGGGGAAGAAAAATATTCTTGTATCTGATTGAAATCTTGTTTCTTGTGTCTGTCCCAAACAGAAATAAGATTATTTTTCTTACCCCATAGAAAATTTTACTTATCTAGTAAATGATTCTTGATTTAAGAATTTTTAGATATTTGGACTGGAAACAAGAAAAAATACTAAATAAAAAGAGCATGTTTTGCAGTGTAGTCAAATCTTTTGATAATTTAAAATATAATAGGCCTTTTGTAATGTGCCTCTTGTTGACTACATTCTAAATAAACTACAACAAAATATATTTCCTTTGTCCTGTTGCTCTCTCAGTCACATAACTGAAGCTCATTCATTATGCAGCTCATTATGCGGGTCTTTTGTTCTCTCAGGTGTGATTCACAGCATTATTCATGATCATTCACACCCCTTCGCATACGGCCTTTGTAAAGAAAAAGTGTCGTACAAAATGTAAATCAATATATTGTGTTATGTGAATAAGTAAGCATAATGATTCTCACATCAGATTGAAGCAAAATCTCTAGGCAACAACACCCATTAATCAAAAGTCTTCTGGACACATATCTATTGTGTGTTTTGAGGCCTTAATTTTAAAACAATTTTTCAGTTTTTTTTAAAAACCATGCATAAACATTATTCTCTCAAAAATAAAGGAATGTACATACATTTTGCTCACATATTATGGTAGCCCAGTTTGTGCTGAATACAGTGTAATTACACTGCAAAAAAGCACAAATGTCAGAGCATGTCAAAACTTCTAAAGGGCCCAAAAACAGCTCAGACTCCAGAGAGTTAAAAAAGCAAACTTTTGAGCAAAAAGCTGAGAAAAACATGTTTTTTGTCAAAGATTACATCTGGTCAGATTGTGCGATGATCAAAACACAGATAGAGTGGATGGAGTCCATCAACACCCCAAAGCTTCACAGTCCTAGAGCTCGTCCTGGGTCCACACTTCATTCAGTAACATTAGGCAGTTTTGATTATATAATGTTTAATGTTATTTTACATATGCATCTACGTACATACAATATTGTTTGTTTCTGCTGCTGATTCAGACACCAGATATCATTGTTTACTAGTGGGTGCAGGACACTATAGTTCATTTCTGTAAGTGAGGAGAGCAAAATAAAGTAAACTGTGACATTATAGCCAAACATTCTTCATACAGTGACTACAAGTAAAATTGATTAAAAAATTGGGAGCAAAATGATTCCGACACTTTGACCTGAGCATGTTTTGCTGAAGTGTTTTTTCTTTAATTGCTAATGTGACCTTTGACACCACAGACTGAACAAAATGAAGCATTGCTTGGTCATTGGTTGAGCTAAACTGGTATTATCTAATTGTGTAGTTAAATTTAACAGCTGATTGGTTGATTGTAATCCATTTAGGGTTTCCATCCATCCTGTGAAATACGGAATCATCCCGTATTTACAGGCAAAATGATGAGTCCCGTATCAAATCGATACGGGAGGCGATTTGTCCCGTATTTTACATAGGTCCACACATAGTTCAATAAACACATAAGGATTTTGCAGTGTGGAGAATACTAATAGCAAATATAAAGAAAACAATTTCACAATAAGTAGTACACAAGCTCATGTGCGTGTGATTGTGTTTTAGCGGCTTTGCTGCCATAGCGACAGAGTCTCGAGAAACTTGATGTAAACTTGCGTGGTTTTTTAAAAACATTCTGAAAATTCTGTCAGCATTTACTCACCCTCAAGTTGTTCCAAACCTGTAAAAATGTCTTTGTTATGTTGAACACATAGGAACATACATTCCTACTATGGAAGTCAATGGTGCCCCCAAAGCAGCCTGGGTACAAACTTTCTTCAAAATAGGCCTATCTTCTTTTGTGTTCAGCAGTAGAAAGAAACTCTTTGGAACAGGTTTGGAACATCATGAGGGTGAGTAAATGATAACAGAATTTTAATTTTTTCCTATTTTTTACAGGATTCCTATTTTTGGGTGAACTATCCCTGTTTTAACGGAACTGCTCTGAGGCTTGAAGGTTGAGGATCCAAATGCAGTATTTATTGAAGGGGTAATCCACAATCGTAGTCAAAACAAGGCAGAAGGTCATACACAGGCAAGCAGTCCAGACAGGCAAACAAGGCAGGAGAGACAGGCAAAAGGGTAATCCACGGAACAGGCAAATAATCCAAGACCAAGAGACAAGACACAAGAAACCAGGAAGAGCGCTCAGAATTGCAGTTGTTACACTAAACATGATTTAGCCAAGAATGACAGGGTGAATAGGCTAGATATAGGCAGAGGTAATAAGGTAAACGAGACATAGGTGTAAACAATGAGTGATGATGAGTCCGGGCAAAGGGTTATGGGTAATGTAGTCTTTGATGGAGTGACAATCCGGGGTGGAGTGCCCTCTGGTGGTAACCACGGGGCACTCTCACTGGTGATTGTGACATAGCCCCCCCTCAAAGGAGCGGCTTCCAGACGCTCCTAAACTGTCCAAGAGGGAGGTGGAGCGGAGGCAGAACCGGGGGGCGGAAGAGGGCCTGGAGACTCAGGCAGAGCAGGCAGGAACAGGCCGGGCAGATGACCAGGGCGGCGCAGGCCAGACAGACGACCAGGGCGGCCCACACAGTTCAGGAGGCCAGGGCGGCCCACACAGCTCAGGGAGCGGAGTCCTCTCTGGACCTGAAACAGGAAGCAGAGTCCTGTCTGGACTCGAAACAGGAAGTGGAGTCCTCTCTGGACTCGGAACAGGAAACGGAGTCTTCTCTGGACTCGGAACAGGAAGCGGAGTCCTCTCTGGACTCGGAACAGGAAGCGGAGTCCTCTCTGGACTCGGAACAGGAAGCGGAGTCCTCTCTGGACTCGGAACAGGAAGCGGAGTCCTCTCTGGACTCGGAACAGGAAGCGGAGTCCTCTCTGGACTCGTAACAGAAAGCGGAGTCCTCTCTGGACTTGGAACAGGAGGCAGAGTCCTCTCGGGACTCGTGACTGGAGGCGGAGTCAAAACAAGGCAGAAGGTCATACACAGGCAAGCAGTCGAGACAGGCAAACAAGGCATTACAGGTAAAAGGGTAATCCACGGAACAGGCAAATAATCCAAAATAATCCAAGACCAAGAGACAAGACACAAGAAACCAGGAAGAGTGCTCAGAATTGCAGTTGTTACACTAAACATGACTTAGCCAAGAATGACAGGGTGAACAATGAGTGATGATGAGTCCGGGCAAAGGGTTATGGGTAATGTAGTCTTTGACAGTCCGGGGTGGAGTGCCCTCTGGTGGTAACCACGGGGCACTCTCACTGGTGATTGTGACACTTGTAAAGTGCACCAAATAGGCTACTAAAGAGTTCTTTAGAAATAAATAAAATAATCAAATGTAAAATAATATAAAATGTGTTCTGTTGCAAGTCCACATACTTGATCTCATGTTTTCTTATGGTTTATTGTTGAGCTGTCAAGTTGTCATTGTTGAAATAATCAGTTCATGACTTATTCTTTATTTGTGTCCTTGAAGTCCTTGATGCAATTGTTTTTGTTTTTTGGGGGGGTGGGGGGTCTGGGTGTCGTGAATGGGTGTCCCTTATTTTGCCACACTGAAGATGGCAACCCTAAATCCATTACATACCTTTCTATCAAAGGTATCTGACGTTATCAAGATGAATTTGTTCTGACACAGTTTAACTCTGAGTTCTTGTCATATTTTATTACCATCTTCTAAACTATGACGAATAAACTGTGGTAATGTGGGAAAATGTTGAAGGTGTCTATACATACATATGTACAAAAAAATTGTGCATTTAAACAGAAATCTACATGGATCTATAGCAGTTGACCCAAACATTGCAATTATTTCCAATTTACTACAATACAATCGAATGCATCATCATATCTTCATATACAAATTTTTCTGCATGAAGTACAGATGAGAGGGAATTGTGCCCATCACTTTATGAAATATACAATGACACATAATGGCGAAGCGACTCCTGTTTGCATAGTTTGTGTGTGTGTTATTGTAAGCACCAGTCCCCTACTGTGATGTGTTACCTGTACTTTTTTTGGCAAGCAGTCGTTGCTTAAATTATCCGTGTCTCTCCCGCACACAGCTCACACGCTCCACTTTTGCTTAGTATTGCTGTTTTCCATGGCTCGCTTTTGCTGGTCTCGTCATTGCCTATGATGCCTTAAAATGCTGTCTAAGTAGGCAGCTCCCTTGTTTTTGGAACAGAGCTTATGTTTGTGCTGGCGGTTTTACATTTATCCCACTCACAATTGCATCGAAACTGCTCATTTTGAACTGCCGAACACTGCGAAAACAACAAAAATGACATGAAAAATGTGTCTCGGTTTGGTTCCACCGGATTGCAATTATGTTTTTTTTTTTTTTGATTGGAGTTTTGTGCTGTGGAGTAGAAAAGTGCTGTCACATGGAGGCTGATCCGACACATGAGGCTAGATTAATGACTCCGAGCCCTGCAGTGTAACCATCAGGTATCCAGTAAGACAAGAGTCTCTGGAGGCAGGTAACGCCACAGACAGGAGCCATCATGTTGATTTTTGGGAAGTTGAAACAGTGCCATTTCATTCCTCCCCTCTTTACTCTCCTCTTTCCTTGAGGAATTCTTGCGGTTGCATCCTCTACCTCCTGGGAGACGCAATGTGTTGCTTTCCACTTCCCTAATCTATTCTCAAAGAACAAAAAACATCCATTTGTCCTTCCTTGATTCAACTTCTGAATGAAGTGGAGAGCATTGGGTCTCGGGTTTCTCATTCCCATTTTCTTTGTTTCATTGCTTTCCATTAAAATTGCAAAAAAGAGCACTGGCTATTTGAATTCTCCTAGTTTGTGCGTATAATATGCCATAAAGTGCGTATCATATGCACACGAAAAACTGCGTACCATATGCACGCCAAAAATGTGTCAGAAGACATGGGGGACAGAAATGATTTTGACCACTTCATTAAGTTTTGTTTTGTTGAAAGCCTTTCTTTAAAGTGAATTTTCATTTTGTATAAATTGTATCTTAATTTTAATCAGTGTTTTATCAACCAATTGCCTGGATTTAATAAATAAGAAGATATATAAATAACCGTTATATTACCGGTCAAAAAGTTTGAAATACGATTCAAAGCTCACCAAGGCTGCCTTTATTTGATAAAAAAAATTCAGAAAAACAGTAATATGGGGTAATAGTATTACAACTTAAAATAGCTGTTTTTAATACATTTTGAAATTTTATAATTTATTGTATGAATGTATGAATTTTCAGCATCATTACTCTAGTATTCAGTGTCACATGATCCTTCAGAAATCATTCTAATATGCTGATTTGTTGCTCAAGAAACATTTCTTAATATTATCAATGTTGAAAGGAGTTTTTGCTGCATACATTTTTTTTGTGGGAACCGTGCAAAGGTGTCCTGCTTCCAAAAGACCAATATATATATATTACATTTGATAATTAACCCTTTGAAGCGTACAATCACACCAGTGTGATTAGCGTTTTTAACCCTATTTATTTGATTTATTATGACATTTAAATGCAGATAAGTACAAGCAAAAACATTTATAGTTTGTTAAATATACATTGATGTCCATTGTCTATGGAAGTGGCAATAATCCTTTCAAATATATTGTGTGTTCAAATATGAAGTGTTTTATCCGATAGCCTAGTCTACACATTACGTAGTCTTAGAATAATCTTAGAATATTGTAGGTACAAAATAAAGTTTGCGTTAGTGCATAAATGCTTTAAAATCTTTTGTTTATATAACTTTCAGAATACATGGAAGGACTAATAGGATATCGTTAATATTCTGGAATAGCGTTAATAATAATAAATGCGTTAATAATGCTCTTGATAATAATGAGAAATGTTTCTTGAGCATCAAATCATCATATTAGAGTGATTTCTGAAGGATCATGTGACACTGAAGACTGGAGGAATGATGCTGAAAATTCAGCTTTGATCACAGGAATAAATTACATTTTACAATATATTACAATAGAAAACAGTTATTTTAAATTGTTATAATTTTTCACAATAAAACTGTATTTGTATCAAATAAATTCAGCCTTGGTGTGCAGAATAGACTTCTTTTAAAAAGCATTGTTCCAATCTTTTGAGCGGCAATGTAAGTCAGAGTGATGAAGCTTCCCAGTTACTGAGAGAAGGGTTGTGCTGTCGATAGTGCACTGGCTTTGCTTCAGTCAGTACCTAAAGCCATCATTAGATCCGTGTCTCTGACTGCTGGTCGACTCACTCCGCTCGCTCTCTGCATGTTTAGCTGTCATTGTCATGATCTGTGCCAGCTCAGCAGCTGACGCTACAGGGCACCTCAGGGTTTGAGTTCATGAACAGATCATCAGAGAGGAGCAGAGCAGCGCTGATCTAGAACCTCCCTCTGGGACTAACGTCTTCATAGACAGATACCAGAACAGAAACATTTTTGTTTTGCCATCTGGCAATTTCAAAGAGCGTTTGAATTTAAAAATCACATTTGCATTTCAAATAAGGCAAGCACCACTAATAATATCAACTCATTGGAAAAACGTGCCTGTGGTGACATTTCTGCAAAATTATATTATGCTGCGTATTGCACATTGTGCGACACTGTCAGAATGAAATGCCCAGTGAGTGGCACTAAAAGCATTCAGTTTTACCGGAAACAGATAAACGTGAATTTGGCTAAAGCACTGAATTTTGTTGTACAGTTGTGCAATGACAGATTATTCTATTCTATTCTATTCTATTCTATTCTATTCTATAGCGAGTCATGCGCTATGGTAAAAGTGATTTGAGGTCATAACAATATTGTGCAAGAAACCGCATTTATAGTATAATAAGTATTTATTATTCTGTAATCTGCCCCTGTAATCATAATTTGTGTGAAAAGGAATAAAAGGTTGGTGTTTTGCTGGGACTAGTGTTCATTTCAGATGGAATTATTCATTATATATGAATCATTCTATATTAGGTGCGTTTTTGGATTTTTGGCTAAATCTAGGTAGAGGCCCATTTTTCCAATGAGCCTGTGTTAAATAATATTTCTCATACTGTGAATAATGGGATTTGAACTTACCCATTACCCTGAGTACTAAACTTTGGCATGTGCCTTGTCCTGTACTATTTGTATTATGGATATGATACCTTAAATCATGTGGCTTGTTGAGGAGAGTTGTGCTATTACTTGTAAAAAATACTTTTTTCTGTTGGACAAACAAGCAACAACATGCCATAGACTTACATTGAAGCAGGGACTGGAGCCACAGAAACTAGAACATCTTTTAACTTGGGTTTGTAAACATTGAAACAACCAAGAACACTTTATCAACCCCATTGCAACACAATAACAACCAATCAGAACCGTAGAAACTACACCCTAGTAACCTAACTACACCCTAGCAACCACTCAGAACACCTTAGCAAATGCAAAGCAACACCTTGGAAACGTCTCGGTTACGTATGTAACCCTCGTTCCCTGAAGCGACCTCATATGAAGCAATCCGACTTTGTAGTGATATGCCCGCCTTTCGAACGCAAAGCGTAGAAACGGTCTGTGTCGAGGGAGAATCGAGACATGAAAGTACGCAACCTTCATGTCGATCGCTGCAAACCAATCTTGGGGACGGATGCATACGAAAATGCATTTGAACCCACCACCTTTCTTGGGTACAATGAAGTAGGGGCTGTAGAACCCTAACCTCATATCAGCTGGAGGAACCGGCTCGATCGCGTCCATCACCAGTAGGACATCAATCTCTGCCCACAAGACATGAGCATCGCTGCTCCGCACAGAGATGGATGCCTTTGTACTTGGGAGGGCGCCAGACGAACTGAATCGCATAGCCGAGTCTGATGGTATGGATGAGCCAGCGAGACGGGCTGGGGAGTGCTAGCCAGGCCCCCAGAGACCGTATAAGTGGGACCAACAGATGTACCCAGGGTGGGGCAGCGAGGTGGAACACAGGGACCCGACTTGGGAGGCCCGGAGGGGGCCCAGAGTGTGGTCTGAGTGTGCTATGCAACACTTACCTGGTTCCGGTAAGTGAACGAGCCCACCTCAGGGCCACTTGCCCTTACACTTGCTGCTGGGCTTCTTGCGACCAGCCGCCTGCTGCCAGAACCGAACCTTGTCGGGCTCACGCATATCCGCCAGGTTTATCCACAGGTGGCATTCCTGGACCATGAGTGTGGACATCCCCCGACCCAGGGAGCGTGCGGTGACTTTTGAGGTCTGTCGCCATACGCAGTTCCTGCATAACCCCTGGGGAGCTTCGCAGGAGGACCGCTAGATTGGGGTATAGGCGAAGGGACTCCACCCCGTTTGAGGTAATCGAGTCTTGACCTAAGCACCGCAATGGTCATGTTCCCGCAGTGGGAACATGACTCATCCACAAACGCTGTCTCAGCGTGCCGAACGCCCAGAGACAATGATGGTGACTGTCAACCGGGGACAGATAGTGACCACATCCAGAAACACACGGTTTGAATGACATCTTGAAAAAGATGCAGGGTCAAACCGTGTAAGCTCTTTTAGAAAGAAAACTGCTCTTTTAGGTGCTGAAGCACACAGAGGCTGTGGTTTACAACAGTTCTGAATGGTGCAAGCCTGTTGTGAGCGCTCACTCTCATTGTGGACGCAACTCAATAGCCCAGACGAGCTGTACACCCGCACCAGACCAGAGCGTCCTTCCAAAAGGCAGACTCGTAGAAACACTTGCTCGTAGAAAACGACAACTTCACAGAACAGATGTCGTTCGGCTGCAAAGCAGAAAGCAAAGATGTGGCGCTTCCACTTCCTTATTTATACCCGCGCTGCGGGGAGGAGCGTGGAATGCGTGAACGACATACCAATGTTCATTGGCTCGTTTAGTTACACTCTTAAGTAGATTGGTCTCTGAAAGCGATCCCCAATTCGTCTGTCAGTTCCGACGTATGTCGATTGTGACTGACTAAAAGGGAACAAACCACAACATCCTAGTAGGCTTCCAATTCAGATGGTGAATCATTAATGAAAATCATAACTTTCCAACACAACATGCAGTGTGAGAGAAATTGTTGTCATGTTTGATTATTGTCTAGTTGTAAAGCTGTGTGTGTTGGACAAAGGGACAAAAAAATAGTGTAGCTCTAACAACACTCTAGAGCACCTTACATGGTGTCCTAATAGAACACAATGCAATGCAGCGACACATGATAGAAGGAATCTTTTATATGTTAATCAGAGTTTTTGTGAATAGTTTCCATTCTGCAACAGCATAGGTCCTGATGGTGTTTTGTATGATTTTGAAATGGTTTAATTGGAGTTTGCATGACTTTAACAGCCATAATAATAGCGACCAAGGATAATTTGTCTCAGATCTTTAAAACAGCTTAAAGGAAACAGGAACATTGAATATGTAAACTCAAGTGTATTCCACGACAGAGACTGTAGCAGTTTGCATTTTGAATAATGTTAAAATAGTTTATTTTAAAATAGTTAGAAACTGCAAAGCACCTAGAATACTCTAGCAACCACCTAACCCTGTCCTAGCGACCATAGAGCAAGTGTTTAATTAACTGGGTGTAGTGGTCTCACTACTAAGGCTTCCATTTTGGACTCCATTCATAAGACTCCATGGTAGACCATTTAAATGCATATCAATTTATGTGACTCACAAAAGATGCCTGTTTAATTGGCGAGGCCATTCTTTGTCATTAAAACTAATTTATGGCTCCCAGAAGAGTTTGGACATGCATGCATTGGTTCAATGTCACTTAGATATGGCACTGACCTGTCATATCTTTGCTGAGAAGGGAACAATATTCAAAACACAGTTAATAACAAAAGACAGGAAGCTTCTATTTACAGAGAACTACCATGAGTTCCATGTCTCTTCTTAGGGGTGGGCGAAATTACCAAAATCTTGCCAATCTTTCATTTCAGAGTCATTTCATTTCACAGTAATAATATATGTCACAATATAATTATCCTTGCTAGAAATAAGGTTAATACAATATTTTAAAAAGTCAGTAAAGAACAGAGATACAGATACAAAAGCATGCATTATTAAGTTTTTCAGGTAGGCCTATCTAATAGAAAAAATAAAGTAATCAAATGTAAAAAATAAAGCACTAGACTTGAAACTGCAGCTCCTGTGGGGTGTTCCCGGTCTGCAGTGGTCAGTATCTATCAAAAGTGGTCCAAGGAAGGAACAGTGGTGAACCGGCGACAGGGTCATGGGTGGCCAAGGCTCATTGATGCACGTGGGGAGCGAAGGCTGGCCCGTGTGGTCCGATCAAACAGACGAGCTACTACTACTACTACTAGCTCAGATTGCTCAAGAAGTTAATGCTGGTTCTGATAGAAAGGTGTCAGAATACACAGTGCATCGCAGTTTGTTGCGTATGGGGCTGCAAAAATCGTTTAGGAATGGTTTGAGGAGCACAACAACGAGTTTGAGGTGTTGACTTGGCCTCCAAATTCCCCAGATCTCAGTCCAATCAAGCATCTGTGGGATGTGCTGAACAAACAAGTCCGATCCATGGAGGCCCCACCTAGCAACTTACAGACTTTTTTGGAACTTTCAAATATCAAATGATGCTTTGAAAAGTGTATGTTCTAAACACTGTGTAACTGCATGTGTTATTGCCCTTTTTTTGACCCCTCTACATTGCTCAAAGCAGAACAGATTCAATATTAAACCCATGTACTCAAACACTAGTTTGATGTCACTCTTGCCCTCTGGGTTTCATATTTTCTTCTGTTCCTATTCTTTCAGTTAAAAGATAAAGAATTTAATGTAATCTTACTAAGTGACATATTGCTAGCACTGCTGCAGTACACACAATCATTTTCAAAATACAAAACAGAGAGAAGTTGATATGAAATGTTGAAATGTGATAATAGGATGAGCTACAAACATATTACTTCTTGCTCAAATGATATTATATATTTATATATATATATATCAAATCAAGTGTTTTTTTCACTCTCAAATGAAACATGTCTGCACAAATGAGCAGAATATACAGGCATGTTTCCCTATTTTGTGCTTTAAGAGACTGATAGAACTTGTCATCGTCATCTCTTCTCATTGAGCTCACTATACCACAAAGCTGGTTCTATAAAACAGTGGTAAAATGAAGACGGCAGACATGTGACGTGATTTTTTTTTGTTTGTGTTTTTTTGTTTTTTTTGTTTACATGTATATGTGCATTAAAAGTACCATTCCAACAATGAAAATGATGCTGAGCCAAATTAAGATAAAGATGTGTTCTGGCATGGCATGTTTACAGAAGAGTAGCGAAAACCTAATTTGATTGGCTACATGAAGAAGATGGACCCGCCTTCCTCCTCATGCTTGCAAAACTCAATGAGTGAGAGAATTGTGCCAAAACTGTAAGCGCAGCTAAAAGAAAGATGGAACTCTACATATCGGGTTATTTCGGGAACTTTTTTGCCCTATGTACACAACAAGTCATTTAGACATTTGCAACTGTTTATTTTTGTACACAAAGGTTGGTTTTATGCAGGCAATCTGTTTTGCAATTCTTTTTGCTTGCAAATCGCTGTTCATAGGCTTGCAATGCTTTTGGCCATATTTTGGCGGGAAAAAATCAGTGCCAAAAGTGTAAGCGCGGAAAAATGGAAGTCAGAAGAATACAGATCATATTTATTTTGCATTAGCATGAAGCTGCAGTTTCACAATACATGAATTACATTTACAAAAAACAGTAAAATGCTGCAAATCGTTTTATTCTTACACTTGAAAGGCGATTTACACCTTTACAAAGCTTCTCTTGCACATGCAAATTTTATTTATGCTTGCAATCTTATGTACACTTTCACAAATCTTAAACCTGCGCATGCAGATCTTTTAGGCATCATTTTACCTTCATATGTTTCATGTTATATTGTACATGATGAAACACACATTTCAGTTTCCATAATGTTTCTTGTATGACACTTGGCTTTGTGCTGGCGCTAATGTAATCTTGTGTCTTGTGTGCAGTGTAAAAAAACATTATAACTGTAATCTGAACCTGTGCAACAAACAAACATTATCTAAGTGTATATGAAAATTTCTCTCCGTGCAACTGGTTGAAAATGAAAATGATTGGAACATAAAAACAGGAACATAGGTGAGCTGGCTATGTAAATATATATATACACTCACCTAAAGGATTATTAGGAACACCATACTAATATTGTGTTTGACCCCCTTTCGCCTTCAGAACTGCCTTAATTCTACGTGGCATTGATACAACAAGGTGCTGAAAGCATTCTTTAGAAATGTTGGCCCATATTGATAGGATAGCATCTTGCAGTTGATGGAGATTTGTGGGATGCACATCCAGGGCACGAAGCTCCCGTTCCACCACATCCCAAAGATGCTCTATTGGGTTGAGATCTGGTGACTGTGGGGGCCATTATAGTACAGTGAACTCATTGTCATGTTCAAGAAACCTATTTGAAATGATTCGAGCTTTGTGACATGGTGCATTATCCTGCTGGAAGTAGCCATCAGAGGATGGGTACATGGTGGTCATAAAGGGATGGACATGGTCAGAAACAATGCTCAGGTAGGCCGTGGCATTTAAACGATGCCCAGTTGGCACTAAGGGGTCTAAAGTGTGCCAAGAAAACATCCCCCACACCATTACACCACCACCACCAGCCTGCACAGTGGTAACAAGGCATGATGGATCCATGTTCTCATTTTGTTTACGCCAAATTCTGACTCTACCATCTGAATGTCTCAACAGAAATCGAGACTCATCAGACCAGGCAACATTTTTCCAGTCTTCAACTGTCCAATTTTGGTGAGCTCGTGCAAATTGTAGCCTCTTTTTCCTATTTGTAGTGGAGATGAGTGGTACCCGGTGGGGTCTTCTGCTGTTGTAGCCCATCCGCCTCAAGGTTGTGCGTGTTGTGGCTTCACAAATACTTTGCTGCATACCTCGGTTGTAACGAGTGGTTATTTCAGTCAAAGTTGCTCTTCTATCAGCTTGAATCAGTCGGCCCATTCTCCTCTGACCTCTAGCATCAACAAGGCATTTTCGCCCACAGGACTGCCGCATACTGGATGTTTTTCCCTTTTCACACCATTCTTTGTAAACTCTAGAAATGGTTGTGCGTGAAAATCCCAGTAACTGAGCAGATTGTGAAATACTCAGACCGGCCCGTCTGGCACCAACAACCATGCCACGCTCAAAATTGCTTAAATCACCTTTCTTTCCCATTCTGACATTCAGTTTGGAGTTCAGGAGATTGTCTTGACCAGGACCACACCCCTAAATGCATTGAAGCAACTGCCATGTGATTGGTTGATTATATAATTGCATTAATGAGAAATTGAACAGGTGTTCCTAATAATCCTTTAGGTGAGTGTATATATATATATATATATATATATATATATATATATATATATATATAGGCATCATAACTTGCTGGTTAGGCAATTTGAACGTGTTCCGAACTTTGTTAATAAAACATTATCAAATCTCTGGTAATGATATTGCATTAGATGTTACCTTCTCGCAAGACAAGCATGATGTCTCTGCTGTCTCATTCACTACTCAGTCTATGGGTAGTCTATGGTAGTCTACTGAGTCTATGGTTTATTTGCATATCACCTAAATACAGTAGTGATTTACAGAAAGTAAATATATTTCAGTCAGGTCCACTTAAGTCAAAAACCCCATAGACAAACTTTTAGTCAACTTTTTATTGGCATATATTGCTAAATTTTACATTTGGCGATATGGCTCTGTTCTAAATTCTCTGTTCTAAATTCCCCATCCTTATCATGAGCTCCATTAAAAGCCAAGACAGGGAACAGCAGCAGCTTCTGGGGACGACCTCACATTTTTTTTAAAACTGGGAGGGCAGCGTAAATCCCCCATTGAGAACAGAGCATGCCTCAATGACAACAGAATGACATTGATTAAGTTAAATACAGTTTAAGGAGGAGGAGCTGGGGAGGAGGTGGGTTGCAAAGCAGCGTGCAGTAGAAGCAGCCAAGCAGGCAGACTGAACTTAATCTGCACTTAAGTAAGGCGCCCTGTTTGAGAGTTGCCATTGTCCTGTTCTTCCATTGCTCCGTGGTCCAGTTCTGATGCTCACGTGCCCACTGTTGCCGCTTTCAGCGGTGGACAGGGGTCAACATGGGCTCTCTGACTGGTCTGCGGCTATACTGCCCTATACGCAACTGATGCACTGTGTATTCTGACACCTTTCTATCAGAACCAGCATTAACTTCTTGAGCAATTTGAGCTACAGTAGCTCGTCTGTTTGATCGGACCACACAGGCCAGCCTTCGCTCCCCACATGCATCAATGAGCCTTGGCCGCCCATGACCCTGTCGCCGGTTCACCACTGTTCCTTCCGTGGAGCACTTTTGATAGATACTGACCACTGCAGACCGGGAACACCCCACAAGAGCTGCAGTTTTGGAGATGCTCTGACCCAGTCGTTTAGTCATCACAATTTGGCCCTTGTCAAACTCGCTCAAATCCTTATGCTTGCCCATTTTTCCTGCTTCTAAAACATCAACTTTGAGGACAAAATGTTCACTTGCTGCCTAATATATCCCACCCACTAACAGGTGCTGTGATGAATGATATAATCAGTGTTATTCACATCATAATGTTATGCCTGATCAGTGTATATACATACACTTTATAAGATTTAGATTTTTTAAATGAGATTCTAAAATTCTAAAAAACAAAATCTTCCATTGACATTTACATTTTACTTTATTAGAATTTTGAATTCTGATTATTTCATAAATAAATAATAAAAAATAAAACAAACTTCAGTACCCTCAACACTTTTGATTTTTCTTCTGAATGCCTGTGGGCGAGTTGGAGACATTACTTCAACTGTTGGCTCATTGAAGAGACATTGAACTGCTGTGAACTGATCGACCCCAAACAACATTTGGCTGTGTGTTTAAAGAGAGTTGGTTTGCATCTTATTATAGTCTAATATGTGTGACTATTGGTTTATTAACAGATCTATGTGAAGCTGCATCTGAGATGCTTTGCCTGTAGAACACAGATACAGAACAGAAAGGTTTCAAAGTCCCATTTATTTTCTCCTTAAGAGATAGTAATTCTTAGCGATAACATATTATAAATCTTTCCAGACATCAAAGTTGCAAAGTTGTTTAGTGATGGTATATAGCCACAAATCAGTGTTGTTTTAAAGAGGCCATATTATCATTTTACTTTGAGGGCTACTAGAATGTTCGAAAAACACATTATTTTCCCCATATTCTCCATTATTGCAGCTCCTCTCTTCCCAGTCTGTCAGTAATGCTCTGTTTAGTTTCTGTCTCTATGAAGCCCCTCCTTCTGAAAAGCACAATGTGCTCTGATTGGTCGGCTGGAGCAGTGTGTTGTGATTGGTCAAGTGCTTCCAGTGTGTTTGGGAAATGTCCCGCCCCTTACCATAACCGCCAGTTTCAATACACTACACACTAACTCAACCAGGCCCGCCCCCTTATTTTGCATATGCCTTAAGCAGGAATTATTTAAATGAGGAATATTGTGACGTGTTCGTTACCAGAAGAAAACTCAAGACTACAATGGAGGCGTTTCAGCGAGTCCAGAAACAGTGACACTGATATAGAGAAGAACTCCTGCTGGAGGGACTTTGTGATTTGTAACTTTGCAGAGCTTTTTCATGTTCAAACAGTAACATTACACATTAAAGAAAGATGAACATGTAAAAAAACACAATAGGACCTCTTTAACATTTTTTATACCAAGTTTAATATCTGATCTCCTGGTGAGGTTCGAGACCACCCATAATCTTTAACAATCAACGTATATACAATGATGAGGATGCTGACATCTGTGCCATATTGGTTTCAGTGGTGATGTTATCGAATGGTAAACGGGAATTGCTTTTCATCTAGATAAACCTATGAGTGAATATTCTGGAGCGGGGAAACCAGCTTTCCACGGAAATCTGTAATGGAGTTGCTCCTGCTGGGAGTAGGTGCTTGTCTCCACTGTTGTGTCAGGAAGCACAGACATACATTACAAACGCAATGGTCTATCGTAAGCACACGGTGCCGAAATGCTCACGGTAGATTAGATAACCCAGGGCTCTCTCACAACAACACTCGGGCCGTGAGGGGGGGCAATGACATTACGACTGTGGCAGAAATACAGATGATTTCCCATTTAACACTCCATTGAGCTCCAGGTTATTCCAAGTCCTGACTAGAGCCGAGATGCTGGAAGTACTTTTCAGCAGTTTTTTCATCACGTTCCCCCCCCTCATGCCTCCCCCTCATGGGACGCCGAATCCATTTGCTCACAAAAAAGAGCAGGAGGTTATTTTGTTGGGTCTCTATAGGACAATACCAATGTGTGTGTAAAGTAAAGTGTGTTTGGGAGGCTGAGAGGAAGCGAGCGAGCGGAAGGAGACAGAGAGAGATGAAAAGAGGGGCAGAGAGAGAAGCCAGAGATGATAAAAGCCCAGGAAAGTTGGTACAACAGGAGACAGTAGCAGTCGGAGCCGAGCTCCGGCCTGTTTGCCAAACAAAGAGCCGGCAAACTCAATTAAAGGGCAGATTTCCCTCCGGATGAAGGGCGATGTGAAATTATCCCTGCCTGTTAAACCTGTCACTTCATTTCACTCTAATTATTACCTCTGATCCCCAGGAACATTTAGCTAATTGTTTTTCTCTCTTCTCCTTCATTATGTTTAATGTGACATCAAGAAGCTGCTTTATGGCTTAAGCCCTGGGGTCCTTTCCATAGCGAGAGAAAAATTGATTTTCTGTGTCTCTAAACTGATATTAGTGTGACAATGTCATTTCTTTATTTAGTTTATTCATTATATGTGAGTTTGCGATCCACTGGAACTGACGTGGTGGTGTTGAAATGTCAAAAGTTGTTTCAATCGAGTCTGTTTGAATATTACATTTCATGTTATGTATTAATTCAACCCATGATGCTGCATTTAATTTGAAATCTTTTAGTGTGAACAGCTCTGACATCTGTAAAAAAAAGTATTACCTAGAAAAGGAGGACATTTGAATGGCTTGTCTGAGAGTTGGAAGGTTATGTGGGCCTCATGTATTTTGAATACCTTATTGCAGTGCTTCTCAAACCCCCCACCATTGCACATTTTGGATGTCTCCTTCATCAGACACACTCAATTCAAGGCTGAATCCGAAATCGCCCCCTATAACCCTCAAATAGGGCACTATTTGAGAGGACAGCCATTTGTACTGGTGTCCGAAACCATAGTGGACGTTATCAAATGCACTTATCCCACATTGCATGAGTCTACGTCCGATGTACGTTCAACGGCTGTCTGAATTCGCTCACTCATTTTCATTCACTCCTTCAAGTGAATTGTATTAGTGGACTAAAGTAGGGAATAGTGATTGTGGGTTTAGGGGGCGATTTGTATCCGAAATTGCCCCCTATACCCACAAATAGGGCATTATTTGAGAGGACAGCCATTTGTTGTGGTGTCCGAAACCATAGTGGATGTTATCGAGTGCACTCATTCAATCCCACATTGCACCGCAATAACAAGTGTACAACTGATGTATGTTCAACGGCTGTCCGAATTCGGTCACTCGTTTTCATTCACTCCTTCAAGTGAACTATATTAGTGGACTAACATAGGAAATAGTGATTAAGGGTTTAGGGGGCGATTTCGGATTCAGCCCAAGTCTTGCAGTCTCTACTAATGAGGTGATGAGTTGAATCAGGTGTGTTAGATGAGGGAGACAAACAAAATATGCAGTGGTGGGGAGTCCCCAGGACAGGTTTGAGAGCCACAGCCTTATTGTAATAAAGTTCATAGTTCAGGAAAGAAGGGGGCGGAAACCGGCAAAAGTTCAACGCATCTTTAATCATAAAATAAGCATACACTAACTAAATGAAAGTGGCAGCTCCTCACAGACAACTGCCGCATAAACTAAATCAAAACAACAAGATAATGTCCCAGGTCTGGTCCTCTCTCCTCTTCCACTGTCCTCGCTCCTCCGTGGTACTCGAGATCGGTGTGGCACAGAGGTCATGCTTATTAACACTCGTGCCATTGGCCTCACTCCGCTCCCACTGCTCTTGACCCCACCCTATTACATGCCACATTTCCCCTTCGCACTTCAGTGAGACTGCGCTCTGTCACGGCGGCCGCACCAACTGGGGGTAAGGACAGAAGAGGCTAGAGAGGGGAGAGAGGAAAAGAAAACATTCTGGTCCGGTTCCTAAAACGTACAGTCATCTGGTCCTCCACTAGCTGGGAGAACTTCTTTGTGATGCTTGGCGGTGGCTCTGCCCAGCAAGCAATAGCCATTATTTCACCATCTCGGTTAACTATAGACCAGATATAGTCCGGTTATGAGTAACCCATTTCTAGACAAAATAACCTTGAATTTGAATTTACATGTCGTTTTTGCCGAAATAACTTGTGAGATGTATGATATTCCATCATGTAAGCAAAGTCAACAGTGATCACAAGGTGTTTGGTTTCATTTCTTTGACATGTGCATGTTCTAGATGATGTCTGTCTATTCAATTTTCATTGACAGCCCAAATTTTCTGCCGCATTGAAGACTTGGAAGTAAACGCCCACGGCTATGATTGGATAACAGTTTTGCATATTACAATAAGCTTTGGCTCCCCCGTGAGTACACATGAGGAATTGTTTTGAAAGCGTGTGGGAAAACGGCAACTGGGATGATTCAATGTCTTTATCAAACAAACACAATGATTTATCTCTCATCCACCCGCAATTAATTGGAATGTTATTTTTTATTACTGGGCCCGCCCCATGGATGGCTATAACCGCGAACCGTGCATCACTAACACACACACACAAGCCTCACTGCAGAGTCAGACAAATCAGCATGATCAAAACTTCCACGATTAAATTTTTCCTTCAAATATCAAGTCAAGAGAGTGAACAACGCAATCAAGAAAGGAATGTTATTTCACTATTTAAGATAGCCTGTTGGGCAGGCCGGTGATACGTTTTGGTAGCCCATCTGGAAAACACATAGCCTTGGGACATTGGGCTTTGCGAGCTCTGGCCCATACATGTTCTAGTCTGATCACGGATCGCAGGACAATGAACCAACAAAACCTCAAATAAAGGATTCTCCAAGTTATGTTCAGTTAGACGCTAACACATAATCAATAGATATCAAATTATCTGTAACAATGCAATACTGTCACATATAAAAAAACATTTTTTACTCACATTAGTGTGTTGCTTCATTCATTAATGTAATCTCATCCTGTCTGCAAATCCAGTCTCTTGTTTACAAACAAATCCGTGGTGAAATGAAGAAACAAAAGCGCAATGTCTTCCACACGTGAGCTGGATCTTCATTAAAAATAAAGTTCATCCATGCATTCATAATATTGGAATCCGATTGAAGCTTATGCTGTATGTTTATTGCTTGGAAGTTCGATCCGGTTTAGCTTCACGCAGGCCTATGTTATTTATCTATAACATGCCATACACAAATCGGTGGGTGGGGCTACAGAATCAGGCGTTTCTCAATTCATGACCCCTTTAAAACAAGAGCCAGAGCAAATACATTGTATCTGCATTTTTATATATAAACCAACTATCTGTGAAATGAGATATAGTAACACTTCCACGGATATTCCGTATCATAACAAGCGTCTCAACTGAAAAAAACGCTGCACTGCCAAAACGTTCTCAAGCTCCCACAGCTAGGCGTTTTCAGCAGAGCACCTAGCGTTTTCAGCTGGATAAAAACACTTTGGTGGACACACACTTTATAGTTCAGGGAAGGAGGAGGCGGAAACTGACAAAACATCATATGGCAAAACATCACAATATGTGATGAAATACATTACATACTTTTTAATGTCTGTCAACTGAGAAAGATGCCTTTTGCCTCTATATTGGTAGTTATAGCAACTTGTGTCAGAGTCTCCATGGATGGAGTTAGAGTCATAATGGAGTTAGCTAAGTTTATCCAATAATATTAAGTTGAGCTTTGTCAAGCCAGTGATCACTCTGGTCTCAAGATGCATGAAACTCTGCTGCCAAACAAGCTGCCAGCTTTGTTTTGTTGGCAAAATATAGCTCCATAACTAATTTGAAGTATTTTGTGACACTTTGACTGAAGTGAATTGAAATCAAACTATGAATGAATTAAAGGCTCAGGGAAGAACTTGAAACTGTAGGTGTAATTAGTTGTTGATTTGCAGACTGTGATTATAAAGTGAAGAGAGAATGTGCGGTGCTGCTGCAGAGGATTGTACAGGCAACTGTAGTTTGGCAGAGGTTTCTTCTGTAGAGAGCTGGGATATGATTTTTCTGGATTTATATGGATTTCCATATTTTATGACCCATGTAAATGGCATATGCAGATTGAAGGGTCTCAAACAATTACTAAACAAACTGCAAAATGTTTTCCAATACAAATGTACTGCATGTTCAGCAACTAGGATCAAACATGAACACCCACTAAAAATAAAAATCGACATTGACATTAATATTGTGAAATATTATTACAGTTTAAAATAACTGTTTTCTATTTTGATGTATTTAAAAATCTAATTTATTCACGTGATGTAAAGCTGAATTTTTAGCAGCCACTGAACCAGTATTAGGTTTCCAATGATCCTTCAGAAATCATTCTGTTATGCTGCAATGCATTATTTCTGTTTGTGTACTATACTCACATAGTGCTCCTGTGGAGAATATCTCAACATATTCCTTCCATATCCCATCACTCAAACATGATAGGATCTGAACATAACCCAGGCTTTATGCAATCCTCCGAATAAAAGGTTAAAACATTCCCAGAGCAACATTTTGGTGATGCATGGATATAGCAGTACTACAGCGGCATATCCCTTGTGACACTAGCCTGTATCTGTAAATCTTTGTTGAAACATGATTCTCCTTTAGATGCATCGTTTACAAAGTGCAGTTTGCAATTCTGTCCTAATTTCCTAAAGATGATTGGTTTGGACTGTATATATTATTATCCTTATATTTGCATGAGTAATCAGCTGGGCCTTATGTTGATTTGCGTCGCTGTTCACGTCCGTGAATGAGGTATTTAATATGCGGGTGAAGGGAGTTGGTGTGTGACCCTGTGCTGGCGTGTAAGAGGAGGTGAGTGTTGAACATGTGTCTGGGCCCGTCAGGCTAAGCGTGCGTGTTGGAGAGAGCGACGGGCAGATCAGCGCCGCCGTGGCAGAGTGAGTTTGAGTGGATCTCTGCTCTCATTTCCCCTGAGGATCAGCGGTCGGGATCTGTGCGCTAGAGCGTGTGTGTGTTTGTCTGTCAAAGCAACGTTCACCAAAATCACAAGAGACATGTGCCCAAGCATGAACATTTATGGATTATCTATCTATCTATCTATCTATCTATCTATCCTTCCTTCCGTCCATCCATCCATCCATCCATCCATCCCAGCAAGTTCAACAAGAATTCAGTTAATTAAATTACATTTTTTCTCAATTGCTTTGGCTCAATTCTCGAATGAGACTTTTTCCCTCCTCAAAACAATAAGTTCAGATCTTAAAACAATTATTTTCTTGTTCACATCAGATTAGAATTTCTTATTGATTTAAGCAAATTGCATTTGTTTTGGCACATGTGTGCAAAAGAGTTAGTTAATTGTTAGTTAATTGTCTACAATTTGCACAATGACTAAACGCACATGGCTTGCATATCAAAACTGATGAGTTGATTCATAGTGTCAAACTCTTGCAAAGTCAAATCACATGCAAAATGATCCATTCCGTGATCAAAATCGGTCAGACATGTTATATTCCATAAATATTTATGACATGGAATGTTTGTTAAATTGCAACAAACACAAGAACGAACGCACACACGCACAATAAATAAATATATATATTTATTGTGTCTTTGTGTGTGTGTGTGTATAACAATCACCCACCATTTTTGAACATGGAGGAACATCACAACCCTGAACAGTGCTTGTTTGTACATATTTGTGTACTTTATTTTTGTAGAATTGTGTTGCATGTAAGCTGAAAAATCTTGTCATGGAAGAGCAATAGGAAGATATGTGTTAGAAAACATGAACAAACAACTGTGAATTTTAAGCTTACATGTAACATATTTATTCAAAAAATAAATGTACTGCATAAATAAAAATGTTCATTTTCTTTTCTTGTACTACATTATTGTCATTATTGTAGAGCATTCAGCTGGACAAAACTGACATTATTGTATAGAATAGAAAGCAGTTAGTGTCAACAGACTGCTTGAAATAAAGCATGACATTTGTAAATAACAAATATTTTCATTGTGAAAAAAGATTTTGACCAGTGTGGCTCACACAATGACAAAAAACATGAATTAAATGTTTTGGGTGAGTAACTACCTTTTGCAGACAAGCTATAGAGTTCTGATGTTCAGCAAACAGTTGTGACAATTGCACTTACAGTTTAGAGAATGTTAAATGTGCCGAAAAATGTGCCAAAGCGATTGAGAAAAACTGTAACAAACATTCCATGTCATGCATATTTATGGAATATAACATGTCTGACAGATTTTGGATAAGTTTGCATGTGATGGCTCACACGGTGAAAGACTGTTTATAAGTTGTGAAGAGTTTGACAGTTTCACTGAGAATCAACTCCATGTGTGTTTAGTCATTGTGCAAACTGTAGACAATTAACTAACTCTTTTGCACACGTGTGCCAAAACAAATGCAATTTGCTTAAATCAATAAGAAATTCTAATCTGATGTGAACAAGAAACTATTTGTTCAAAGATCTGAACTTATTGTTTTGAGAAAAAAAACTTTCATTTGAGAATTGAGCCAATGCGACTGATGTGTGGTCATAGATATGTGTTCACGGCTAGTTCACAACTGCTTTATATGTGGCTCATCCAGTCAGATTTCAGCGCCATAACTATCCATTTTCACGTTTATTTTCCCAGTCCTTTGTTTATCTCTCTTAGTCACCGTCAATTCTCAGCTCTCACTCACAAACCACTCTATCTGTACGGGAGCCTCTCGTTTCTGTACGATACACTCATGCTCCGTTCCCATTATTCCAACTCCATCACTCTCCATCACTCATGTGCAGCAGTCATCTTCAGGGGTCATTTCCCTACATCATTTCCCAGACAAGAGATGGGATACGCAGAAAGCATATTGTCATTACAACCGAAAAGCCGACCGTAATAATGATACATTTTACACAGTCAATTTCCCTCCCCATCGAGCCTGTTCTCATGACAACATTTTAAGATCTTAATGGCTAGGTGCGGCCCATCTTTCCCACATATTCATGCTCTTAATGCCCTCGGTGCGGTTTTACATTTGAAAAACTCCAAATAACTCTGCATCCAAGACAGACTGTGATGCTCGCAGAGGCTGGGTGGAGTCGGAAGGCTGCGGAGGCAGGAGAGCTGAGGGAGAAATTACGCGGAGCACATTGATAGCAGTGAAAGAAACAAACATAAAGCCCCATCTGGAATATTGCCCCAGGCAGGATCACAAAAACAAACAACAGCCTGGAGGCAGGCCTTTCTGATTCCATGAGCACAAGCACTTGCCCGTCCATATTGTTTCAGATTTTCTTCATCTTTAAACGCATGCATTCAGGTTACATAGCTCGATAGCATAAAACGTACAATTAAAGCCATGAAACTGAACAATTAAAGCCAACTTTACTACTGTGTTGGCTATTTAATGAGCAGATAAAATGGAGCGAAGGACTTGATTTTATCCGTCATTGTTGGATTGTGAAAAGTGTAATACCGAAATGGAAGCAGAACTGAATGTGATTGGCTTAACTGCAGTGATAGATGTCAAGTGAGTATTTCACAGGAAGAGCAAGTTATGACATTTCGATTAACTAAATTATACTACTACTATACTTATAAATTATACTACTTATAAAATAGGTTTCCCAATATTGACTATAATGCATTTTTCTGAATGCCCCAAGCAAATACATTTTATGCACGTTTCCAGCCCCAGATGTCTCAGAAATCCCATAATCCAGTGAGTCTCTCCACACCCATCTGGATGATTGACAGGTGTGTGAGACCTGTTTAGTTGGGGCAGGAGCTGTCAACATTCACTCCCACTACACAGATACACCAGTTTATCACACTCGATGGCAGCCCACCCCTCCTCAAGCAATTTTATGATTCATTTAGCTCAATGAAGGCTGTTTATTACAGTTTATTTATCAATAATGGAGTCTCTATAATTTGGTCTTGAGGCTGAGAGCAGAATGGATTCAAGTGATTTCGAATAGATGGAGGAACTAAGGCCCAAAACTCAGGTACGCGAATGCAAATGCTTTCACGCAAGCTGGATTTCACGCGTCATTATGCTCTGAAATGTGTCAATGCAGTTGGTAATGTGTTGCATTGTCAGCATTGTCGTGAGGGACGCTACAGAGGGCATTTCAGTAAAAATACCTGCTTCCGTGGTCAAGTTTTCTCTTACTACTGTCATAGCAGAGCAACATTTTGAGAATTTTGCAGAAGGCAAAAAATCTGAGACAGATTAAGTTATTATATTTCAATGAAAAATTAACCAGACAAACAATTTTGTCATTTTGTGCACCAATGAATTGTTCACAATAAGACCAGGAACGTGTATTAGGAAAGAACATTTATGTGCACATTTATGTTTATGCATTTATGTACTTGTGTAGACTGTTTCTAAAGTATTTCAGACAGAATTTTACAAAAACAATCCACCTTTAAATTTATAAAAAACATATTCTGGGTTAAAGAATCCCTATTATGCTATTTTAAATGTTCCTAATTTTGTATTAAAGGTTTCCTACAATAGGTTTACATGCATTCAAGGTCAAAAAAAAAAAAAAAAGAGTAAAATGTACTTAATTTTAAAGTTTTTGCACGCAGATAAAATCTACTTAACTAAGTTGAGTAAAATGTACAAAGAAAATTAGTAACTCTAACTTCAGTTGAAGTTTACTTTACAATACTCTTTATACTCAAGTACATTTTACTCAAATAATATAATAATAATAATATAATCTGAATTAAGCCATGCTTTTAAAGTGTATGCTTTAACATCTAAGTAACTAATACAGTATATTGTGTAACTATACAGTATATTTGATAAATTTTTGAGTATAATTGCCTCATTTTGAGTAGAAAATGAACTCCAAATATCACAAAGTTATTTCAATGAAAAATTAACAAGACAAATTTTTTTGTCATTTTGTGCACCAATGAATTGTTCACAATAAGACCAGGAACATGTATTAAAAAAGAGCATAGTGCATTTGTGTACTTGTGTAGACTGTGTTTCTGAAGTATTTCAGACAGAAGTTTAGAAAAATGCTCTGGTATTTGATAATACCATGATCATTTGATAAGACCATATTTTTGGGTTAAAGTATTCCTAATATGCTATTTAAAAGGTTCCTAAATTTGCATTTTAGGTTTCCTACAATAGGTTTAAATGCATCCAAATTTTTCATAATATACAGCTTATAAAAAAGTCTGAAAACAATTTGTTCAAAGATTCAGGGCCCTTTCATACACCCGGCGCAATGCGACGCCTGGCGCGAGTGTTTTTTGCTAGTTTCATCCCGACGCAGTTATCATTTTCACGTCCAGCTCCATGTTGTTTAAATAGCAAATGCACTGGCGCATCTGTTCACCCATGGGCGTCTGGTCTGAACACCAGGTGTGTTCAGGAGCATTGTTGATGCGTTGCTATTTTTGCTATTTTTGCTTGCTCTAAAGTCAATAGTGCAGTATTTATATGTTATTTAAAGGGCACGTTAGTAATATGTGTCTATAGACAGTGCACAACGCGCGTACACTCTGCTTATTACACACACAGGGACGCGCAGCAGCACACACACATTTTTAAATATTAAAAATAAAAGGATTCCTCCCTGGAGTAGTGTTCAGTCTTTCGGCTCGCAAATTCCTCCATGGTGCAAGCGCAACTGGCTTTTAAAGGTAATGGGACTCTGGTTGTTTTTTTGCACATTACGCCCAAAACACACCCATGACTCATTAAGAGACTAGGGACAACCCTTTTAGACCATGCGCCTGGCGCGCCGACCATTTTTTCCATCATTAAACTAGCAAAAGTGCACCTGCGCCAAGCGCTTCAGACCCTGCGCTCAGATCGTTAAATAGGGCCCTCAGTCTCTCTAAACCCCTCCTTTCTGAGAGCCTCCCCTGGACGGCCCAGTCTGTTGTGATTGGTTCATCACTTACAGCGCTTGTCAGAAACCAAACGGCCATTAGCATATCTGAATTTACATAGTGATACGAACAGTAACGATGGTGTCGTTTAGCGGCCATTATACAAGTTTACCAACAGCTTACACTCTACATGAAAGGTAATATTCGAAAAAGCATAATAGGGTCACTTTAAGAGTGACTGATGGACTGCGATGAATAACTTGCTCTGACTAGTCTTGCTCATGTACTGTTAAATCAACACCCAGGAATAGGTAAGCACAACTTTCCAGGTATTACATCAGAAACTGATGGAGTTAGTTGAGAGAGAGAGAATAAGTAAGCTTATGTGCGTGGGGTGGTTGGGGGACATGTCGGGATGGTTTACTCTCGATTAAAACAAGTACATAAAGAGTCTGAAATTTGGCCCCAACAATAGTCAGCCACAAGAAGCAGAGGCTTTGGGGCCAACATCACATCATGTTCATCACACACACAGAAACACATGATAACCCTGCTGACACGTCATCGTGTGCAGTCTTAATGTGACTGCTCAGTTCTGTAATGAAATTAATTTAGGGCATAAATGACACATCCCACTGAGCCTAGTGTCTTACTCAGTTTTATTTGCTCTCTCTGCCTTAAACTGTGTTTTTGTTTGGTAATTTGAAAAGTATTTTAAAAACTGCCACCAACACATATAGTAAAGTATAATATCTGTACCCAGGGCTTGACATCAACACCCGACAGCCCTCCAAATGTGGGTGTATTTCAGCAGTGGCGTGTAACAACGTATATATTTATAATATATACGTTTTTCAATTGTAGTCTTTTAAAATGGCATCTGAAATAATAAACTAAGTGCAATGTAGTGTTACATTACATTGCATTTATCGATTTTTTGATACATATTGATACTGGAATTATCTGAAACGCTCCCAATACTAATTTTTCCGCAGAATAGATACACAACACCAGCGGCTCTTCTCTCTCTCATCTCTCTGAAAGCGAGTGACACACAAACCCGCTTTAATTTTTATCGCTTCATTTGCTCCGGATGAGTATTGCTGCTGTTACAGGGCTTGAATTTCGTAGTGGGATTGCGCGTATTGCGCATAATTTTACTAATTCCCGCAGATTTTGTGCTCACACCCAAAGTGCGCGCACATAAAGCCGCCTCTCAGCACTAAATTGAGTTCTTTTTTTCGCTGCTTATTGCGCTTAAACAGTCAAATACACACAAAATAATGTCAAAATGCTGGTCTTGGTGAGTATTCACGTAAACACGGTCAGTTCTGTTTTAAGTGAACATAAACAGTTGAGAAAGAAAAGCATGTGTAACAGTATAATGGATCCGTGCGTCAGCTCTTAAAGTGACAGCAGCCTAATATTCCTGCTGCCAAATTATGAGATGATATTAAAAATATCCATATGGAAGTTTTTCCCCATGTTATCGATGTTAAAATTGTGGGCAGTGAAAATGCTGACAGTGGGTGGTGAACAAAAAAGTTAATGTCATGCCCTGTGTGTGCATATATCTATACGGCTCTCTGGAACACCTGATATGACATTACAAGGTGCATTATTCCCTGATAACAGCTGTCGTCAATAACAACACTGAAAAACATACCGCTCATCCAGGTATCTGAAGCCTGATTGTCTTTCACGTGTCTCGTATCATACCTCATCATGCTCTCACTTGTATTAAACAAACACAGCTGCTGCCATCTTGCATCTCTGTTATATTTGTCGATTGTATTGAAAAACAAATCGAAGGACTATAATATTGTTGCTGCGTTCATCTTCTTGCCAGGACGATTGTTTTGTACACTGTAATGAATTATATAATAATAAACAGATACGATTACGTAATTGTAATAAGTGGTATGACTGTACTTTATCCCTTAAATGTTGGTCTAGTTTGAACTTGTTCAGTCGTCTTGGCTAAAAGCCGCTTGCTAGCAACTGTTTTCTTTGCGGAAACATTACGTTAACTGTGGGGTAATTCTGCAATAACAACTGACTGTAATATTTCTTCTGTAGACATTGCCTTCCAGGGATTTTTTTTCTGAATTCAGGCATATTTTTTTCTAACCAAATATATACAAAATACTATAAAAACATGGAGCTCAATTATCTAAAATGCTCCAATGTAATCAGTTAATTGAAATAAACTCTTAAACCAAACAATTAGGGCCATTATGCCGAAAATCAATTCAAATTCAGACATAGCTGTAAATAATGCACAACACATGCTCCAGTTCATGCACTGCTCGAGTACATTTTAAATTATTCAAATAAGTTAATCATTAGAGCTGTCTACTGTATATTTTGATTTGGAGTTGTTGGAGATTATTTTATGTTTGCTAATCAAAAACCTTCATATCTAGCATTTCATATCTAACATCCTGTCTAAGCCCATTAATAGATAAACATAGCGCACAATATCAGATAAAAATTACTATTCGCCACACTATTGCCACATTTTAAATATCTTTTTTGTCATTTTCAGTGGCATTTTTGATCCAAGCCCTGGTTAATTTGGACCCTGATTAATGCTGAGAATTACAAACACACCAAGGTTATTATCATAAAAAGTTTTCAGTGCTGGAAGGTTTGAGTTAATTAATCTCCAAAACTGTCAGCATCTTTCAGAAAACAACTCAAAACTTAAAGGGTAAATTGTAAACTTTATAGAAAAGCAACCATAGTTTGTGTATGTGATAGTCAAGACACTGCTCATCTATGACGACGCCACAACAATAAACCCACATGCAGCAAAGTGTATGAGTGTTAAACAACATAGAACTGAATTACAGTCAAGTCTAGTTGATGCAGACGGCCTCAAACAATCCAACACAATCTGTTTTATGGACTTTTTTTTTTGTTTGTATTTTATTCATTGTTTCCCTGTGTTCTGTTCCTTATTTCATTTGTTCCCCATTTTCCCTGATCTTTTCCGTTTTCTAGGTTACTGATTGTGCCCTTGTTTGTTGTCATGGTTACCGATTGCTTTGTGCACCTGTTTCTTGTTCAGTTTGTTTTCTCCTGCGTACTGTATTTACGTCAGTGAAGCTGTTATGTTGTTGCCTGCTTTTGCCTTCTTACTCTTGTTTTTAAAAAAAAATAACTTCTGCAATTGATATCTTCTACCTCTCTTATCCCATGCCTGAATCATGACAATAACAATATAAAAAAAAGTAATAATTTAAAAAAAAACAAAAAAAACAATCACATACACACAAACTGCTTTAAACTCCATTGCTTTTTTCAACATTTGTTAATCATTCACAGATAAGCACATCATAATATTAATACACCACTGAGCTAATATCTTGACATTTCATTAACAAACAAGTTAATTACATAGCAGTCTGCACACCCAGTTGCCCACCGTACCCATGATGCTGCAGTGCTCGCTCTCTCTGAATATGTACTGTCAAGCTTCTTCCTGGCAGCTTTAGCTTGCTCTGCATTTATTTATGTATTTGCATATTTTTATCATAGCTATTACATTTATTATCTTTTTTTAATTACAAAAAAAATCTAACTTTCTAAATTGAATATTCATGGTCTAAAGGCCCAAAAGTCATCTCATGCACTTTTAATATTTGCTCATTATGCTCATGATGTATTTGGCCTCTGGCTGGCATAACCCTTTGCCAATACACTCACACACACACACACACACAAAATACACATTTGTGGCTGTGAAGAATTTCTCACGCTAGCCTTGGGAGTCATATATATATACTCACCCAAATGATTAGAAACCAAATTTGAGCATCACGTGTGCAGTCAAGGCTGTGTAGCCTGAGCATACATTGACTGTCTAATGACAAATGCCCTGTCCAAATACCCACATTTGCAGTCTTTGCACTTGACCACTTGTCTACTTACATGACGTATTTTCCTGTGAGTTCAAGTAGGCGTGAAGACTGCAAGTGTGTGTAGAACTTTTGATTAATTGATGGGACACACTTAAGGCCCTATTTTAACGATCTGAGCACATGCCGCAGGTGCTCTTAGGGTGTGTCTGAATCCACTTTTGCTAGTTTAACGACAGAAAAAACAGTTGACGCACCAGACGCATGGTCCAAAAGGGTTGTACCTAGTCTCTTAATGAGTTATGGGTGTGTTTTGGGCGTATCATAGTCTCATCTCCCATTCCCTTTAAAAGCCAGTTGCGCTCGCACCATGGCGGATTCACTATTTACATGGAATTTGTGTGTGTGCTGCTGCGTGTCCCTGTGTATGTAATAAGCAGAGTGTACGCGTGTTGTGCACTGCCTATGCCCTTTAAATAACACAAAAAATACTGTGCTATTGACTTTAGAGCAGGTTAGTGTTGGTCAATGGCGCAGTTGTTTTCAGTTCCTCAAAATAGCAACGCGCCAACAATGCTCCTGAACACACCTGGTTTTCAGACCAGCACGCCCATGGGCGAACAGATGCGCCAGTGCATTTGCTATTCAACGTGACGCTGGACGCTGGAAAATGAGAACTGCGTCGGGCTGAAACTAGCAAAAAACACTGTGCCTGGCATCGCATTGTGCCGGGTGTATGATAGGGCCCTTTATGCTTTACTACCAAATTACATGTAATATCTAATTAATTTAACTAAAAGTGGAACGTTTTCCTCGACCTCTCGCGATTTCAGGATGCGCTTAGCCTCAAAGCCCCCCCCCCCCCCCAAATTAATATAGGCACAATGAGGATCTCCATATGCCATAACGGATATTTTTGATCTGTGGGATGTGTTGATGGCTCTATCACAGCTGATGTTTATCATGCGTGTCTTGATGAAATGCACCAGGTTAATCCCATGTGCTGCATGTCATATTTCCTTCATGATTATCTGACAGTTAAAGCTTAGCGGGGTCACATGAGAAATGCTTCGTTTGTCAATACTAAGTGATTTTGACAGATAATAGCATGATCTCTCAAAGGTTTCAGCGTGACATAAATATGTCATCCGCACTCTTCATGGACAGCTTAGAGAGATCAGTGTAAATTCAGTGTACAGTGTCATATTCCAACATAAGTACATTATAAAAAAATATATTTTTGGTGCTCTTACCAATAATAAATAAACACAGTCCTCAAATGCAGATCAAGTTTTGGCTGGTTAGCTCTGGCAGTCAAACCTGCTGGTAGATTTCATAACTCACCCTTATTTGGGAAAAAGCATTTCCCTCCATTGACAGCCATTCAAGAACAGTTGCTGCAATAATCGACCCCAGAGTCAGGTTTTTATCCAGAGCCCTGATCAGGGATGTATGGAAACCTCCCTGCTAGACCTCCACACTTTAACAATTCATAAAGGTGTTGAAAGCAATCTGAGCCGAGAAGATTAAATCTTCCAGCACAAGGCAGGGGAGGACGTGCGAACGAGGTGCAAAGAGAAAATACATCTGAGGTAGCGCTCACATCGGCTTACACAGGGGAAAAGCAGCTGTTAAAGTGTTTAGCTTTGATTTCATTCAGGAGTGACATAATTGATCTTAATGAGATGTTTATAGAGTGAAGTGGTTGTATTGCTCAATCATTTGCCTGTTGGGCTCAGCTATAGAAATGTACAGCATTCTCTAACATCCACAGTTCTCTGCCTCAATCTCTCTCTTTTTCTCTGTGTTGCTCAATGCGAGTAAAATGGCATTAGGGTGCGTTTCTCGTACATCAACTTAACTCTCTGCTTATCTACCGTAGTACGATGCATCGTTTGAAGAATCAACTAGCTAGTCACGACTGCTTCTAGAATCCGTATTGTCGCAAATGTGTCGTTCGGCAGGTGGTGGACTTCTTTTAAGTGATCCATTATGAGATCTTTTTCAGAATCTTTGCTATAAATTACGGACATGGCATCTGAGGACTAATTCTCATTTTTCTCAGTTATTTTGCTTTATTTCCAGATTCCATCATAGGCTCGTACTTTTCAAAAATGGCACTTTAAATCTTTTGATAAACTAAAAAAGGTAAATGACATTTGTATGTATTCAAAATAATCTATATAGATTGTACTGAATGTCAACTTGCTTATTTTGCTCAAGATAAGGATTATTTAAGTCCACGTTATGTGTACTATCATACATTTATATTATATTTACAGTATAATCTCCCTTTTCCAATATGTGGAATATTCATGGTTTATTAAATATTAAAATAATAATTTAAAAAGGTTTATTTGATAATACAATCCAGTGCTTATTTTTAAAGAAAGTGCAAATTGCAGTCTATATATGCCATAAATCGTGCACAAAACTTCAATGTTAAGTGGAGTTTATAGAGTCCATAAGTAAATATAGCTTTGATTAATTGCTTTGACCGCTCCATTAAATTGACATATTGTTATATAACATTTGATTGATATGCCTGCAATATAACATGTTATATAATATTAGCGATTTTTCATACAAATACTTAATATACACTCACCTAAAGGATTATTAGGAACACCTGTTCAATTTCTCATTAATTATCTAATCAACCAATCACATGGCTGTTGCTTCAATGCATTTAGGGGTGTGGTCCTGGTCAAGACAATCTCCTGAACTCCAAACTGAATGTCAGAATGGGAAAGAAAGGTGATTTAAGCAATTTTGAGCGTGGCATGGTTGTTGGTGCCAGTATTTCACAATCTGCTCAGTTACTGGGATTTTCACGCACAACCATTTCTAGAGTTTACAAAGAATGGTGTGAAAAGGGAAAAACATCCAGTATGCGGCAGTCCTGTGGGCGAAAATGCCTTGTTGATGCTAGAGGTCAGAGGAGAATGGGCCGACTGATTCAAGCTGATAGAAGAGCAACTTTGACTGAAATAACCACTCGTTACAACCGAGGTATGCAGCAAAGCATTTGTGAAGCCACAACACGCACAACCTTGAGGCGGATGGGCTACAACAGCAGAAGACCCCACCGGGTACCACTCATCTCCACTACAAATAGGAAAAAGAGGCTACAATTTGCACGAGCTCACCAAAATTGGACAGTTGAAGACTGGAAAAATGTTGCCTGGTCTGATGAGTCTCGATTTCTGTTGAGACATTCAGATGGTAGAGTCAGAATTTGGCGTAAACAGAATGAGAACATGGATCCATCATGCCTTGTTACCACTGTGCAGGCTGGTGGTGGTGGTGTAATGGTGTGGGGGATGTTTTCTTGGCACACTTTAGACCCCTTAGTGCCAATTGGGCATCGTTTAAATGCCACGGCCTACCTGAGCATTGTTTCTGACCATGTCCATCCCTTTATGACTACCATGTACCCATCCTCTGATGGCTACTTCCAGCAGGATAATGCACCATGTCACAAAGCTCGAATCATTTCAAATTGGTTTCTTGAACATGACAATGAGTTCACTGTACTAAAATGGCCCCCACAGTCACCAGATCTCAACCCAATAGAGCATCTTTGGGATGTGGTGGAACGGGAGCTTCGTGCCCTGGATGTGCATCCCACAAATCTCCATCAACTGCAAGATGCTATCCTATCAATATGGGCCAACATTTCTAAAGAATGCTTTCAGCACCTTGTTGAATCAATGCCACGTAGAATTAAGGCAGTTCTGAAGGCGAAAGGGGGTCAAACACTGTATTAGTATGGTGTTCCTAATAATCCTTTAGGTGAGTGTAGTTTGGTCTCTGACTGAAACATATATGATTGTTGTATTCTGATAGTTGAGACCTTTTCAATGATACATGACACAAGTCTATCTGTTATGTACTTTGATTTTACAGATCATATTTTCATGTAAAGCAGTTTTATTTTCACGCTATGAAAACCGAGCACTTCTAACATGTCAGAAAATTTAAAAGCACTTGTTAAGTGATGGTCATATTCCCTATATTGACTGTAAAGCCAGGCTTCTAAGCTTTAAAAAAACACCTATTTTGTGTTGGTTAAGCAAGTGGTTGTTAAGTAACATGATAACTTAGTCGATCGATTATGGGAAATTATGTAAATTTACATCCCCTAGTTAAGATGGACGCCACCATGTTTTATAAGTCTTTACCAGTTTCTCATCTTTAGTGTACATTTATGGGCTGGCTGCTGTGCTTTGGTATAGAGTAAGCCAGGCCGACAGATCCATAAAGCTTTGATGAAAATCTGAAGAAAACAAAGCATGCCTCCCAGGAGAGACCACATGCACCCTGGGCTTTGATTCCCCCCCGCTCCATCACACAAAGCTGCGCTAATACACACACGCAGGCGGGTAATAGGAGCATTCATTTAGTATTCAGGTGGAGGCCCAGTCTTCTGTTTGTCTGATGTTATTACTTATTTATTATTCACAATGCATAAGCCGGGCTCATTGACGTACGCTGCCTCACTGGTGGGCCTGGTGACTTAGGAGAATGTGTATTCTCCACAGATAGGCAGCAGGGCCCCGGCCTCGGCTGTCCCCTTTTAATGGCCAAGCCAGATGCCAAAAAGAGGGGGATGGAGGCGACCGGTCCTGTGAATTCACGGCACGTCCCTTCCTGACAACGCCTCATCCCGTGTCTCATCTCCCTCCAAGACCAGTAGCTGCCACTTTGCGCTCCCCTCGCATCCTGATTGATTGACGGGTGTGGAATTGCGGACAAGTGATTATGAAGCCGATCTGTGTGTTAGTATAGGAAGAGGTAGGAGGGTGATTGACAGCTTTGTGGTGGTGTGAAACAGCCACAAGTCAAACTTTCCACATACACACACATACAGCACCCTCTAGTCATTTTGACCAGCAGCTGGTGACTGAAACCCTGGGCCCAAAGCGGGTTGTTAATCTCCCGCAGCGTCTTCACACCCATTCGCTCTCATCAACACTCGCTCATGGACAGATTATTAATATCATAGTGGTTGTTTCCTCCCCTCAATCACCAGGGAACCTTGTCAGAGGCTATACCAGCTAGCAGTGGCTCATTCTATAATTGGCAGTACATTTCACATCAACAAAAGAATACATGCTTTCTCAATAAAATGACTATTGGTTTTTATCTCAGCAGTGTAACACACATCTGCAAGGTGCCAAGCTTTAAACACCATTTTGATTATACAGGAGAAAAGATGTTTTCCTTCCTGGTGAGCGCTGTTGAGCATGTTGCTAGCAACACAATATTTTGTTCCTGTCATTTTGAAAGATATGTGATTTTGCCTGACAATTTGGCCCAAAGAAGATGGATCCTAATATCTAACTGTTTGGATAAGTCTTCACATTAATAAATAACCAGCAGGCCAATATCACAGACAATTATGCTAAATGTATCAAGAGAAGCAGAAATTGTGATCAATATTAATATACAATCAATACTATAATGGGTAACACTTTGGGCTCTATCATACACCCGGCGAAATGCAATGCCAGGCGCGACGGCGCAAGTGTTTTCTGCTAGTTTCAGCTTGACGGAGTTATCATTTTCACGTCCAGCTCCACATTGTTTAAATAGCAAATGCACTGGCACACAGTTCGCCCATGGGCGTGCTGGTCTGAAAAGCAGGTGTGTTCAGGAGCATTGTTGGTGTGTTGCTATTTTGAGGAAGTCAAAACAACTGCGCGCAGTATTTTTTGTGTTACACTCTGCTTATTACACACACAGAGACTCGCAGCAGCACACACACATGCCAAATATTAAAAATTAAAGGATTCCTCTCTGGAGAAGCGTTCAGTCTTTCCGCTCGCATGTAAATAGCGAATCCGCCATGGTGCGAGCGCAACTGGCTTTTAAAGGGAATGGGAGATGAGACTCTGATTGGTTTATTGCACGTTACGCCCAAAACACACCCATGACTCATTAGGAGACTAGGGACAACCCTTTTGGACCATGCGCCTGGTGCACCGACCGTTTTTTTCTGTCGTTAAACTAGCAAAAGTGGATTCGGACATGCCCTAAGAGCACCTGCACCATGAGCTTCAGACCATGAGCTCAGATCGTTAAAATCGGGCCCTAAATTTTGATGGACCACTTTAGATATTCTACTAACTATAAGTAATATGTCATATAGTTGTAATGTTACTTATAGTTGGTAGAATGTCTGACTATCGAAATAAAGTGCAACCCTATAATGTTGCAAATACACATTCTTGACTGATGGACGTCAACATACAATAAAGTTTTGTTTGATAATTAGGGAATTAGTACTTCTTTTTCTAGTAAGTATTTTGAGCCTAGGCTGATGTATGAATGTAAAAGAGTAACAAAACTCGAGAGCTTGTAGATTTGAATTTAAGAACTTAATATTCATTGAAATTTACACTCAAAGTTTTGACGTGAAAAGCTGAATGTTTCAATTTGCACATACAGACATAATCAAAACACCCGTGTTAGGAATTCAGAGTTGCAGATAAATAGTCACAAGTGTGTAAAATAACATTTACATAAACAGAAAGACAAACACAAATGTGTATTACATTTAATTTTTACACTTTATTACAGTTTTGCTGTACAACCACAAGTCGGAAATTACAAACTCATAAATCTTTCAGTACAACTTAGCAATCTTAGAAGACATTTAAAACTACATTATTCCTGTTTGCAATATTTACTTATGCACTTGTAAATGCAGAAGCGAGAGAGCAGAACGGGGGGTGGGGCTGAGAGTGGGAATGAAGCCGTGTTATTGGTCGATGCCTGACCAATGAAATTTGTAGCACTATGAATATTTATTAAGTAAAGTTCTAAAATTCAAATCCATAGTCTCTCGGGTTTTGCTGCTTTTTTACCTTCATAGTTATGGGTGTTTGTCCTCAATTCATGGTCTTATTGTGGTCGGTCTGTAATCTTCAGCCATGCTGATTTATTTCCCTGCAAACACACACATAGGCTTGTGTGAAGTTGCAGTATTATTAGGGCAGAGCCATCTTTAGCCACAACCTTGCGGCAGACAATCAGAGACAAAAGCTGGAAAATGACAGGTTTGGCTATGATTTATTTGACAGGATAGCAATTTCTGAAGCCCCCTCAGGCATGATTTCCATACCAGCCCAGTCTGGGAGGTGTTGTGATTGCTTCTCAATCATCCAAGGCAAACACTAATTAGATTTTATTTTGGTCTGTGGAATGAGAGGTCTCCGGTATGGAGGGCTGTCAGTTAGTGTGGCAGTCAGATGAAGGCTACTCTGACACTTTCTCATTCTCTGTGATTGGTCGTTGAGTTGAATATGCACCAATCGCGGATCCTGACACTGAAGTTTTTAACCTGCTTTTAAGGCTTGATTAATTATCACTGAAGAGCCTCAGGTGTGCTGCTGATGGCCGATTGACCCATGTGTGTGTGTGTGTGTGTGTTTCCAGACAGATGCTGCCCTGATGTATGACGCAGTACATGTGGTGGCCGTGGCCGTCCAGCAGTCTCCTCAAATCACCGTCAGTTCTCTACAGTGTAACCGCCACAAGCCCTGGCGCTTCGGCAACCGCTTCATGGCGCTCATTAAAGAGGTGCTGCACATCACACTGTTCATTTAGACTTTATTTTACAGTGTCCTTGTTACATGTATTACATGTACTTACCATAGTAATAACAGTAAAATATGCATAATTACATGCAACTAACCCTCAACCAAACCCTAATCCTAACCCCATAGTATGTTGTTAATTAATATTACTCAGCACTTAAATATACTGTATAATTACAATAAAATAAAGTGTAACCCTGACATGTGACATGTCCTTATTACAGTGTAATTACACAAATACCATTAATATTAAAGGGATAGTTCACCTAAAGATGAAAATTACCCCATGATTTACTTACCCTCAAGCCATTCTAGGTGTATATGACATTCTTCTTTCAGACGAATGCAATCGTAGACATATTAAATAATGTCCTGGCTCTTCCAAGCAGTGAATAGAGAACTTTGAAGCCCAAAAAAGTGCATCCATGCATTATAAAAGTAATCCACACGGCCCCGGTGGGGTTAATAGAGGCCTTCTGAAGAAAAAAGCAAAGCAATACATATTTAAAAAGCTATAAACTAAAATAACTAGCTTCCGTCAGGCGGTCGTACGCATAGATTTATGGTGAAAGAGTGACCCCTGACCTAAAGCATGAAGAGCAAAGGATAGAGCAAAACAAAGCACGGGTCATGAACTAGAAGTCTAAAACAAGAATTTTTAAAGAGAAATGTCAGAGGATGTCAATATAAAGAAGAGGGGCTTGAGTTTGTTGCCCAGTCCTATTTGTTTGAACCACGAGAGGCCTCAAGGCTTACGCTACTCCTGCATCGCGTCATGAGTTACTCTTTTGCCGTAAGTCGACTTGCGTAGGCCGTCTGCCGGAAGCTAGTTATTTTAGTTTTTAAAGTTTTAAATATGGATATTTTGTTACACAAATGCATCACTTCGCTTCAGAAGGCCTTTATTACGCTTGTTCATAATGTTTTCGCCATTGTTTAATACATTACTGTTGCCATGATCAATAGAAAATGTGCTTTCAGCAAGTGTTAATAATGTTAATTGCACCATGTGTTTGCCTTTTGTATTGAAAGTGCAGCAGTTTGCCCTGTACGTTTGTGTGTGTGTGCGTTTGCTTGTTTCTGACCTGGAATACCACTCGATGAGAGCACTGCCATGCAGAAGGCAGCAAATTTATCTTAATCTCTGAAAATGATTCTTCTCCGTGCTATTTTCAGGAAAACTAGGACGGCTAATTTGAACTCTCCTGTCATTCTGCGGCCTATATTTAGACAGACTAAAAAGCCTTCTTTTATTTGCTGTGCATGATATCTTAACCAGCCAGCTAATACCAAAGGCAAACCAAGAGAGATATAAATACATAAAAGCAAAGTGGTCTGCTCTCCGTGAGCCAGTGCATAAATTGACTGAAATCTCTGCTTGTGATGACCCTGCTCCAGACCTTCCTGCCCCCTGCCTTTGGATCTTCTTTGTCTAGACTACAAGTAGAGCCTGGGGCTGCGGAAAGACTGCTGTAGCTGTGCGGAGGTTTTTGTTGGAAAAGATAATTGGAGGGCTGCTTAGTCTGACGACATTTCACCGTCTTTGAAAATGCCAAAGCACTAATCTAGATGGATACCTGGTTCTGACCTAAAAACAGATGCATCGTTTACAGTATACGCACTATGGGGGCTGAAAACTTTTTGATGCATTGCAGTAGTGAATCACACACATACAAAAACACAAATCCATACTGCAACTATCCAGACTGTAGAATTTCACTTTCTCATTGTGTGGCTGGGTTCACACCTCATTTGAATGTTTTCCTTACATACTTGAATCAGGTTTTTTTTGTGTGTTGATGACAGTGAATAGCAGAAATCACACTAATCTGGCCTATAATTTGCAATCTGAGAGCAGCTCAGGCTGCCTTTTAGCTGGTCTTCTCTGTGAAAAAGAATTGATGCAGCGAAACATGAATTTGTGAATACATTATTGCATCCACAGGTGTTTTTATCTTCTGGGGAATACATTTTCATAAAGCACAATTTTACATACTCTCACTAGTTTATTTTGTTGGTCTAACTACATCATGTAGTGGATAAATATACAGTAAATTAAATTTAGCATTACAATTTTGTTGTTTTTGAAAATCATATATTTTAAGCTTTTTTCACATCTAGATGTACCGTAAATACACATATTTTCAAATAATTTTCATGCATAATTTGACACAAATAATGAAAAAATAACATGTTATTGCTATAGAAATACGTAGTAGATACTGTACACCGGATATTGATCACTATCTGATATACTATTATAGTTTTTATTCATATTTTGAATTTTTTTGGGGGGGTTTTTGTAAATTAATTTTAGTTAAAGTTTTAGTAATTTTCTTTTGTGTTTCTGTCATTTTTATTAGATTTTTTATATTGATTCTTAAAGCTGCAGTCCGTTACTTTTTTGGTTAAAAAAAAAAATTTTTTGAGCAAGTACATAACCAGCCAGTGTTCAAAACTATCTCTTTACCTTAGCCGATTCACAGTGGTAAGCTTGTAATAATGTGCTATAATTTGAGTGGCATTGGTAGGTTTCCGCAGAAAATTCGAGCATGCCGCCATTTATCTTTACGTCTTTACGTCACATCTGTATACATACAGAAGGAGTCTGGCTAGGCTATATCGCATGTGAGGATGCTGCAGGTGGCGGATTATTTATAGCCTTTTCTCACAGCAGCTGGAATAATTACATTTATCATTTTGATGGCGGATTGTAATCCAGAAGGGCCAAACGACATCATCAGTGGCAACTGGAGATTCACCCGTAGTCAAAAGCAAAAGATTACACTGTACGGAAACTGAAATCTACAGGTAACGCTAATACACACTAAATACACGAAGTCACGCAATACTAATGTTGTTAACATTAACAATTTGAGAACAGAGTATAACAATAATAATAACTTGCATGGTTTGATGTGAATGAGCTAAGCGATCGTTAGATTTATTCACCACTGGTAGCGCAATTTATTGTAATGCTTTTTTTCTCAGTTAGTCAGAACAAAAGTGGCAGACATGTTTCTTACTTGTTCAGATGACATTTTCCGGTGAAAAGTCTTATTTTGGTCATACTTCCAAGACGTAGATTCTGTGATTCTGAAGTACAATATCCACATAAAGATGATAATTCCGCAAATAACTGCAGGTTTCAAACAGAGATGGCGACAAAGAGGCAAAACTTACGGACTGCAGCTTTAAGTCCCAATAATTATTTTTTTCATCAATGCTGTTTTCAGTTAGGTATGCATGCAGATTTCATGCATGAACAAAACTTCATTAAACATTTTTTGTAGTGTCTTCCATTAAAAATTGCAATAAGCTTTGTCATTTTTGATATGAAACAAAGTCTGAGCTTTCAAATTGTCACTTTTATTATGAAATTCAAACAATAAATAAGGTTTTGTCACTTTTTAATGGGACGTGAAAGATCACTGTAGCGCCTCAGTTCAAGTGTCACATGAACCAATCATCTCTTCATCTTTACTACTTGGCTACATTTAACATTAATGAACATCAGAAGGTTTGTTGAAAGATGGAGTACAACTTACTTAAATATATCATGTCTCATGGCATCGCTCAAACACTGTTTCAACCGCAAATCAATGTTCTCAATGTTCTCAATGTTAAGTGGTCTCTTAATTTTTTCCAGAGCTGTATGTCTCAAAATGAATCGATATAAAATCCAATCGAGAACACAATTAAATCGAATCGTAAGCTTGTGAATCAAAGTCAAATTGAATCGTGAAATTTGATTTTAAAGTGTGAACCGTACATTCTGATAAATGATGTATATTCACGGTTTGGCCAGAAAGGAAGAATTCACTGGATGTTGCAGGTTGGCTATAATGAATACTTTTTTTTATACCTCCAGGCCCACTGGGACGGCTTGACTGGACGGATAAATTTCAACAGGACCAATGGCCTGAGGACAGATTTCGATCTGGATGTGATCAGCCTGAAGGAAGAAGGGCTAGAGAAGGTGCTGAATTCCTCTGGTTTCATATGTCCTTAGTTATGTACCTGCTGTCCTTCATAAAGACAAATGTGTGTAAATTTGAAAATATACACACTTACCCAGCCATTTAATGACAGACAATAAAAATCCTCCACACACACACACATATACGGAGAGCCTCTAACCTCCCAGTTCTCTTCCACATGTCTCTGCACCTTCATGAATAATTTATCCCATTAATAATAAGGCCCTCAGTAGCCCTTTGGCCTTATGAAGTCTGAATTAAACAGGTGATTTGCAATTACAAGCTACAGGCTGTGTGTTTTCTGAAGTACTTTGTTTTTTGATGGTTGAACGTGCGTGAACGTCTGCACTTTGTTATCTTGTTTTGAGTTGTCAGCTCTCAAAAGGGTCCTCTGAAGTAAATGAGATGGTTTTAAGAAGGGAGGAATGGGATTGCAGTCCTTTGGTCCACTGAAGCAATTCTCATTTACTCGCTCTCTTTTTTTCCATCCCTCCATTTTGCTCTCTTATTCATCACCTAAGCCTCTGTACAGATAATGTCCCAATGAGTAAAGAACCCAGACAACATTCACTAAAGCGTCTCGTCTATGACTGTAGCCTTGCTTCCCTGAGAAGGGAATGAGATGCTGCTTCATTATATTGACACTATGGGAATGCTTCTGCGTGACTGCCTCTGAAGCATGTGTGAAATCACTTCAAACTCATTGTTAAAACATAGTCCCGTGACAGATGACGGCTGTAAGTCACTCCGAGGCATGCAGGAATTATGGAAAAGTGACAGCATCAGGGATCCAGGGTTACATTCGTGACTGAGACGTTCCCTTTTGAGGGAACTCAACGCTGCTCCACAATGTTGACGCTACAGGAACATCCACACCCAATACGCCATACTGAACAATTGCCTGCCCAAAAGTTGTGAATTGTAACGAGCACAAAACTCGAGTTGCAGGCATTTGAGAGCCTGTAATAGATTCCATATCTAGGCTATAGAACCTGATGAAGGTGTGTGGAGAGTACCAGCTTGCCTAATCACAAACATCCTGAAAGAAAACCCCAGATAACAAAACCTTAGAGGAAACCATACACCTAGTAGAATGGGCTCTGATGATTTAGGATGAAGGAAGACCACGCACTGAAATTGCCCCAACAATCTATTTGCTTATGCGTTGCCCTAAGATAAAAGCAGTCCTGAAGGAACTCCAGCGCTGAACCAACCGGGCAGTTAACTGGATCCAAATGGTGCTCTCTGCACATAAAATTAAAAGAGTTTGCACTTTAAGTTAAACAGTTCCCTTGTGGAGGGAGCTCTAGAGTTAAGGATGGTCTTAACAACTTTAGTTGAGAGACCAGAGTTCAAGTGTTGATCCCCCTAAGGGGCCTCTCCAGAACTACCGGGAGCAGAGCGATCAGGGGAAAAGTGTACAGGCGTAGCCTTGGCCACGTCTGAACCATGGCATCCAGTCCCAACGGAACTGGATGTGTGAGGGAGAACCAGAGCGGAGAGTGCAAACAATCCACTTCCAACTGGCCAAACTACCTCTAATCAACTGCCTTGACAGGATGTCTGCATGCTGATTCAGGTGCCCAGGGATGTAAACTGCCCTCACCGAGAGCAGCTTGTCCTGCATAGAGAGTGTGACCGCAGACCCCTCCCCCCCTAGTGATTTATGAATATGACTACCGATATGTTGTCTAAGTGGACAAGGACATGGTAGCCTTTGAGATCCAGGAGAAAATATCTAAGTGCTAGAAATACAGCCATCATCACCAGGCAATTTATGTGCCATAAAGGATTGTCGAATGTCTGTCTGGGACCACACCCTAGCCCATGAAGTAAGCGTCTGTCATTAGCATCTTATGACCCAGCACATGAATACTGGTCAAAACCAAAGGCCTCTTTCACTTCCTGATGATGAGAAACAGGTTGACACTTAGGGACAACCTCTTGGTCTTGAGTCACTACTGCATTGGTTTCATGTTTAGAATCACATTGGACACGACTGCCATGAGTCCCAACAGTCTTTGAAGCTGTTTTGCAGTGCGTTTCCACCGCAGGAACTTTCCCCAGGAACTAGGGACTTTGGGGTGGTTTCGACTGCAGGGACCAGGATTTTCCCCTCAAAAAGTCCCTGCTCGCGAGATAGTACTTTTTTAAAGTTCAGGAACTTTCAGGGGCGGGACTTGGGCGATGAACATGCTGTTTTATTTCAACCACCATTTTTAAAAGTCTGTTGCGGTGTGTGCAGTAAGAGTTGTTTACTATTCGAATCAACAGTGATTTTTAAAAAATATACGACTGATGGACCGATGACGAGGTTCAGGCTTTATTAAGCTTAAATGCGGAGGACGAAATCCAGCGGGAACTGGAAAGTTGCGTACAGTCCTACATCACTGGACTAATTTGCCTAATCTTCACTGTACTTTTGACGCAGACAGCAACAGGTCTGGGGGAAAAAATGTCCTGGGACAAATTGTTCCGGGTAATTTCAGTGGAAATGGGGCTTTAGCCTAGCCGGTAACGCTTTAGATTACAGCCCGGAAAGTACTGCGTAAGTAAAACGAATTTACAGCGTAACTTTCGGTAATTATAGTGTAATTATAAAGTATGTATGTGTAGGTATAAGGGAACAATGTGTAATATTTGGGAAATAAAGGGGTAACTACCAGGAGAATTAACACATTATTTATTAAAGGCTGTAAACTAAAGTGGTGTTTGTTACCTTCTTCTTTCATGTAGGTACAGGGTAAACACAATAAAAACACGTACATAATCTGATATCACTCGGAAACATTTATTTGAAAAACAACTTTCAAAACAGATTTATGACACTTCTTATTCATTTATTCATTTTTTAAAATAAACGTTTTATTTCAAATACTAATGTCCTGACATAAAAAAGCACGTTTTGTCGCTTTTTTGTTTCTCTTGCTTGGCTTCTCCCCCTCTTGTTCCTCTTCTTCATTTTTTTTATTTCTACTGATGGAATCCCATGTCTTTTGCTATTCTGAATTAATATTTATTAAAATAAAAAGTACACCCAGAACGGAACAAAGATGAAACTCGCGCATGAACGTCATGAAAGCTTGAAGCTTCACGTTGCTCTTTACTCATATTGCACGTGCTGGTAACAGTTGGCCGGAAGCGGAAATATTGTCCGTCTCTGTATTCCTGTCTTGTTTGTTTCTCATTGCTATTATCATATATTATATTATTGTTTGTTTACTCTTGTGAGCATTAATAAAATAAAAAATAAATAAATAAAAACCGACGGCATCTTACATCCGCGTGACTAGAGTTTCTCGGCACGCTCACGTCACGCGTCACGTTACGTCAAGCATGAACTTAATCCTCTCATTCATGCGCAGGTGACTGTGGGTCGGAAGCGATAGTCTACAGTTTAAAAAATGTAAAATATTGGTATTTTTTTTTTACAAACACTTATCGTTTCACTTCAGAAGACATTGATTCATCCATTGGGGTCATTTGGATTACTGTAGTTATTGCTGTATGTGCTTTTTGATGCTTCAACTTTTAGGAACCCAAATGAGTTTTCATTATCAGAGATTATTTATTTTACTGTGTTCATCTGAAGAAAGAAAGTCGTATACTTCTCGGATGGCATGAGGGTAAAAGACGAGTAAGGTTAAATGGTGAGGACATTTCTGGGTGTACTGTATTTTCTTTTAATAATAGCTAGAGACATGGGATTCCTGCTTAAGATTTATCTGTGGCAAGAACGAAAAAGAAGAGGAACAAGAGGAGCATGAAGCCAAGCGAGAGAAACTAATAAGAAGTGTCGTAAATCTGTTTTGAAAGTTGTTTTTCAAATAAAGATTTCCGAGTGATATCAGATTGTGTACGTGTTTTTATTGTACTTACCCTGTAACTACATGAAACAAGAGGGGAACAAGCGCCACTTACCCTGTAACAACATGGATAATTACCCCTTAATTAAAAAAATACTTACAGTATAAATAATGTGTTAATTCTCCTGGTAGTTCTCCCTTTATTCCCCAAATATTACATATTGTTCCCTTATACCTACACATATGTACTTTATAGTTACACTATAATTACCGATAGTTATGCTGTAAATTAGTTTTACTTACGCAGTACTTTCCGGGCTGTAATCTAAAGCGTTACCGCCTAGCCTGATCTTGCCTACGTCTGAGAGAATCGACTTGATAGAGCAGGGGACAGACATGCCTGCATCGGAGTCGAGTCTCATATCACTTCTAGAAAAGTAGTTCTCTGAAATGGAGAAAGCACATTCTTCTTCTAGTTTAGTCTTAACCCCAAGTACCTCAAGTGCCCAGACTGAGCTAGAATAAATCAGTCATTATTATAATTGAGCATTCCCCTGGAATCGCAACAGAGCCAGAGCTGCATTCATGCACTCCGTGAAGGTGCGAGTTGACAAGGCTAGGCCGAATGGAAGAGCCCGATATTGGTAAGCTTTGTTCCCGAAAGCGAACCTGAAAAACTGTCTGTGATGGATTGAGAAAGTAAGCATCTTCTATTGTAACAAACCAGTCCTCGGACTAGATTTGGGACACAATACGTTTCAGCATTAGCATCTTGATCCCGTAAATCCAGAGGGCACGGTTCAGATGATGACAAGTGCTTCAGACGCAGTCACACCAAAGCATTCCCATAGTGTCAAAATTCTGACGCAGCATTGAGTTACCTCTTTTTTTGTATCATGTCATAGATTTTTGAAAATATTGTGGGTTTTTTTTTCAGATTGGGACATGGGATCCTACAAGTGGTTTGAACATGACTGAGAACCAGAAGGGAAAGGCAGCCAATGTGACTGACTCTCTCTCCAACAGATCGCTGGTGGTGTCCACTATACTGGTAAATAAAATTAGTCTTTTATCTTTTATCGTTTCTACGCACTTTATTTCTTCTAGTTTGCATGCATAATATTTCAGTGATTGCCCATAAGTGTGAGTAAAATAAATATAGAAATAATTTTCTTAATCAGTATGTTTGTAACATATAGTCCACTGAGAGGCAAGTTTTCTGAACCCAAGTGCAGTCTTTATTAAACTTCTTAAATCTTAACATAAATCAAAATGCAAAACATAGAACAGAGGCTTGGCAAAACAATAAGCACGGCACGGCACGGCACGGCACGGCACGGCACGGCACGGCACGGCACGACTTGACATGAACTCACCAAACAATGGGTACTACATTCAATATCAGACAAGGACCATGACAAACATGAGGGTATAAATACACAAGGACTAATGACAAGACAAGGGACACCTGTGAACAATGATTCACCAATAAACCAATGACAACACGATAACAGAACACAAGACAAAGGAGCACATGGCAGGATCACATGAGGGCAAGGAAATCACATGACAAGACCAGGAAGTGCATGGCAAGACATGACAGTGAACATGGCTAAACTAAACACATGAAACATAACCAAAAACACCCTGTGACAATGTTTGTCTTATTTTACCTGTAAAATTGAAACATTGAAACCTGAGTGTAAAACTAACATCCATAAAATAAAATTAGCTTGATATTATATATTATAAATATATATTTTATTGCTCCTTCACCTTCTTTTCTCAGATTTCTCTGATATTTGAAGCCAAAGGCAGCTCACTCATGTCAGATCGCACTATCATAGTCCCTGAGTGACGGAATACTCGAGGTTTGTGGTTTGAGGCTGTTCCAACCATTCCGGTCTCTCCAATCAGGATAGGAGCTTTATTCCTGTCATCGTTTCAAACGCTATGCCTATTGATGAAATAAACTAAGAAAACTCTTCAATTTCTGTAGAGACAATTGTATAAGTGCACTACTCTTTGAAGTATCTCACTGTTCTCGTTTAAGTGTCAGTTCTATGAGTTAGGAGTGCTATTAGTAGTCTTCTTTTAAACAAAAAATTATAGAGTATGCTTTCAGTCTACTTTTTACATGGTTATTGGAGATATACTTAACTAAATTATGCTTAAGCATGCTTAGCTTATACTTCTACTTAATCTTTTGATTGAGATATACTTAAGTATAATTAAGTATTCTACTTTAAATCTACTTGACTTATACTGAAACATATACAGAAAAGTCTAAGTATATTTGACTTTCTTTTTCTTAAACTTTTGATCAGAGTATAATTATTCTAAGGCCTTGTAGTTGTGTTTGCTCTTTTGATTAAATACTTAAAAACACTTAAAAATGGAAAATACCTAAAATAAAGTTCCAAGTATTCCTTATGTCGTAAGTATATCAGCACTAATAGTATACTTGTATGTGTACTATTTCAATACTTTTTTAGAGTAAACTGCACTTTTTAGTTTATAAAAGTGTACTTTTAAATATACTTTAAATGTAGTAGTAGAACATTTTGAATGTGCAACTAGTTTAAATCTAGCTTTTTTAGAATGGCAACTATACTAGTGAACTTATAGGTATATTGTTAGTTCACTAGTCATATACTTCTAACCCATTTTTAGTTTATGAAAGTACACTTTGAAGAATACTCTCAGTAAACTGCTATTTTAATATTTTTTATACTGCAAGTATACTTGTAAGTTTTCCTTAAGTGAACTTAACATTTACTACTTATCGTTTACTATTTTACATATTTTTGCACTTTAAATATGCACTGAAAAAAATGAGTGTGTTCAATATAAATACTTATCCCCCTATTCTACAGACAATTTCTATTGAAGAGATTGGCAACCTTTTTGTCATTAAGTGACTATTTTAATGCATAATTGTATAGCACGTTGTGTTTAACATAATCATTTCACATCAACCACGTTATACAAACTGGCTTATTTGAGTACTAACATGGAAATAGTGCAGCATCTTAAATATTTCCAAAGCATTTTATTATTTTTTTAAATACTGTTTAAAAGCCTAATTTGCTAAACCCGTATGTGTATGTGAATGGTGTATTTTGCTCATTACTGGCTACGTTTACATTCACACCTTTTGTTTCAATCTGAATTTATTCATTCTGATTGAGGAATCCGAGCATACTAGCTATGTTTACAAGGACAATTTTTGCTTCAATCTGAATGAATTCGTTCCGACTCATGAATCCAAACGTAGTGTTTACATGATCAGCTAAATAAAGTGATCGGGTTGATGTGCGCGTTTATATGTCACATGTTTCTGATCGAATTTAATATTTTGACATGCGCACACTGCAGTTTCCATAGTTGTTGCATACTGAACATCCTTTTAAAAATCAGACTTAATATTTTTCTATTTTGGGTCCTAATTAGGTGACGACGAGCATGTGAAGCATTGAGCCGTGCTGTTTGTTTTTATCCGGCAGTAAAAACGCTCATTCCCATGCCCAAAACCAGTCGTCTGTGGATGAGAGTCCGAAAACAAGGACTGGTGGGACGTTGTCCTGCTCCACTTCACAGACGATGAGTGGAAAGAGAATTTCAGATTGACAGGACACTCATTTATGACACTATTTATCAGGAAGAACAGCTCGTTCCGTGTGTCATCTGTCATTACGCTATTTCTACGTCATTGCACATGCGCAGTACTCTCAATTTCGGTTTTCAATCCAATCAAGTGTTTACATGTCCTATCGATCGGATTACGAAAGGAATAAACCATCCTTTACAATCAGATCTGACCAATTTATTCTGACTGACGTGGTTACATGTGAGTTTTTTATTCCGATTGTGCTCAGTAGGGTCCATGTAAACCCAGTAAAGTGATCAGGTTGATGTGCACGTTTACAAGCTTCTCAGAATTGATTTTTTGACATGCACACACTACACGAATACAGAGTTTCCCCGCTGTTTGTGCATACTATTTTTATGTGCATACTATATGAGACTTAATATTTATCTATTTCGGGCCCTGATTAGGAGACGATGAGCACATGAACCGTTATGCCGTGCTGCTTTTATTTATCAATCAGTAAAAATATCCCTTCTTGAACCAATAATAAAGTGTCTGGATGAGAGTATGAAGTGCGGACTGATGGGAACAGAAATTGTGATTCACACTTCAAGCACGCACTGCTGCCTTGATCTGTGTCGAGTGATGAGTGGCTCGTGATGTACAGTGGTTGCATGTTTGTTGCAAGTTTAATTCTTACTCTTTAATTGTATTTATAGCTCCTAACTTAATATCACTGTGTGCCAGTCAGGAATGAAATGTATTGAAATACCTCAAAATGTAGATCCCGGTGTGAAGGATTTTATAGTATCTAAATGAAATACATGCATCTCTCTCGCTATTGCTCCCGTGCCCGTGATTTTTGCACACGTACCATAGGTTGCCGACCCCTGGTTTATGCCACAAGCTGATGTGTTGTGTCAAACAATGTCACAAACTTGCATTAAAAATGCTTTTTGATTGAATTGATGAAAACGAAATGACAACATAAAGGTTAACAGGATTAGTGTCACAGGAAACAGTCAGTCAATTGACATTTGTGGCAATCTCTGCATTTTTTGTCCCTTTGATCATGCAGAACGACAGTATTCTGAGTCAGAAAATAAAAAAGGAAAATGTCTTCTCTGCTTTATGCCTCTAAATTCCTTCACTGTTGCATCACTCAGTGTTTCTGATGATGGGCTTGCTGTCAAACTGTTTCAAATATTAGAACATATTTATAGATTTCAAATGAAGATTTAATAAGTCAGTAAGAGGGGAATGCATTTTCTTCATTGCTTTGAAAGGCGTAACTTACCTACTGTCACGATCCACTGGATCTAAGTGTGAGGCGAGTTATGAGAGTGATGATCAATTATGTTTTCAGTATGGAAGTGGCGGTGGCATCATTATTGGAATATTAGCAAGGGAGTCTGTGAATTATGTGATGCTTTGCGGCATTATTTATCTCTTTTAAGAACATTACATGCTATTTGATAAAATTAGATAATTTCAAAAGATTGAAAAATACTAGAGAGGAGCCTATTTACTGTTAATTATACATGTATGTTTGAATAAATTTGTCATGAAGATTTGTCAAGTAATGTACCAAATGATATGCTCCCTGTATAGTTTATAGCATTATTTGGGAGAGATTGTTTTTCTCCTTAAAGAGTACATAACCCACACAGTTTCTGCCTCATGTTAATCTTGAGTACCTATAGAGTAGTATTGCATCCTTCATATCTCTGAAGAGTCTTTAGTTTTATCATATTTATAAAAGACAGATACGCTGTACCAATTCTTTATGAAAACAGCCGAGCTCGTGCAGGCATGCAGTGGGCGGAGCTAAAGAGTCACGAGCACACACACACACACACACACACACACACACACACACACACACACACACACACACACACACACACATACATACATACACACACACATACACACACAATACATCTTGGCAATATCCCTGGATAACTTTCGATTCACTATACGTTGGTGTTGTTCACATTATATGCACTTACGTGCCGACAAAACACACACATTTGATGCAGTTTCACTCACCGCCTACAGTTTCCACTCATGACCGGGAACAAACACACACACTTGCAGAACTCCTGCTCCTGAAAAACAAACTGCATCCACTGTTTCCTTCTTTCCGTCACAACCAGAAACACATTTCTTTAGTGACATTGTTGATTTTGTGGTCTAAAAACAAAATGCCAGCACTGCCGACGGCTTCTGTAACCCTAATGAAGCTCGTTGATGGACGTGCTCCTGCTCTCGCTCTGGTTGATGTGTGCGTATGTGTGTGTGTGTGTGTGTGTGTGTGTGTGCGCGCTCATCCAGGAGAAGTCCCTATACAAGGAATTCCACCCTTTATGATGTCACATAGGGCCATACTCGGAAAAAAACTTCCGAAACGTATTCGAAGGATACTGAAGGAGTGTATTTTGCACAGAAATACTAGTCATTCGTTCAACTCGACTCCAACTCTTTTACAGTGTAATTAAGTCATGCATGAAATAGCATTAGACCATCCCCGTTTAATTAAATCAAACTATCGGTATCAGCAGATATTCTGAATAGTCAACTATCGGCTGAGAAAATTAGTATCGGTCCATCTCTAATCATTATGTAAGATAAAGTGGTTTAACTAAAGCCCTATTCGGACGGAATTTGTTTTACTAGGGTATATGGAGTAATGTAATTTTACCACAGGACGTCTGTAATATTAATGGCCAATTCGCACGGGATAAGAAATCTCAGTAAAACTAGCAGAAGTGGGAGGAGTAACTCGATGTACGCACCGCCGTCTCCTCCCTGTCGTCATGTGCAGAGGTGTAAAGAGTACCTGAAAACCATGCTTGAGTAAAAGTACAGATTCCTTACAGAGAAAATGACTCCATTACAAGTTACAAGTCACCAACTCCAATACGACTTGAGTAAAAGTCTTAAAGTATCTGATTTTAACAGTACTTAAGTATTTTACTCGTGCGGAATGTAGGCTCAAAGCACTAGTGCTCGACACCGGAGAGACACACCAGTGAAAATAAGAAACTTGTAAGATGAGAAATCATGTTTATTTTCTAAAATCGAAATAAAACTAAACGCCTCAATATTGCAATAAATATTAACAAAGTCGACACAACAGCCTCTTAAACGTCTACAAACTCTCAAGTCTCAGTTATGCTCAAGTGCACAAAAAGGCCATAAGTAAACCAATATCCTTCAAAAAGCTCTCGTCAATATAGCGGATAAATAAAATAATGTTAAGTAAAATTTACTTTAACTGGTTTCAGCCTCATCACCGGCTGCAGTCATGTCCTCATCTCATAAATCAAACGCCTGCGATTCAGCAACTACCTGCTAATGCACTCAGCCTCGTTGACAAGTTTGTGTGAGTAAAGGCACAGATACATAGTACCTGGTGAATGGGATTTTGCTTCTTTATAGCAGAAACTAACTGCTGCAGAAAAAGTTAGGTGCCATGCAAAATGTAATGTGTAACTGCATTACTCATCACAAATGTATTGGAATAAAAAGTACATTTACTTGTTCAAAAATGTAGTCAAGTACTGATACTCAGTACAACTACTAAATGGCCAAAAAGATACTTAAGTACAGTAAATAATTACATTTACTCAAATACTTTACACCACAGGTCATGTGCGTATTAAAGTTGCTTCCTGATATCACGTGCGCAAACGCATATAATCTATATATAACCTATATATAACAGTTAGGTCCGGTCGAACGATTTATTAATTAAATTAATTAAATTCTGATTGGATTCTGTTGATAATAGGCACTTACCTAAAGCTAAAAGAAGTTTCGTGCCTCTCTGACAAGTGCTTTCGACCCTTTTTTTTTATCTGAATGGTAATCAGAAAACACTTGAGGTTTGGCACAGATTTGTCCCACTGCCTAGAACGCAACTGAATGCTTTTTTAAGCGCCTTCATATTTTAAAAATCGTGGAAAACTACTTTTAAACAGGAAATGACGGAATATTTACGTACATATTTACAGCGGGTCTATTCGCAAAGAATTAGTATTACCTGAGGTAATTTTCCAGACCTTTTTACGGAAGGTAAAAGTCGCCGTAATCTTAAGTGACATTGTCCGTAATGAGATCCCCACCTCTCTATGTTAAACTAATCCCGTCAGAATAGGGCTTTAGATGTGCTTCAGAACTCCAAGATATTCCTCCCACAGTAAGTTTACTTTTGTCAATAAACTCAAGACAAAAGGTCAAATTCTTTAAACTGAGTGTAGTGTGAGTGTTTTCATTCTCTCTCAGTGACCAATCAGAATGCATTAAATGTTACAAATGCTAGTTGTCTGAGTCAGGCGGCCAAGGATCAAAGCTGTCATGAATAAAAAGGAGAGAAAGCGTGAGAGGAGACTGCTGGGAGGGGTGAATGCTGAGCGGTGAATGTCAGTCCTTACATGAAAGTTTAATGCCCTCAGGTTTGCCTCTGAAGCCGTCGTTGTGCTGCTGCAGAAAGGAAATTGTTATTAATAGGCTGTGAGCAAACATGCTGCAGGTTTGCCCTAACATTTCTAAAAAAAAAAGGCATGAAAGTTGAGTTGAGAGAGCTTAAATTATGTTTGCCCCCTTAAATTTATTTAAGGGGCATTTTTTTACTTGTCTAAGGACAATTTTTCTAAACGTATTATTACATGTTTGTCATATTTTGTCTTCATAACTCTTAAATGTAATAAATAAATAAGAATAAAATAAGACACTATGGGCTAGATTTACTAACAGCTTGCGTCAGCACAAACCCTCTTTTGGGATCAGGATCAGGCAGGATTTACTAAAGACACGCAGTGAAAAATTAGCGCTGAAAAGGCGTGGACAGGGTTATATTCACGGCTGATCTTATTATGCATTTGCACATACATATGCATACATATAAATATGCTTTTGTAGGAGTTTCCCTTTTAGACGCAGTATTTAGATGACTCATGTAAAGTGATTTACTAAGGTTTTGCGCTAGTCAGTTTACTGGTGTTATTTACCACCCAAAAAGCATGTCTTAAAGCAACACTATGCTACATTTGCTCACGGTTCTCCCATGTGGTTGATAAGCGTAATTGTCTGTTACTAGTGTCGTAAATACTGTCGCTGTATAAGCTTCCCCGTGGGCAGCGCAATACACGTGAATTTTTTTTTTGACTAAGCTCACGGAACCGGCGAATGCAGAAACCTCGTTTGGAAACCATGTCCACCGACCAGGTAAAGTACCTTGTGTTACACTATGTTCTACAAATATCATTACACAGTTTTATTTATTGTTACTCCAGAATTGAAAAGTACAATGACAAAAAGAACGGCAGTATGTTAGCCTAGTTTTTTTGCTCGCATAGTTCGTATATAGCATTGTTTGCAAGGGGTGTACTTTGTATAATAGAATAAAATGCGCAATCATGTAGCCATAATGTCCATAATAGTCTATACATTGGACAATGTCATATATGTTTATAAGGCTGTGAAGTAACAGCCTCTTTATTTGAATAGACGTGAAGTAGACTGGGGAATTCGTTTTTGGATTTTGGGTGTCGAAAACAGACATGGTACTCATGGTTACAGCCAGTGTCCGAAAAATATTCACTATTTTGGGAGCGCTCTAGGTTACAGACTTTACTTTCCATCTAGCCACTACAACTGCCTCTTTCAGCTCGCGCCACCAAGTGTAAGCCCGTCTGATATTGATTCGTTTCCAATCACTCTCTCTCTTTTTTCTTTGCTTCCTGACAAAACCCTCTTTGGTTTCTTTGCTGGCTCTACCATGGCGTTGGTTTTGAGACTTGCATATTAGATTGTTTCGTCGTATAATTACCTGTTGGCTAACTCCACCCAGGCTACGAGTAAAATATGTGACGTATGCCGTAAAGCAGGTCACACTCTTCCGCTGGCAGAGTGGCTGTGTGTACCTTACAGAGTGTGGTTGTAGCCGCTAGGAGGCTGCTTAGGTATCAGCGGCGGTAGAATTAGTCCGGTTAAGAGTTGCCCTACCTAGTTCCTAGTTTTAAGGTTGAAAAACGACATAGTGTTGCTTTAAACTAGACACTAATTTACGCTGCTCTTGGTAGATTGCGCTGGTCATTATGGAAATGATTTTTCTGCGTCTGTGTTTTTTAATTTGTGCGTCATGAGTAGATCACACGCTGAACTTTCCACTCCCATCAGCGTTTTGTTGCGCTCTTGCACTAATTTGCCGAAGCTCAGAAGCTGCATCTGTTTAATGCAGCTCAGAGGTGGTATGAATGCATTTACACTGCATTTACAAATGCATAATTAATGTTATGAGATAATATTACATTTTGACTATAGACAGTAAAAATATAACAAGAATGTATAAACTGGCAGGAAGTCACCTTTACACCGTGTCCTAACTACACACGACGCGAAAAGATTCCAGCGAAAAGCAACTTGTCTGTCCACACCAGACGCGACTACGAGATGCAACAAATCAATCAAAAACCACAGCCAATCAGAACAGCGTGTGGGCGGGCTCTCGCGACAAGTGTACGGCACCAAAGATTAATCTTGACGGCACTTGCAAGGAAATGGATAAGTAGCCTACAATAATCAAATTCACCAATATTACACTATTTAAACATTACTAAAATACATACTGAGTTACTAAAACAATCTTTGTCATTGAATATACTTAACGTTCTTGTTTCCATTTGTTTAATTTCAAGATTTGAGGTGAATTATCCATTGCTGCTTTTAGGACGACTACGTTACAAAGCTGGGAGCACTAATGATATTCAAAGTCACATTACACGCTTTTAACATGAAATAAAGCACATTACAAAAATTACCTGAGGATATCATTGCCATGTTTTGTGTTGTTGTTCCAGCCGCGACGTTTCAGAAATAGAAACCATTTCTAAAATCGTGGCTGGTTAGGACAAAAACTCAAATTAACATGGAAAAGATGCCTTTTATCGTGTGCCGCTGACTCGCGTCGCGTGTAGTTAGGACACGGTGTTAATGAATAAGTCATCGGCTCATTCAACCAATTCATTCAAAAAGGCTGAAGAAAGTGACTGTCTTTGAATGGGTCATTGAATCATTCACTCAACCAATTTGTTCAAAAACGGAGATTGATTTAGTAATGAACCACTATGGTGTATTGAATTGTTGTGTTATTTTTGCAACAAAGTTCATTTCTGACCATGCTATACTATATCTGTTCACTGACTTTGCATAAGACCATTCATAAGGTTGGCCTGTTTTAATATTTGTAAAAATTGCTGTATTATTATTTTTTCTTCTATGTTAATGTAAACCTGACAAACGTTGGCCTTGTAAACTTGTTTCCAGGCAGATAGTGGTTAGGGATGGAACGATTACCGGTTTCACGATAAACCACGATAAAATGCACCGACGGTTAGTAATATCGTTTAAAATTTTATTATAATTAAAACCGTGTTTGATTATCACGATTTTGAAAACTCGCGGTAAATCCTGTCCAGCCAGCATCAGTCTAGTGCAGGCGCAGCGCGCAACGTTGTTTTTTGAATGAGAAGATGATGGCGGAAGGCAGTGACAGCGCTCAGGAGATTTTTCAGCCTGCGAAACTTCAAACACTTCAAATCTGCGAATGCAAGGCAATGCAAATGGACTTTGCAAGGCAAATGGACTTTGACCTCAATACCAAAACTACGTCTGGGAAATAATAACGTGAAGCTAGAGCCAAAGACGAACGAACACGTTCAGACAAGACTAGGGTGACATTTAAGGGATAATAATGTATATTCATTGTACACTTATTACACAGATTTTCTTTACCACATAAATAATTACGGGGACATATTGAATTGAGATTAATGTTTTAAATCTTGCCTGTTTATAAATACATTTTGTACAGTGTACGAAACAATCGTCCAGACAAGATGATCACAACAAGTTATAGTAACAATTATAGTAGTATTAATAGTAAAGTCCTCTGATTTCATTTTCAATACAATCAAAAATAGACACGCAAGTTGCATTTGAATGAACGAGAGCGTGCGTCCGTTGTGACACATGGATCTGCGCTGTGTTATAATGCGTTGCTATTGACGACAGACATTATAAGGAAGGAAATCCCACAGAACAGAATCTTGCTTTAAAAAATATGCTTGTTTTATTTGTTGTTTGTACACTTTTCATCTCATTTGAACAAAACCGTGATAATATTGATAACCGTGATAATTTGGGTCACTGTAATCGTGATATGAAATTTTCATACCGTTTCATCCCTAATAGTGGTTGCTAGTTTTTTATGCCATAAGCATCCGATGATGAATAGTTTACTCACACAGATTTTGTCTTATTTTCTTATCTTCCAGGATGTTTTGTTCTCCAGGTCTGTGATTATTAGCTGAATGTTTTCAGCATTACAATTTTAACCAGCAGTCTAGGGCTGTTGAGTTCAGGAAGCAGTAGTTCAGTGTCGTTTGTAGCTTTGCAACGGGATTCAATTGCCCCTTAACCTCCAGATATTACTCTGTCTGGATGTGCACTGCTGCACAACCAATTGGACATTTGATAAAACTGGGGTTTATTTTTAAAAAGGTATGAAAGAACCAGTATCATTTGTTTCCAAGAGTCAAAATATTTTTAATTAGATGGCGAGTAATGGAAGGTGACTTAGCCTTTAGGGGTAGTTTCTCTCCCATCTGCCCAATGGATTACTGGTTTAATTAGAGTTTTTATTCTCTCAATTGCTCTTTTATGAGTTTAGATGCAGTATTTGCTGTTCTGGGGGAGGTTGAAGTATAAATTGTCTAAGGCAGTTTAAATGCTTCTCAGACAGATATGTAACATTACATTTACATTTATGCATTTAGCAAACTCTATTATCCAAAGTGACTTATATAATCAGAAATATAATCAGTTTATTAAATAGTATTCCAGGTTTATTTGAAATTTAGATTCAAGATTAAACTTTGCCCTTGCCTCAGATTTTCTATTTGGGAACATAAAGTGTTAGCAGATATTAAGCAGACAGTCTACTAATACTCTAATGAGAGTTGATGTAGTTGACATGTAGTTGCAGAGTTACTTATAGTTAGTAGAATGTCTAAAGTGGACCATCAAAATAAAGGGCCCTATCATACATCCGGCGCAATGTGACGCCAGGCGCAAGGCAAGAGTTTTTTGCTAGTTTCAGCCCGACACAGTTATCAATTTTACGTCCAGCTCCACGTTGTTTCAATAGCAAATGCACTGGCGCATCTGTTCACCCATGGGCGTGCTGGTCTGAACACCAGGTGTGTTCAGGAGCATTGTTGGCGTGTTGCTATTTTGAGGCAACTACAATTGCAGTATTTTTTGTGTTATTTAAAGGGCATGTTATTTAATATGCGCCTATAGGCGGTGCACAACGCACATACACTCTGCTTGTTACACACACAGGGACGCACAGCAGCACACACATTTTTAAATATAAAAAATAAAAGGATTCCTCTCTGGAGAAGCGTTCAGGCTTTCCACTCACAAATTCCTCCATGTAAATAGTGAATCCGCCATGGTGCGAGCGCAACTGGCTTTTATGGCTGTTATGCCTGTACAGTGTATGTTGCACTTTAACCCACAAGCGTCCTTCACAGAGCAGCCCTTAATGAGTCCTTCATGGACAAATTTAGGCACAAATGTCACAGGTGTGATCCTAAATGTTTTTTATTTTTATAAATGTCGTATCACTACATTCAATAAAATAAAAACACTACATTTATGCATTTCTTTTTCTTTTCATGGAAAATATGTTATGTTTATTTTATTTTTTTACTTCAGTAAAAATATTCATTCCAGTAAGTTGACATCTGGTGACATTTATTGGTATAAAAATAGCAATTACATGAAATATCAATGGCCACTATATGGCTGTAGTAACATAGGCTGAAATCTATAAACCAATGTTGTGACAAACTTAACCTCTTAGGTTTTAGATTTTATCCCAAGTTAAAATTGTAGAATTAATAAAAAAAACAACAAAACATTTTTGTTGGGTGGGATTATACAAAGATGCCATAATATACCATACAGACAAATCTGACCATGCTATAAGCAAAAAGACAAAGTAGGAGACTATGTGTGTGTGTGTGTGTGTGTGAGTGAGAGAGAGAGAGAGAGAGTTTGCCACATTGAGAATGTTATATAGGCTCACCCCTTCATTTATGTGTATGTATGATCTGCATTGTGTTGGATTTATTGATTTTTATTGGACAAAAAAATAAATTATAGTCTCACCCATTAATTTCCTATGGGTACACACTTTTGTCCACAAAGGACCAATTAAGGAGGTTTTTTTCCAACTGTGTTCAGGTGGTTAACTTAGGAAAAGTAGCCAAGTCTTGTACCACTCAGATTAAGGAAACATGTAAAAAATACACACATGTCCACAAGGACCATTTAGGGTTAAAATCAAAATAAAGAAAATATTGTGGAAAATATTCCTTTTATATTATTTTATATTCATATCAAATCAGTGTCTTCAGGGGAGGGGCTGTTGTCCCAGGCCTTTTGATGTGGGTCTTTAATGGCATAGTGTACTCATTAGGCCCGGAGTAGTGGAGTCCTACCCTTAAAAATCTGTATTTGTCCTTTGTGGGCCGTAATGTTTGTATTGTTCCATTATTATCACATAAAAAAAAATGTTGAAGTGCAAAACATCTTAATGGTCTTTAAATGGCCTTCATTTCCAAATGGGCAAAATATAATATCTTATTTTTTTATGATTTGTGGAGTGCAAAATGATCACTACATATTCCTGACAGGTTTTGTGAGAGTTACCCAAAATGTATTCAATATGATCTCAAGTTGTTTTTAACAAACTTCTAAAGCCACTCAAGTGTTTAAGGAGTGCAGAAGTCTCCAAATTCGTATTGTTGATCAAGGGTGGTTCGTAAAGAAGAAATAGCAGGTTTTCGACAACATTAATCGAAGACCTCTGGCACTTGTGAAAACGTAATGCATCTCCTGCTATTTTTCCATGAAATAGTACTTCAAAGCATTCCAGAGCTTTTTCAGATATTAAGATGCATCTTTTTCAGAGTTGTGGGAAGCTGTCCTACCCATCAGCCACTGCAGCTTTCTGACCTTGAATGATTCGCTTTCTGTTTGGCGTAAACATGCGTACACACACAGATATGCTCTCTCACTCCCTGTCTCTCATCACAAAATGACATTTCAGTTGGAAGGAAAGAATAGAGAACAAGTAATAGAAAAAAACAGAAATGACAATGTTAAAGGATGCATTTTATTGATAAAAAATAATCACTGAAGGTAATTAAAAAGCCATTTGCAAGCAAAATGTCAGTCTTCTGAGCGACATGTTGGCTGTGCAGACTGGTAGATCTCGCAGATGTTTGAGTTCGGCACTCTAAATGAAACCTAGCTGAATGTAAAACCAATCACAAACAAAAGCCAAATGGAAAAGAAAGCCGCAGCGCTCAGTCAGTATTCAGCTTCAGCGATGTCAAAGTGCTACGTGTGTTTAAAAAGCTCAGACAGTTATGAAATATTATCGCTTACTGTGAGCAACCCTCTCCAACTTCGGCACTGTTTCCATGGAAATACACACACATACAAACAATGCTCAAGCACAAAGAGCTCAACAGGGTTATTTGACACGGCTTACGGCCAACGAAAATGTGATCTGAATGCTACAGGCCTGAAGGAGCATGTGGTCAGTGTTCATAAACTAAAGGTAGCTCTGACTAAGCTGGAAGCATCACAGGTTCACTGTGTGTCAGTCCGCTAACATCTCAGAGCTCTGATGTAAAAGCTCTTATTGGCTCTGTTTTGATTTAGAGCTCATGCACCATGAAAGGTCGAGCGTCTCTGGATTTATAGTGAAGCAGAATTCATGACCAATTTACATTACACAAAAGACATTGTGACTGGTGCATTCCTATAGAAAACTCTCCATCATGATGCTATGCAGTCGCTAAGGGTTTTCATCTCGTTGCTAAGGGTTTTCACCTTGTTGCTAAGGGTGTTTGACAAGGCATTGATATGCAGTTACTAAGGTGTTCTGACTGGTTGCTAGGGCACTGGTGTACAGCTGCTAGGATGTTCTGGGTTCTTAAGGCCATTGCTTTGTGGTTGCTGAGGTGAGCCCACTCCTAGTCTCTATGATATTCTGGTCATCAGATATGGATTAAGACCTTCCTTCATTGTAAGTCTAAAGGACTTGTTTCAGCAGTTTTACCAGCTGATAAATGTATGCTGCATGGTTTGAGGTAACATTCATGTCTGTAGCACAAATGCGTGCTATTGAAACAATTTCCATTGTATAAAGCCCTGTAGTGTTACAGGTTTGTTTATTGATTAATCCTGAGTATGAGAAATAATAATAGAGACGCTTGTCTATACTAATAATTTTTTATGAGCACTATAATGAAAGCAGCAATGACGACAGGTGTGCAGTGACAAAATTTAATTAGATGGCAAAGTATGGTTTTGTGTCATCCTGTAGGCCAACTTGAACAAGCATTCACCACTAGCGTTTGGGTTAAAGGGGTCATGAACTGCATTGTTTTATTGGTTTGTAATGTTTCCTGGGGTGCACTTATAATGTTAATATATTTTTTTTTTCTCAAAAATATATTATTTAGAAATAAAATACATTTTTTTCTACCCTGATATTAGAGCTCTGATTTGAACGCTGTTTTGAGGGGCGTGCCTGCTGTGAGACTTCAGTGTAAACACCCACTGCTGGGATTGGCTGCTGTGAGACTTCAGTGTAAACGCCCACTGCTGTGATTGGCTGCTGTGAGACTTCAGTGTAAACACCCACTGCTGTGATTGGCTGCTGTGAGACTTCAGTGTAAACGCCCACTGCTGTGATTGGCTGCTGTGAGACTTTAGTGTAAACACCCACTGCTGGGATTGGCTGCTGTGAGACTTCAGTGTAAACACCCACTGCTGTGATTGGCTGCTGTGAGACTTCAGTGTAAATGCCCACTGCTGTGATTGGCAGCTGTGAGACTTCAGTGTAAACGCCCACTGCTGTGATTGGTTACTGTGAGACGTCAGTGTATACGCCCACTGCTGTGATTGGCTGCTGTCAGACTTCAGTGTAAACGCCCACTGCTGTGATTGGCTGCTGTGTAAATGCCCATTGCTGTGATTGCCTAATGTGAGACTTCAGTGTAAATGCTCACTGCTGTGATTGGCTGCTGTGAGACTTCAGTGTAAATGCCCACTGCTGTGATTGGCTGCTGTGAGACTTCAGTGCAAATGCCCACTGCTCTGATTGGCTGCTGTGAGACTTCAGTGCAAATGCCCACTGCTCTGATTGGCTGCTGTGAGACTTCAGTGTAAACGCCCACTGCTGTGATTGGCTGACATCTTTGCATATGAAATGCAGAAGTATTACACGTGGAACTCTCCTTCGAAAACTTTTAGCATGTTTTTACTATTACAGCTCTCATGGTTAACTATTCATGAAAAGTGTTACTTATAGCATTATTATTTTTAGATCAATAGAATTATATTTATATTGTGGCATGAAAGGTTGCAGTGATGAGCATTGTAGCTGACAGACATGTTGAGCGCATGAATGCAGTGATCTCGTCATTGCAACTCGATTTCTGCACACAAACGAATGCTTTTATCATAACTAACAGTGCAAACACAATGTAAATAAGAGATTTGTTGATTATAACGGGAGTTTTGGCGTGAGTCCAGAACTCAGTCACTGATAAACTCACACTGTTTGATTGACAGCTCCAGTGAGTCAAATGGGAGCATTCTTTGATCGCTTTATATATAATTTAATCACAGTTTAAATAACAGATTATTTTCATCCTACTAAGAGACTCTATGTGAAGTTGAGCGTTTAGTCACTGGTTTGATTTACTGACACAGACAAAGAACATCTGACTGTACATAAATCATTACATATCAGAAATCACTGGTCACAGATCAGGCATTAGAATTAACATGGTTACTTACATGTTGTGGCATTACTGTCGAGTCCATATCGTAAAAGTCTGTTAGCAAAGCCTGCGCCGAAATTGTGACTGATTTACCAAAGAATCCAGAGTGAAATGTACAGGATAAAAATAAATAATTAAATTAATAACTGAGATGTTCACATTGTTGAAAATAAATTAGCACATTCCTAGCATTAGGATCCTATGGAAGGTGATGTTATTTTTAGTCCAGTGAACCTGTATCTCTTCTCTCCTCATCATCTCACTAACACACCAGTGGGAGGGGCCAAAGTTGCGATGATGAAGTAGACGTTGATCTTCTTCTGCAGAGGCGTCTTTCACCATCAATGAGTCGTTCTCTGGGCTTGGTTACAATAAAAGCTGTTTTTGGACAAACAAGGAAGTTTTCAGTTCTAAAACTTACAGGATATTCTCATATATAAGTATTCTAAAAAAGGCAAGAACATTTTTTTTCTCAGTTCATGACCCCTTTAGGTGTGTAGACCTATCATTCCAGATGCACTACATGGACAAATCTATTGGGACAAATGACCATTACACCAACACATACTTTAATGACATGGAGTTGGTCCCCCCTTTGCTGCTATAACAGCTTCCACTCTTCTTGTAAGGCTTTCCAAAAGATTTTGGAGTGTACAGATTTTGTGATTTCAGGCACTGTTGTAGAACGAGAAGGGCTGGCCCGCAATCTCCGTTCCAGTTTATCCAAAAGTTCTTCCACACCAAACTCATCCAACCATGTCTTTATGGACCTTGCTTTGTGTACAGGGTCACAGTAATGCTGGAATAGGAAAGGCCCTTCGCCAAACTGTTCCTACAAAGTTGGGAGCATTAAATTGTCCAAAATGTCTTGGTATGCTGAAGCATTAAGAGTTCCTTTCACTGGAACTAAGGGGCCAACCCCTGAAAAACAACCCCACACCATAATCCCCCCTCCACCAAACTTTACACTTGGCAAAATGCAGTCAGGCAAGTACCGTTCTCCAGACAGACAGAGAAACCTGGTTCATCACTCCAAAGAACACGTTTCCACTCCTCTAGAGTCCAGTGGCGGCGTGCTTTACATCACTGCATCCAACGTTTGGAATTGTACTTGGTGATGTGAGGCTTTCATGAAAATTCAGCCATGGAAACCCATTCCATGAAGCTCCTGCCACACAGCTTTCTGCTGATATTAATGTAAGTTTCTTGGAATCAGTAGAGCGTTTGCAGTTTGGCATCGATACCACTTACAGTTGACTGTGGAATATCTAGCAGGGATTAAATCTCACAAACTGCAAAGGTGTGCCAATCACAATGCCATGCTTGAATTCACTGAGCTCTTCAGAATGACCCATTTTTAACAAACATTTTTGCAAATTCAGACTGCATGGCTAGGTGCTTGATTTTTAATGGGTCTGATTGAAACACCTGAATTTGTTTGAATAAATTTGAATAAATAATTAAGATGTGTGTCCGAACACTTTTGTACATATAGTGTAGATGTGAATAAGTAAGGGATAATGAACATCCAGCCGTTGTTATCGAAGAATGAACCCCGACAGGGTCACACTAAAGGGGGTTAGTCTGCGATAACAACCAGCTGGATGTACATTATCCCGCTTATTACATGGCTACTTGCCACAAAAGTAAATAATTAGACATGAAATATTGATCTGATTCAAAAAATGTTATAATCTCTTTAAACGCAAATCTTCTGTGGAGAAAGCAGTTGCTAGCAAGCGGCAAGTTCAAACTAGACAGACATTTAAGGGATATGGTACAGTCATACCACTTATTACATGGCATTTGCCACATTATTAATTATGGGGATTAGAGATATTGATTTGAGATTAATACCTGTTTGTAATCTTATAATCCATTACAGTGTAGAAAACAATTGTTGCAAAATGGCAGCAGCTGCATTTGTGTGAAACAAGTGAGAGCGAGTCTACGACACTGGATGACATAATTAAATAACTGTACACAAAATATTGATTTTTGATTGAATGAGTTTTAACATTTTATTAGCTCACCAAATGCAAAACTTCCACGAGGAAAACCCATTCCTAGCAAGCGTAAAGCACGGTACACACCAAGCCGACGATTGGCCATCGGGTAATGTCAGGCCGTTTTTGAGCATCGGACGACTTTTTCTGGTTTGTTCCTCACCGTTGGCTCTAGTCGGATGCTGTCTGTTTGTTTTTTTTTGGCCCGATTCAGCATGTAGAATCTGCGTCGGGCTGTCGGTGAAAAAGAGAACTTTGATTGGTTGTTCAGCTTAGTAAATGAGTTAGTGCACGAGAATAATAGCAATACAGCGAGCAAAGAAGGCAAAACGGTACAGATTGAAGGCCGTTCCAATGTTACATCATCTTACCTGAGTGTTCCTGGGCGAATATTTTAATATTAACATGAGCGGAGTGGAATAAAGAAAGTGATCAGCAGGATTGCTTTCCCTTTTTGAATGATGAATATAGATGAATATATCTGCAGAAATAGACAGTTGTCTCATTTATACACACAGAACGTGCATACTAGCTGACAGTTGGTGTTCAAGTGCAGCTTTTTTGCCCTGACGCAGGCGACGTGAGGCGACAACACAGCCGGCTTTCATCAGCGTGGGTTTGGTGTGTCCCTAACCTAAAGCACTGACTTCAGTTACTTGGATGAGGATGAGCTTGTCATATCAGTTTTTACATCAGAATCAAGCATTCCACAGAACCATGTAACAGCTGTTAATATTGTTATTACATGGAAGATGTGAAATGAAGTGCAATTGCTTACAAAACTGTATTGTTACTGCAATTCAAGTAAAACATTTAACTGAATAATGCACATGATTTCAGAATGTTTGAGTATTTGATATGTCATATTTACCCATCACTCATTTCAGTCCAAAAAAACTTGATACAACCAGTTTCAAGACTTTTTTTGAGTATACTCAACTTATGGAATTAAAAAAATGGGTAACACTTTACTTAAAACCTTTATGTATAATGCATTATAAAGGTGTTCATAATGTATGTTATAATGCATTAGATATTTTCATAAATCATTGTAACCAAAGTTAAAATGCATTATAATATTCTTAAGAGTCCTTCTTACATCTGAAATTGGATGTTTGTCGTGGTTTAATACATTATACTTTCTAAAGGTGTATATCTATAATGTATTATAACTGTGGTTACACACAATGCATTATAAGGTGCATTACAAGCCATAATTAATGCATTAAAAATACTTTTATAATGCATTATACATAAAGGCTTTAAGTAAAGTTTTACCAAAAAATGTTGTATCAGCTTAACAATTTTGTCTGTGCTTTCATCAAATATAATATATAAGTTCTATAAATTCAAAAATAATAATGTCTTTTATTTGTTGATCCAAAATCAATAAGCTTGCATTTTTAGTTAAGCTGAGAATTAACATTACATAATAGTGATGATGATAAACTTTCCTAGTTTGTCTAACTTGTATATCTGCAAACTGTAGAAGATTATATAGAGTTATTTATACCAAAACACGTTGTATGGAGTAATTCTACAATTTAGGGTGCATTTCATGTCCTATGATGATATAATTATATTTTTTTCTAACAATATCGTCTCGGTTACATATGGTAACCCTCGTTCCCTGAAGGAGGGAACGGAGAAGTACGTCAGAGATGATCCGACGAAATGGGATCACTTCTGGTAAGACCAATCCTCTTCGAGTGTAACTAAACGAGCCAATGAACATTAGCATGCGGTCTTTGCATCCCACAACCTCGCCCGCACAGGCGGGCATAAATACGGAAGCGGGTGCCCGCATCAGATTGTTTTTTTCACTGAGGAGCCGAGTTGGTGACCCGGTCGCAGTGAAGGTACAGCAGGTATGGCGACGGGACATACGTCTCCGGTCCCTCCTTCAGGGAACGAGGGTTACCATACGTAACCGAGACGTTCCCTTTCAGTGGTCACTCTCGACGTACGCCAGATAGAAAAGGGATCCCTAACAAAACGCCATGCTGCTGGCCTCTTCCAGCGCCCTGCATAAGCTTCCTAAAACCCCCGTACCTCTAGGGCGGAGATGCTTATGCAAGGAGAGTCATCACTGCCATTCCGCATGACACACTCAGTGAATATTGGATAACGCTGGGAAAGTGTGCACCGTTGGAGAAAGGGAAGGCGATGGAAGGTGAAGGTGGGAAGGTGATGTGGAATTTACAAATATGGACTAGCCAAGCAGGGTAGTACAACATGGGTGAGGGGGACGGAGGAACTCAACAGGGTTAGCCATTTCTACAGGGAATTCTACAGGAGTCAAGGACAACGTGAGAGTTGGCCGGCCCGAATTCTAGGCACGATTCGTCAACCGAAAAAGCTTGCAGGTCCCCTACCCTCTTGATGGAGGCCAATGCCATCAGAAGTACTGTCTTAATGGACAGGATTTTTAACTCCCCTGACTGCAATGACTCAAACGGAGGTCTCTGCAGTGCTGTGAGCACCAGAGACAGGTCCCAAGAGGGTAACGAGTTAGGACGAGGAGGATTTAACCTCCTCACACCTCTGAGAAACCTGACGATCAGGTCGTGCTTCCCTAAAGACTCACCATCACCTGCATCGTGATACGCCGCGATTGCTGCGATGTACACTGGGTGGAGGGAGACAGCCTTCGCTCCAACCCACTTTGCAGGAAGGAAAGCATGACTCCAACCGAACAATTCCGGGGGTCTTCCCGGCGGGAAAAACACCATTCAAGGAATAGGTTCCACTTTAATGCATAGAGGGGGCTCTAGCAGAAGTGATAGTGTCTACCACAGCCTGTGGTAGGCCACCTAGAACCTCCACGTCCCGTCCAGGGACCAGACATGGAGTTTCCAGAGGTCTGGATGCGGGTGCCATAGAGTGCCCGTCTCTGAGAAAGCAGGTCCTTCCTCAGAGGAATGGGCTGTCACAAGGAGCTCCTCGTCCTCCCTGACTTTGCACAGAGTCTGTTCAAGAAGGCTCACTGGGGGAAACGTATATTTGCATAGGTCCCGGGGCCAGCTGTGTGCCAGTGCATCCGTGCAGAGGGTCCCCTCGGTCAGGGAGTAAAACAACCGGCAGTGGGTTGAATCCGGAGAGGCAAACAGGTCTACCTGTGCGGCTCTGAAAAGGTCCCATATCTGCTGAACCACCTGGGGGTGGAGTCACCACTCTCGAAACTCTCGCTCTTGCTTCTGACTCGAAAGGAGGAGATGGCGGGCGAGTTGCAACATGCGGCGGGAGCATAGACCACCTTGTCGGTTGATGTACGCAATGGTCGCAGTGCTGTCTGTAAGGATCAGTACGTGCTTGCCATGTAGCGGCCCCTTGAGACAGCCTAGCGCAAGATGTACTACTATCAACTCGAGGCGGTTGATGTGCCAATGCAGTTGAGGTCCCGTCCATAGACCCGAGACTGCATGTCCGTTGTACGTGGCCCCCCAGCCGGTGGACGAGGAATCCGTGAACATCACAGCATGCCTGGACACTTGTTCTAGGGGAACTCCTGCCCGTAGAAATGAAGGGTCCAACCACGGGCTAAAGGTTTGGCGACAGTACGGAGTAACAGGAAGCCGGTATGTACACGCCAATCTCGGGACTCGGCCGTGAAGCCAGTGTTGAAGCGGCCTCATATGGAACAATCCGGCGTTACTGTGGCTGCGGATGCCATATGCCCCAGGAGCCTCTGAAATAATTTCAATAGGACCGGCGTCCTGCCATTGAAGGAATTCTAGCAGATCAACACTGACCGGACGCGCTCCTCTGTGAGGCGCGTAGTCTGGTTGACCGAATCCAACTCCATACCTCTGTCTCTCTGTCTCCTCTCCACCAATCAGCTGGTGTGTGGTGGGCGTTCTGGCGCAATATGGCTGCCGTCGCATCATCCAGGTGGATGCTGCACATTGGTGGTGGTTGAGGAGATTTCCCCCTTCCATGGTTATTCTTGTTTATCTTTTGTTAATAAAATGTATTGTATTGTATTACTATTGTGTCTTCCTTGTGCTGATAATACAGAAGCGGCTCTACAAGTTAGAAATCTCACCAATCTTTCAGATAAATCAGCTGACCAACTCTCCCCACTTTACATTCATTCTAAATGATTGGGCAACCTTAAGTGAAGGGTGATCCAAAAATCACAACGTCAGCGATGACGTGAGTACCAATCACTACCTTACTTAACGTCCTTGGATTGACGAAAGTAAAATCACTACACAGGACTTTTTTAATATAACTCCGATTGTATTCGTCTGAAAGAAGAATGTCATATACACCTAGGATGACTTGAAGGTGAGTAAATCATGGGCTACTTTTTATTTTTGGGTGAACTATCCTTTAAGGGAAAACATATTATAATCTCACACACATATTTTGCGTTTCAGCTTACTTGACGTCATTTAAATTACAGTTTTTGAAGTCTCTGTCTCTGAGTCAGTCTCGAGTTCAAAATAATGAATATAAACTATTATTAAGTCAACATTATCTATAGTAAATATATTTCTAAAATCCTAAATACTTGCAATCTAAACAAGTTTCGCTGCTTTAAAACGAGTAATATCTGTATTATCAGATGGCTTTTATAGTTTATGAAAGTGAGTGATATCTTTACCGTTAAATGGGCTGTTTTTCATTAAAGCATGTCATTGACCGACATGCTTTTTCGTTTCACTCTTAGTGTGGTTTGATCTGGACAAGCCATAAGGTGGCTGAACTGTTTTCAAAGGTCTTAAGCAAAAAAAATTAAAAAACAAAACATTGAAAAAGCAAAAATAATTTGTACATAGTACACATAATGCTCTGGTGCATGAGAAGAACTGTTGTTTCTATGCTGGGCTCCTGCTGTGAACAGGCTGCCTCTCATTGGTTCATTAGGACTGTGAATATGCGGGCGGTAAGCAGCGTGGGGGCGGGAAAGCGCTTATCTCTCTCTGCTGCAGCTCCCCTGGCATGACAAATGTTCCTGAATAGTCTCGCTGCTATAGAAGGATCTGTTCACACCAGCTTCCATGTGGTCTAAACCAGATATCTGCATTCTTATTGCCAAGATCAGCTGTCTCATAAATTGCTGATTTGTTGCTCATGCATTACAATGTTAAAGGGATTGATCAACCAAAAATGAAAATTGTCCTAATTTACTCACCCTCATGTTGTACCAAATCTGCATTATAATACATTATATATTTGCATAAATTATTCGGAGTGTCTATTTGCACCAAGTGCAAATAGCGTGCCTTGTTGGCAAGTGCTATTTGCACTAGCTCCGTCTAACAATGCCTGGTTGGGACAAACAAGATAAAAAAAAGAAGTGTATACTTCAGTGTCTTCAGTGGTGTAGTCAGTAAAGTGTAAAGCTTGTGGTACAAGGTTTTGACGCGATCGACCCGGGTTCGAATCCGCCTTTTGCCGAGCTTGCTCTTCTCCCTTTTCCCATCACATATCACATCAGAAAAGGCATTTACTTTTAATAAAAAATTCATAAAATGTTCTAAAAGTGGAAATAAAGTGCCTAACAAAATGTATATTAATAATAATAATAATAATAATAATAATAGTATTTATTGGGTAGGGTTAGGGGTAGGTGTAAGGAGGGCTTTTATTATCCTATTAAGGTGGCATCCATTTAATAATTTTAATAAATATAATAATTTACACTCTGTTATTATTTCATCCTGATAATGTACAACAATACTGAGGTGCAAATAGTATGTATCTGTCAAAATTTAAATGTATAAATAGCATCAAATGACTATTTACACATATTGCAAAGAACTGTTTTACATGGTGTAAATAGAATTGATCACTATTTTCACTTAGTATAGCATCTACAGCTATTTGCACTTAGTGTAAATATCATCTATCGCTAAGAAAATGTTATTTCCACTTAGTGCAGATAGCCGTCTAAATAATTGTAACCACAGTTAAAATGCATTGTAATATTAGCAGATTCCTTGTTACTGCTGAAATCGGATGTTTATCATGTGTTTTAATGCATTATACTTTCTAAAGGTCTAACAATGAATAGATAAGTATTATAAAGAATTATAAGTACAATTATTCATGAGACCATACAATGCATTGCAATATGTATATTTCAAAGTATCCATCATTCAAGGTATAATTAATGCATTACATTTTGTATGCATTATATAAAAACATGCAAACATTATTGATAGACATTCATTACAGTATAATTGAAAGATATCAATTTCAACATTTATTAGGCTTTAAAAAAATAACAACTTTTAATTTAAGTGAACTTAAAACAATCTTCACATAAACCCATTATAATGTCATATTTCCTTGCGGTCTTCCTACCGGTCTAACAGAAATACAGAAATTGAAAGTTATCAAACACTTTACAGTCTTAACTGCATAAATTATAAATTAAATATAGATTAATCCTTATTAAAGCTACAGTTTGTTCTGTGATTAACATTAATGACAGACATCATTAGCGGCTGCTGTCACTTTAAGATCTGCCGCTGCCGAACATGACGTGGATCTGACGCGCTGTCACACACATCTCATTCTCAGTTCATTTAAGACGTTATTTAAAATTAATTTAAGACTGCTCTTATGAGGATACTCGACAAAACGGGCACTTTGGCATAATTCAGTGTGTTATTGTTCGTTCAAGCGTGAAAGAGAACTCGATTCTGGCGTGCTTCTTTCTGTGTGTGTCACATAGTCAGGACATTCACAGACACTTAAATGGTTTAAAAGCATTTGCATGAATAAGAGCGTGATCATATAATATAACGCTAGACAAAGGATGATGGAAAAAACAGATGCTGCATTAAATGCGTTAAATTTTTTTAATGTGCTACACTGAAAAAATTAATTGCATGCGTTCACACTGTAATTTTCACAGCACTAATTATATTATATTGTATACTATGGTGCTGTTGAATGCTTGAATCAGATTGGTTGAAAAACTTTGAAAAAAGGTGTGCAATTATTTTCAGGGAAAGGCATGGCTTAAGTAATATTATATTATATTATATTATCAGACATATTTCTGACTATCAGAGCCCAATGTCTTTTCCCTCCACAGGAAGAGCCTTACGTGATGTTCAAGAAGTCGGATAAGCCGCTATATGGCAACGATCGTTTCGAGGGCTTCTGCATCGACCTGCTGCGAGAGTTGGCTGCCATCCTGGGCTTCACCTATGAGGTGCGACTGGTGGAGGACGGCAAGTACGGAGCACAGGAAGAGAGCACGGGACAGTGGAACGGCATGGTCCGAGAACTGATGGACCACGTGAGTCAGAATACACCATCCAGTACTGTTTTGATTGCACTCAGGTTGGCTCTTTTGCCACACATCTTTCCGTAAAACCCTGCAAGGTTGAGCAAAACTGTCTCCCTTTTAAATCATAAATGTGAATATATAGACTTGGCCACCCCCAAAGACGTTGAATTGAAATTTTAATCGTGAATAACTGGCATTTATTGAATGGCAATTCCAAATTCTAAAGTTTGGAATAATTAAGATTTTCTAATATTTTAAGTCAATCAAAATGTGAAACATTATTACAATTTTAAATGTTTTCTATGTGAATATATTGTAAAATGTCATATATTTCTCTGATCAAAGCTGAATTTATCCTCATTCCTCCAGTCTTCAGTGTCACATGATCCTTCAGAAATCATTCTAATATGGTGATTTGATGCGCAAGAAACATTTATGATTATATATATATATTTTTTATATATTTTTGTGGGAAACATGATACACTTTTTTCAGAATTCTTTGATGAGGGAAAGTTCAATGAACAGCATTTGCAATAGAAGTCATTGGTAAAATTATAAATGTCTTTACTGTCACTATCCCATGATTTATTCACCCTCGAGTCATGCTAAGTGTATATGACATTCTTCTTTGAGAGTTATATTAAAAAAGTCCTGCCTAATAACTAACTTCCGGCTTCTAACTTCCGAACGCAGAAGCGCAGAGGAAAGAGCAAAACAAAACACCGGTCATGAATTAGAGTCTAAAACGAGAATTTTAAAAGAGAAATGGTGGAGGATTTCGATATAAGAGAAGAGGGGCTTGAGAGGCGTAAAAGCTTGTGATGCTCCTATAAATCGTTTGCCGAATTGCGTACGGCTTTCCGCCGGAAGTTAGTTATTTTAGTCTATAAAGTTTTAAATATGGATTTTATTTTTTTACACAAAAGCGCCACTTTGCTTCAGAAGGCCTTTATTAATCCCCGGAGCCGTGTGGAGCAGTTATATGATGGATAGATGCACTTTTATGGACTTCATAAACAAGGCAACAATTCACTGCCATATCCCAAACTTTTCTATAGGTGGCTTTTCAAACTCATTTAATGTTTCTGGATATACCTCATATGTTTTGTGTATGATAACATGTTTTGTCATATTAATTCCTACTGAAAAAACTAAAATATTATTAAAAACTGCAGCAGCAGCTTTATAAGTTTCTTTGAATTTCATTCCATCATAAGTCTACTTCCTTAAACTAAAATTTTAATTAGAATTCTGCCTTCTGTTTGTTGCCTCAATTCAATTTCAGTTACATTATTAAGAAATTGCACTTAAATTCTTAATTCAATTCAGGATGGTGCTCAATCCTGACACATTTCCACCCTGCAGCAGAAGGGACTTGTCAAGATTATACAATAAAATTAGATGCTTTCAGTGTAGCGAGGAAACAGATATGAAAATAAGATTAACTGTGAGTGTGTGTGTGTGCGCGTGTGTGTATATGCGCACAGCAGATGGCATGAAGATGCGATAAAATAAAACTCAAGCACATACTGCCGAGAGGACACAAAGTGAAAAATCTGGCATTAGTTTTCCCCCTATAGAGCTTATTAAGCACACACACTTTCACAAACACACAGGAGCAAACACTGCCCTTCGATATCCTCATTAGACTCCACAAAGACTACGATAGGAATAAACACATTTCTGAGAAAGGAGCATTTTCTGCACAGCCCGAATTCAATAGCAGTATCCATTGCTCCAACCGATATATCAGACATCTCTCTTATAGTCACTGCTCCTCAATTGGCCACGGTCAGATCGCCTGGTGTGAAAGCGGAGGGTGTGTGTGTGTGTTGTCGTAACATTCCCCGGCAATCCCCCCACAAGACGAGAGCAGGACAGACTGTAATTGGCCTTGACAAGCTTTCAGAGCAGTCTGGAGTTTGCAGTTTGCCAGTACATTGATGTGCTAGAGATAAAAATATCTTGTCAAAGGACTTAAGAAGAAGAAGGAAAAAAAAGGAAGGTAGCGAGACAACATCTGCTCACTTCTGGCATTAATTTGCCCCCTCTGGGAATAATTATAGACAATCCAATAATTCTAGACAGAAGCCTTTATTTTGACTGAAATTATACCAATTCTACCAGTAAAAGTAGTGTAACTGAACTAAATGTCAGTTTTAGGGGCACAGCCGTCTTCGCTGGTGTCAGCGTTCAGACAGCAGACCCTCCATCAGTTCTGGAGGAATAACGCCTTTACTGTGTCAAAAACCCATGTTTCTTTGAAGAATTATCGCATCAACATTGTACTGGGTATAATCACACATTCACAATCACACTGCAGTCAAGCTATAAAACCTCAGCGCTGGGCTCGAAAATGTGTCATTTACATTTTAAGCTTCTAAAATAAGTTTGAAGGCTCAAAACTATTATGCAGGATTTAAAGAGAGTATACAGTGCAGACCAGGATACTTTGAAGATAATTTGTCATTTGATTACTTTCTGTTTTAATTGGAGCTTGATAGACGCTAACCTAAAAGATACAATTATTCATAATATGAATGAATGATAAGTTTGGGATCAGTGTAAAAATAACTAAACAGTTAAAGCAAAATACTAAACAAGTCATATGTTTCATTGTATAAACCACATTTAAAACTGTATACGCTGTATACACTACTGTTTAAAAAATGTGTTTTTGAAAGAAATGAATACTTTTAGGGCCCTATTTTAACGTTCTGAGCTCATGGTCTGAAGCTCATGGTGCAGGTGCTCTTAGGGCTTGTCTGAATCCACTTTTGCTAGTTTAACGACGGAAAAAACGGTCGGTGCGCCAGGCGCATTGTCCAAAAGGGTTGTCCCTAGTCTCCTAATGAGTCATGGGTGTGTTTTGGCCGTAACGTGCAATAAACCAATCAGAGTCTCATCTCCCATTCCCTTTAAAAGCCAGTTTCGCTCGCACCACGGCGGATTTACTATTTACATGGCGGAATTTGCGAGCGGAAAGGCTGAACGCTTCTCCAGAGAGGAATCCTTTTATTTTTAATAATTAAAATATTTATTTTAATTGTGTGTAATAAACAGAGTGTACGTGCGTTGTGCACCCGCCTATAGGCACATATTACTAACACGCCCTTTAAATAACACAAAAAATACTGACTTTAGAGCAGGTTTTTGTTGCCTCAAAATAGCAATGCACCAACAATGCACCTGAACACACCTCGTTTTCAGACCATGAAAATGAGAACTACGTTGGGCTGAAACTAGCAAAAAAACACTTGCATTGCGCCTGGCATTGCATTGCACCGGGTGTATGATAGGGCCCGTTATTAGCAAGGACACATTAAAGGGATAGTTCACCCAAGAAAAATTCAATTCTGTTATTAATTACTCACCCTCATGTCGTTTCCAAACCTGTAAGACTTTCGTTCAGCTTCGGAACACAAATGAAAATCTTTATAATGAAATCTGAGAGCTTTCTGTCCCTCCATTGACAGCTACGCAACTGCCACTTTCAAGCCCCAGAAAGGTAGTAAAGACAACGTTAAAGTAATCCATGTGACTCCAAATCCATGGATGTTGTGCTGACACGAGAGTAGACGTTGTTGGGTGAACGCGCATTGGAGATGAATATTTTGTAAATGAAGCACTCGCATCGCTTCATAAAATTGAGGTTATACCATGGTCTGTCTGAATACTTGTTTCTGATTGGCTGGAAGGTGTGCAATAAAACCGTTTAATGCATAGGTAGTTCCAAGTCAGTTGAATCACCGTTCTATATTAATGCACATGCATACATCACACACAAAGAGAGTGGAGATCGAGTTGCGCACACACAGAAACAGGAGCACAGAAACTTATCAACGCAGCCCTGCGACTTTTAGTAATAAAATAGCTTCACCACTGAATCGCTGCATTATATTTCTCAGCAAAGAGCAGGTTTCATTGCAATTTTTTTAAGTAATTAAACTCACAGCTTCATTGTTAATAGAGAGAGATGCTGAACAGACACAGGTACGAATCTCTCTCTCTCCAGATAATTAATTCAAATAAATGCTTTAATTTATTCATTCAAATAAATGTAATCTTACGCTCTACTTTATCTCTGCGTCTGACTGAGCCGTAACTGGCGAAAATAACCGTTAGTTTTACCCTTCTGGTCAAATATTGCGCTGCTAACATTAATAACAGCTTTAAGTTGTCAATGCCGGCAAATGACCATGGTATAAGCGGGATAATTGAATGACATGAGGGTGAGTAAATGATGACAGAATTTTCATTTTTGGGTGAACTAACCCTTTAAATTGATCAAAAGTGACAGTAAAGACTTTTGTAATGTTACAAAAGACTTCTGTTTCAAATAAATGCTGATCTTTTGATCTTTCTATTCATCAAAGAATCCTGATGTATCATGGTCTCCACAAAAATATGAAGCATCACAGCTGTTTTCAACATTGATAATAATCAGAAATGTTTCTTGAGCTTCAAATCTTCATATTAGAATGATTTCTGAAGGATCATGTGACACTGAAGACTGGAGTAATGATGCTGAAAATTCAGCTTTGATCACAGGAATAAATTACACTTTACTATATAATCACACAGAAAACATTTATTTAAAGTTGTAATAATATATCACAATATTACAAAAATACACACAAAAAAACTCACAACTTTTGAATAGCAGTTCATATGAATACAACCGTGGAAAGATACATTGTTGCTTTGACAACCATAATCAACATGTTATGGCATGTTTACACTGGACATCACATCTGAATTCCTCCCATTATAAGCAATTAATCTGTCTGCACTGGAAGCAGAACAGACTATAGTGTTTGGATTTTTAATATTGTGCTGAGAGTATACAGTGGCATAAACAGTACGGCAGCATCTCTACTAGTTGACACATTTCAACCCTCACATTGTATATACAGTCACACTCCTTACTGATATGCTAAGAAGACATGGTTTTGATTATTGCAGCTGCGGTTGTCACAATGATGACAACATCACGCAGGCCACAAAAAAAAACAATCCGAGGGCATGTTGAGTAGCGTTCGTGTAGGCAAGGCCGATTCCAGGCATAAGCAAACTAGGCGGTTGCCTAGAGCGTCATCATCTGCCTTCCGAGGTGGCATCCAATGGAAACAAACCTCATAAGTGACGGATCGGGAACGCTCTACATATGCCACACTTTTAGGCTAAAATGATCAGCATAATTATAGTGCCTAGATTTTGCAACATTATTTGCATTGCAAGTGTGCTTATTATGCCTTAAAATGCTTGCATTGCAGATTTTTTCCCCCTCAATTTGTCCCCCCAATATAATTTGCATGCAATGACTACATAATCACCACATCTCTTTATGTATAATCAGTTTTGTTGTTTACATTGGGAGTGATCTAGTTTGGGATGTTTCATGTTGCTTCCTTGAGGTATTCACACAGTTTATTCTTCAATGGTTAATTATGGGTTTTCAATTATATTATTAGCACTTATTCAAAAAGTTTTATGGAACTTGTTACTCAGGTGTGATAAGAAAATAGATAGATGGTCCAACATACTCTCATGGCAGTTAAAGGGTTAGTTCACCCAAAAATGAAAATTAGTCCATGATTTACTCCCCCTCAAGCCATCCTAGGTGTGTATGACTTTCTTCTTTCAGACGAATACAATCGGAGTTATATTAAAGAAGTCCTGGATCTTTCAAGCTTTGTAATGGCAGTGAATGGCTGATTCGTTTTTGAAATCCACAAAAGAGCATCTATCCATCATATAACTGCTCCACACGGCTGCGGGGGGTTAATAAAGGCCTTCTGAAGCGAAGTGGCGCGTTCGTGTAAGAAAAATATCCATATTTAAAACTTTATGGACTAAAATAACTAACTTCCATCGATTGTACGGATAGGTTTAGGGTTAGACCTTCATGTTCACAAAATCTGACATTTTTGTACAAATCAGACCAATTTGTTAAAATGTTAAAAAGTTATGTTTTGTTTTGAAATTGAATTGGATGGTCATAACATTTTCCAGTGACACTTTAGTTTAGGGTCCAATTCTCACTATTAACTAGTTGCTTATTAGCATGCACATTACTAGGATATTGGCTGTTTATTTGATACTTTTATTCTATGGGCTGTTGAATGCTTGAATCTGATTAATTGATTGGTTGAATGCTTGAATCTGATTGGTTGACGAACGTTCTAAGGCGTTTAAACTCCGCTTCCCATCTTGACCGCATTACCACCTCAGGTGTGCGTTATTTTTTTCTAATAATTTAACGGCCCATTGTCAATTATTCCTTACATAAAGCACATATTAATACCTTATTCTGCATGACCATATTCTGCATCCCATAATCCTACCCAATACCTAAACTTAACATCTATCTTACTAACTATTAAAAAGCAGTAATTAGAGGTTTATTAAGGCAAAAGTTGTAGTTAATAGTTAAAAATTTTTTTACATGGTGTAAATATAATTGATCACTATTTTCACTTAGTATAGCATCTACAGCTAAGAAAATCGCTAAGAAAATGTTATTTCCACTTAGTGCAAATAGCCGTCTAAATAATTGTAACCACAGTTAAAATGCATTGTAATATTAGCAGATTCCTTGTTACTGCTGATCCTAATCTAAAGTCTGACCCACTTTAGAGTTTAATTCTCACTATTAACTAGTTGCTTATTAGCAAGCATATTACTAGGATATTGGCTGTTTATTAGCAAAACCTTTAACCCCCTTCATTTTACCCTTATTCACAACTGCTATTTTCATGTTTTAGTCTAGTTGGGTAGCTGAGAGAGTGGATTCGGTTCAGCGCACCTCCGGTCCCTTAGACCCAGTAAATCATGAAAGGCTTTAGTAAGTGCTGAAACAGTAGCAGGTAAATCAAGAGAGAGAGAGCGAGTCCACGAGAGGGCTTTAAATTTCCTCTTAAACGCTGTGGGGCAGAGTGTGTGATGTGTAAAAGCCCTGTTTTCTTAATTTGATTTCCTCTAAATGCTTCTGCTCGCCCTGATTTACAGCCTATCGCTCTTTTCCCTGTGCGTTATTTGTTGGCAGAAAGCTGATCTTGCAGTGGCGCCCCTGGCCATCACGTACGTGCGGGAGAAGGTCATCGACTTTTCCAAACCCTTCCTGACGCTGGGGATAAGTATACTGTACCGCAAGCCCAACGGCACCAACCCGGGGGTGTTCTCCTTTCTCAACCCCCTCTCCCCCGACATCTGGATGTATATTCTGCTCGCTTACTTGGGTGTCAGTTGTGTGCTGTTTGTCATAGCCAGGTAACATACCAGCCACATATATAGACATAACCCCACATCATAACCTCATCTCATTGACATGTTTTCCAAACTAAACGAGTGCACTTTAAGATTTAACGTCAGTGGCCTTGAAGGAATAGTTAAGATATTCACGCTCATATCCTTCCAAATCTGTATGATTTTCTTTCCGTGGAATGCTAAAGTTGAATTTTCACCTCTTTTCCATGTTATCAAAGTTGATGTGTGATGATTCAAAGGCCGTGTTTACACCTGGTATTAAGATGAGTTTTGATCGATTGGATCACAAGTGGACGATGCTAAATACAGGTGTAAACGGGGTCTAAAGCGTTTTGAGCTTGTCCACTTTCAACTACTTGCAGAGGTAGTTGAAAACGCAGTTGCTTTCGTAGTGAAGACACTCATGTGGTCGAATGATTTTGAACAGCCACAAAAGATCGCCTTCTCTCCGCCTACTGACCCTAACGCGTAAACATTTTGGGAAGCACGCTAGCCAGACGGAATTTAAACTTTGTCGTCTGAAGACCCAAGTTTGGTTTGAAGATAAAAAATGTACCAAGCACAATGTTTCTTTCAGCATTCCTGATTTCTAACACACACTTAGAGCGTTCGGCTGGTCGGTCTTGCGACTGTCAGAGCAGAAACGAAAGCATGCTGCCCTCCGTATGTTTTTCCGTCTTCTCCGGTTGCGTTCATATGTCAATTGCGTGAGCTTATTTCACCTATTTGATTGAAAGATCTGAAAAAACTCATTCATTTACCCGCCCATAGACGCTCCCCTAGAATAAATCAGGCTGAAAGTGGACAAAAGAGACAGATTAAAACATCAGGTGTAAATGGGAATGTGTCTCCCTCGTCTACTTGTGATCCGATCGACCAAAATCTTAATACCAGGTGTAAACAGGGCCAAAATGTCTAAAAACATGATAAATGTAACTTTTGTGTAAGGAACGGATTTGTAATATACTTTTATGATACTCTTGTGGTGCTTTTTTGTGGTCATTACGAGGGTTTGACAGTCCCATCCTCCAGTTATTCTTCAGAAATTCGCTTTTCATCTTCCATGGAAGTTTGACAGAGTTGGAATAACATGAGCGTGAGTAAATGATGAAGAATGAAGAATAGGTTAACTATTTCTTTAAGAACTCTGAATGCCACTCACAATATTTACATGATAAAACGTCATGAGATTCAGCTCAGTCGTTTCCTGGAAAATTACAGAATTATGAAATTCTTGCAGGTGTGAAAAGGAGATAACAAAGAGTTAATGCTTTCATTTGAGAGAGAGAGAAGCACACATAAACTCACATGAGAGAGGAACTTGAAGGGTTGCTTTGGTCTTCCTGTCTTGACACTGAGGAGCTACAGTATGTGTCTCTCATCTGATAATGCACGATAGCACAAACCACAAAAGCAAAAATGCAAGACAGTATGTGTGTGTGAAAGACAGAAAGCAGGTATGCGGGAGTGTTCAAGCGTGTGTGTAAGTGAGATTGAGGCATTTTCTGGTGTGAAACGCAGCCCTCCCTCCCCATCCCTCGCTGTCCCTACTGTGTCTACTTTGTATCCTTTTCTTTTCTGACTGGGTTTTTCCACATCCTGCTTCACATTTCCTTTGGCAACTGAGATTCTATGATATCTAATGCTACAAATAAAAACGTGTTTATATAGTAAGCAGCAGATATTTTATCCTAAACCTTCATTGCTTAAATTTGGTTACAAAGTTAAGTAATCCTTAGGACGTATAATGTATGGTAAATAAATTACACTTTATTTTTTTATAATAAATGGACATTACTAACAGTCCCTTAATTTGATATTATGGGTTTAGTACAAGTTAATAATTTACGCATAAAGTACTCAGTTTGTAAAAACAAACAAAAATATAGCTGAGTATAGAAAGCTGCTGGAAAGGAGTAGATGAAATGGACTTTTTACATATCTGTTCATAACTTTAAAATGAATTATTTTATACCGGATAGAGCTTAGTATTTCACAGCTCAAAACTGACAACTGTTCAAATTTTTCCTCATTGCTCTCATACTAACTTTACTGCATCCATGGGTCAAAAACTGCAGACATCTCCCGCTTTATGGACGCTGTACAAATGCAGTGTGCCATCCAATTTAATTTAATTTATAGTCTTACATTTTAATTTCCAAATCCATGAAAGGTCAGCACATCTATTTGCATTTTGCAAACTTATAAAAACATGTAAAAAATAAAAAATAAGATTCATTGCATGACCCTTTCATGAGAAGAAGGCTTTACTTAAATGTCAAATACTGCAAAAAGAAAAGAAAGAAAGAAAGAAAGGGTCGCTAAATGAAATCTGCTCTAAATCAGGAGTGGGATTCACATGTCAATTTTTAAGTCTCTATCTGTAAGTTGCCAGGCAACCATCCAACCCATCCATCCCATAATTGCAAAATTCAACTACTGGCCTCTTCTTCCATTATACTTTTAATGCTTCCATTAGAAATGACATTTTGTATGTACCTTTTGATCGAAATGATCTAGGGTAATCGGCAGCTTATTATTTATTTATAGACCCAGAATTGCCCTTTAAATGCTGTATACTGTAGTGCGTTCCTGCTGAGATCAATATTTTTAACCATACAAAACCATTTTCATTTGCATTGGGTCTTTCCATTGGTCCTCATTTGAAGCATGGTGGGGAGAAATCCACAGAAAAAGCCTTATTTTAACCCTAAAACTCTTGGGTTGCTGCATTCAGCTGCTCTAACCCCAGAGTTTTATGGTTAATGCACTTGTGCTTTATTAATGTTACTGGCGATATGATCACACAAGTTTATAACAAGCTACAACTGCCATCTAAGTTGGTCCAGAATATGCACCTTTCACCTTATAACTGCACTAATGTTAACGCTGGGTAAGTGTTCACCTTTCCATTTCTCAAGTAGAGCACACGTAACAAGCACACAAATCAACGGCATGTTTTAGCAGAAAAGACCTAACACAAGAGCGTATTACTGTGTTTATGTGTTTGTCTCTTTGTACACATTTCTTTATGTGTGCATGTGCGAGCGCTTTTGTGTGTGCACTTTAAAGCCGGTATATGCAGCAAACATGTCTGCGTGTGAGAGAGAGAAAGACAGAGCGAGAGAGAAAGAGATCACAGGGTGACATAATGGGGACTGGTGGAAGGTTTCCTAAGGCTTATTCTCACCATGCAGTATTTAGAAACCTTCCTTCTGGGCACAGTATAAAAGTCAAATATTTATCCTCTTTTCAGAATCTGTAATGCATATCAGCAGTTGTTTTGTTCCTGTTGTTTTCCTTTCCTTACAAAGTTTCTTCTCTTTTCTGCGAAAGCAGGTGATGAAGCAACTGGGGATGTCTCAATTGAAAAATACATTTTGCTATAAAACGCAGCCGATGCAATAGTTGTTTAAATGCTGCGTCTGAATCTAATGCTTCAAATACATGTTTTATAGTTAATCCAACAATAAATGTGGTACATGTAAAACCATATTCTTATGAAAGGCAAGGTTATCTTACTATTCCATATATACACAGTAGGAGCAATAGATCTTGCAGGAGTTTATTATATTTTATTTATAGATTAAAGTTTGCAACCAATTTTACTTCTGTAATCTGATAAGTGAAACAAATGCAACAAAAAAAATCATTCTTTTTATCCACCGGAAATTGATTGGATTGTGAAAAGTAGGCATTATATACCAGAATGTGTGAGGCATGCTGGAGAGAATGTTATATAAACAACATTTGGGTGATTCTGTAATTGCAGGTACATTTTGTGTCCAAAGTCAAGTTGTGTTAAACATTTTCATTTAAAAATAACTTTTATCTTTTAAAAATGTGTGTCCACAACAGTGTTGTGCAAGTTACTCTGGAAATGTAATTAAATTACTGATTACTCCTTTTAAAAGTAATCGCGTTACTGTTCTGATTACTTTATTTCAAAAGTAATTCGTTACATTACTAGTTATGTTACTAGCCCGTACCCCACCCCCTCAAAAAAACAAAATATAATAGCCTCTTTAGCATGCTGCATAAAATTTTGATCTGCTGATGTTGCATCATACTTTTTTATGTTTTACAGCGTTGCGCACTGTAACCAATCACACACGACTGTGTTGAGTTTATGAATGCTAATGACCAATCAGAGGCATTAAGATTAGTAATCACTGAAACACCAGAGTTTTGTTCAGTGTGCGAGCTGAACATACTCTAGCGAATAAACTGATAAACCGTTTGTGAGACCGCAATGAATTAAGATGAGTGACAGCATAGTAATTATAAAAGGGCGTGCGGTTATGCACGCTTTCTAGACGATAATCCATTCAGAATTTGAAGAAAACAAGTATGTTTTGCTACATTAGGTAAGGCAATGGTTAGGCTATTCATTATTTGCACTGTCTGCCATGCCAAATCACGCATATGCTTGCCTATTTAAATTATAGTGGTTTGTGAACATAACCCCCTTAATAACAAGAGCATTTATGGATGTGTAGGTTGTTGGTAGGCAACACGTAACAATTTCATGACATTGTATGAAAATGTGTTTTTATCACATCTAGCCTCACAATAATCTCAAAATAATGATTGCATTTCCAGAAACAGAATGCGTAGTTTTCTCTCTCTATGCTGAGTGTGTTTTCGCTGGTAGGCTATAACCGCCTCGCAGGCGCTTGCCAGTCAAAGTAGATATCAGGTAGATGACGTCACGTGTGCGACTACCTGAGACTTAAAGCTATTTCTCTTTTTTTACAATCTAGATGATAAAACACTGCATTCTGTCGCCAACGATGTAACGCAGCTGTAACATATAGTGGCCTGGGCTTGAAACTATACTCAAATTACTATTTTGGAAATTATAACTTGTTAAATTACTCCGTTATTAAAAACGGATTATTACGTAATTCATTCCTGCCCAACACCGGTCCTTCCTTACGGTAACAGAATTGAACACTGGTCCAATTCTGTTACCGTACCATACTTTGCCTTTAAATTGGTGGAATTATCTCCCACGACTATGTAAGATACAAGAAATTGTGTCACTTTCCCTCACTGATAAAATCTGAAGCACTCAACGATGTGTGTGCTCTCTCTGAGAAAATATTTTAATGTAAAAAGGTCTTAAATTGAGAGTTATTTTTTCAATATTGTTACCATAATATCAAAATTAAAATAGAATTTATAATTTATCACTGATCACACAGTGGGTTGTTTAAAAGTCTTTTAATCATGATTTCATTAGTACCATTTCATTAGAGTTTTTGGCTAAAAAGTTTAAAATCGTCAATCATGTTACCGTCAAACTCTGTTACCAATGTAAAGTAACAATGTTGACAGTAACAGACAGACAATGTACTTATTGTGTTCATATTGTATTGCAAAACACTTTTGCTAATATTGAGCTGGGATACGGGTAAAGTTAGGGACAGGTGTGGTGGTATGGGTAAGTTTAAGGGTAAAGTTAGGGACAGGTGTGGTGGTATGGGTCAGTTTGAGGGTAAAGTTAGGGACAGGTGTGGTGGGATGGGTCAGTTTAAGGGTAAAGTTAGGGACAGGTGTGGTGGGATGGGTCAGTTTAAGGGTAAAGTTAGGGACAGGTGTGGTGGTATGGGTCAGTTTAAGGGTAAAGTTAGGGACAGGTGTGGTGGGATGGGTCAGTTTAAGGGTAAAGTTAGGGACAGGTGTGGTGGGATGGGTAAGTTTAAGGGTAAAGTTAGGGACAGGTGTGGTGGGATGGGTAAGTTTAAGGGTAAAGTTAGGGTCAGGTGTGGTGGGATGGGTAAGTTTAAGGGTAAAGTTAGGGACAGGTGTGGTGGGATGGGTCAGTTTAAGGGTAAAGTTAGGGACAGGTGTGGTGGGATGGGTCAGTTTAAGGGTAAAGTTAGGGACAGGTGTGGTGGGATGGGTCAGTTTAAGGGTAAAGTTAGGGACAGGTGTGTTGGGATGGGTAAGTTTAAGGGTAAAGTTAGGGACAGGTGTGGTGGGATGGGTAAGTTTAAGGGTAAAGTTAGGGACAGGTGTGGTGGGATGGGTAAGTTTAAGGGTAAAGTTAGGGACAGGTGTGGTGGTGTGGGTAAGTTTAAGGGTAAAGTTAGGGACAGGTGTGGTGGGATGGGTCAGTTTAAGGGTAGGGTTAGGTGTAAGGGAAGTGTAATTATAAATGTAACTACAGAAATGAATTACAGATGTAATTACATGCAGGTATTTAAAAAAAATGTTAGTCCAATGTAAAAACATGTATGTACACAATAAGTGCATTGTATCAAATGATTCATTTAAATATTAGTACATAGTAGTTAAGGCCACCTGATATAAAGTGGGACCGACTAGACAAACAAAACTATAAAGAAATCTGTTTTTTTTTTTTCTTAAATGAAAAAAGAAAAAGAAAAAAAGAGGAAGTAACTTGTCTTTTCAATAAGATACTGGAAAGAGTTTCTGTCAGTAACCATTTTTTCCCTTACATTTTTGAAATGCAAAATGTATATCCAATTATAGGATCATTCATTTATATAATAGTAACTATTACATACATAATGGCATTACTGGTGTGCATCTTGAGACAAAACAATGGCACTGACATGTTTTAAGATCTGTCAGTGCGAGTTGCTTCAGTTAAAACAGCTCAAACATGCAATTTAGTCTGGGACTAGCTTTAGCCTTATCTGTGAAACCGGGGGATTGTTTATGAAAAATAAATTGTGATTAAATGATGACTGACATCCTTCTTTCAATCTAGGAAATCTAGGAAGCCAATCGTGTAGAACGTCTCCTTGACAAACAGAATGATTTCATGTCTGTAGCAAATGGTGTATGAGTAGGATGAGTTACACACCAGAGTTTACTTCTACGTCAAGTCAACTTTATTTATATAGCGCTTTTTACAGTGCAGATTGTTTCAAAGCAGCTTCACAGTGTTAAATAGGAAAATAATGCAAACGAATTTGATTCGCTCTGGAGAAAACGATGATGTCATCCAGCTCAGTTCAATGATCATATAGTGACAATATGGGCAGATCAGTAATTTAGTTGATATAGTTAATTTAGTTTAGTAATTACATTTATTTGGATATTTATTTGAAAATGTAGTGTCCCCAACTGAGCAAGCCAAGCCAAAGGCGACAGTGGCAAGGAACCAAAACTCCATCAGGTGGCATAATGGAGAAAAATAAACCTTGGGAGAAACCAGGCTCAGTCGGGGTGCCAGTTCTCCTCTGGCCAATTAACAAACAGTGTATGATTATTATTTTGGCAACCTTACAGGTCAGAAGTCATATTAGATCGGAATATTTGAAAGATCGGAGGCATCACAGCGGAGACAGGTTTATTGAGAATGACATGTTGATTAAACAATTAGGAGTTTGTTCAAATCCCTAAACGAAAGTATGAGCAATATTTGTAGAAATGCTCATCTTAGTAAACATCACCAATGAACCACTGTCCTGACTGCAGTGAGAAACCCCAAGTATGCGGAAGGAAGGGATCTGTGCTCCTCACAGGATGAGTAATGCTTTCACCAGTCTGGGCAAGTGCTTATCAGATCCCGCTCATTTCCAGGTGGAATATGCTTCTAAATGGGCTGCACTTAGGATGATTTAACAGACCGCTGTGTGGAGCTGACTAGATAATTAACTCAGAGTCTAGGAGAGAAGACTATGGAAAGAAAGCACTGAAGTATTTTTTTTTTCTTGTTTTCTGGTACAAATATTTAAGATGCATTTTCCTGAGAAGCAAAATTGGATAAGACAAATTTATTTTAATATTATAATACATGTCTAAGCCCTCTAAATAAACATGATCAGAACTGCTGAAAAATCTGTTGCACACAATCTACTACATGCCGTCTGTCGTCTGATCAACAGTTTATACTTTTTTAGCAAGTAAAAAGCCTTTTAGTATGATTGTAAAAACATCCCCCCTCAGCTCATGCTTCACGTGAAATATTTACAGATAGTCTAAACGTAGTAAGCGTAATAGTTCTGTCAAAATTAGCGCGTTAACGCAGACGATTCATTTTTTTCAGTTTAACGCGTTAAAAATATTTGTTAATACTTTTATTACATTTTTAAAATATCGTTAATGTTCAGATCTTAAAGTGACAGCAGCCACTAATGATGTCTGTCATTAATGTTCACCAAAGAACAAAGGCAACAGAGAAAATTGTCTATATTTATTTTTAAATGTATGCAGTGCAGACAGTTTATAACAATTTTAACTTCAACTATTGAATTTCTGTATATTTCCTACCTGTTAGACAGGTAGGAAGGCCACAGGTAAATATGACATTTATTATAATGGGTTTATGGTTTAAGATTGGTTTAAGTTCACTTGAAATGGATATAGCTTTTAATTATCAGTAGCAGTTTTACTATCAGTGATACTGGCCTTCATAAAAAGATGGCATTACAACAAATATTTCAAATATACTGTATTTAAGTTGCTTCTAAATTAATTTGGAGAGTAACTGTGAAATTAGTACAATATAAAAATATTAAAAACGCAAATGTTTTTAATCGCGAATAATTACAGTAAAAAAAGAATTTTATCGATTGACAGCATTAAAGCGTAAGTTTTATATTGTTAGTTATATTTCAAGTTATAACTCTAAAAATCTTCTGTTATTTATGAAAATTCTATGCTTGGCACTGGAATACTATATGATGTTTATGGAAGTAAATTAATGACAAATGTATTTGAATAAAAAAGCTTGTTGAATTGCACTAATGCATTAAATGCTTTCTATTAACAGTGCTTGCATTTTAATGCATTGTATTTTTATGCTGAAAAGTGAAAGTGGATTATGACATTTTTAAAAATGAAAATGTGTGTGAAATGTTTTAAATTGAAATATTCACAGCTTAATTTTATATGACCATGTTACATTTCAGTTCATAAAAATATAAGACCTAAAAATACAATGCTAGCACTGTTAATGCAATGCACTTTTTTCAATTAGTGCAATTCAACAAGCTTTTTTTGTTTGTTTGTTTCAAATACATTTGTCATTATTTTACTTCCACAGATGTTATAGATATCTCCTAATGCTGAAAATCCAGTAAGACTATGCTGAACAAGCAGCCAGTCTCTGAAATCTATGGTGGATTTGATTAGCAATTGATTAGCAATTCGTTCTTGTCGCATCCTTATTGAATTGCATGTTAGCTAGACAGCATGACCTCAACCGAAGCTGCATAGCAATGCTATTTAAATATGTCAGTCTTCCCGATCTGACATGACTGTTATCAGGTGCGTGATCGTTCCTGCGACTTTCTGAAAACCCCCCACCATTGTTCTTTCCTCGGGCATCAGTGTTTCCTCAGCCTTCGTTTATCTCTTCATGTTGACCTTGCTCAAAATTTTCCCTTTGCGGCGCAGATGACCGGAGATAACGGAAGGTCAGTATAATTGGATCAAACTGACAGCTAACGGGCGACTGACGCTTCCCGTAGCAGCAGGTTAAGCCACGTCTCACTCAGACAAGAGGCTGTTCATCGCCTCTCTCCTCTGCTGGCACGCTCCAGTCGATGACAGCCATCCATGTTAGATTTGCCGTTAGTAATTGGCTTTACACAACATGATTGTGTGAACTTGCACAAAGACCCTTTGCATGAGAGGTCAGTCTTTGCTAGATTATAGTTTGTATGTACTGCGAATGAACGACTAGATCAACTGGTTCAAGCTCAAAGATTTTTGTTCTATGGCTGTTTAGTGAGTCTAGAGCCTACATAGGCACTTCTAAGGTAGCATCTCAACCTCATCTCATAAGGATTTGAATGTATTCTTACTGGTATGTAACATTAGAAACTGTATTTTGAATTTATATGAGAATGCTGTGTTAACTGTTTTTTATTAGTTTGATACGGAAGTTGAGCTATTTAAAGAGCATAGCAATCATTTTCAGATTTCTCCAGCACTTGATGAATCTTGCTCATAGACTCGTAGATGCAGGAAAGGTTGTGTACTCTACTATTAGTCTCTGAAAGTCAGTTATTTCTGAGTTCTGAGGAACAATAAAAAATAGCTGAGACAAATAATCTCCTTGGTATCTGATTACCCATCTCTTAAAAAGCCTGTAGATGCTTTTTTATCCCACCACTTCAGCACAAACTGAATTGGGTCACAATGCCTAATTGTCACCCAATCAACCTTTACTAATGTAATGTCACTTATATTTAGCTGGAGGAAATGGAAAGTCTCAAAGTGTGAGATAGATAGCACAGAACGAGGTATCGGGATGTGGAGATGATGGAATAGACTAGATCTTCTGCATTGGGCATCTAAATTAATTAATCCTTTTTAAATATTCAGGGTTAGTCCATAAAGACCATAAAGTGTGAGGAAAATGTTATACTATTTAGTTCAGCATTTGCACTTACCATGTGCTTTGATGCAATTTGAGAAATGTATGACTTTGTATGTGAGAGACAAGTAAATTACTTGTTACATTATAATGTCTTTACTAATGTGCAGGATTGTAAAGCAGATAATATTAAAAATGTGTTATTGCAAATGACTTGAATATTAAAAAAACAACAACACATTTTTAAACTCTCATGTTGATAGTGAAAGGTTTTTGTTTGTTTTTAGAACTTAATTTGTATTTAACCTAGAATATTCATTTAATTTTAACGTGGGTTGCTCATATGCATTGATAATTATGCTTGCCTTTGATATGAATATGTTATTTGAGAGTTCCTGGAATTGAAAAAAACCCCCAGCTCTAACCAACATGTAACTAAAATATTTATTTGTTACAGAGAATTTTTTTTTTAACCATTTGATAAGACAGATGGTAATAGATTCTTCAAGAGAATTTGTATTTTTCCTGAATCTTGTATTCTACTTAACTGATGAATATGCTAACCTGTCTCTTTCTCCTTGTGTCTCTATAGGTTGACCTGCCTTTCCTTCATTTTCCTTCCATGTACGATATCATTTGGACTAAAATGTATCTGTGTTCTGTGTCGCTCATCACAGGTTTAGCCCCTACGAATGGTATAACCCCCACCCGTGCAACCCCGACTCGGACGTGGTGGAAAACAATTTCACTCTGCTAAATAGTTTCTGGTTCGGAGTTGGAGCTCTCATGCAGCAAGGTAGACGCCTCTGCCTGCCCCTCTTAGCACACATCCCACTCTTTTGCTGGGGGTCCCAACTTGCTCTTGTCAGGCCCACTATGATGCATGGGTGCCTCTGTGCATGTAGTTCTAGAAGCAAATTGGTTGCTGGCCAATGGTATGAATGGGGCTGTGTGGGACTTGAAAGTGGATATTGGTGGGTGTTGGGTAGAGCAGTGGTTCCCAAACTTTGTAGAGTGTCATACCTCCTGAGGCATTTAACATCCTTTTGCGTTGCCCCCCTCTCTTCCACTTGGACTGCAGTCACACCTTTTCCATTAAGGGACAATATTTTCCCCTTAAATTGTTTTGCAGGTGCATTTTTTTACCTTTATAAAGGCAAAGTTTTTCTAACCCTATTAAATGTATGTTGTGTTTTATCAAAGACTTTAAGTAGACACTTTAGGTGCACTCCGATTACTTGGGAGAAAATGCAACGCCCAATATGGCGAATAAGCCCCGCCTTCTAAATGAAAGAGCCAATCGTTGATTAGTAAAGTCATTGCGCTGGTTGCTATAGAAACAGTCAATGTTCTGAGATGCGTGCATGCGCATTAGCTTTGTCCAGGCTGAAAAATATTTTTTTTTGTCATGATTCGAGCGGTTAGAAACAAAATTTATGAGACAGTTGTGAACAGTTTTGGAGAATTTTCCTGTTTAGACAGATAGGAGCGGCACTTGCATGCCCAAAAGGCGTTTTAAAGATGGCCGCAGAGTGAAATGACTTGTCTTAAAGGGACTTTGGTTTTATGTCATATTCTTGAAATTTCATTAATGTTATTATTAATATAATAAAGCAATAAATTATGGTAAAAACAAAGTGATACTTTGAAATATTAAACTAAAAGTAGGTGGCGGCAAGTCACTGTCTTAATGAGTGAGTCATCAAGTCATTCATTCAATCCAGTAACGAAACATGTGGCTGTATTTATGAATGGGTCATTGAATCACTGACTCTTTCGATTCGCTCAGAGCCGCAGATTCGTTCACTAAAGACAGCTGTGAGTTGCTTGGAGACGCACAACAGTTCTTGCTCTTATTAAAAACAAGAACTTACTCAGGGTATGTTTCTGCATCGAAGAAAGTCATAAATCGATTTCTATGCACAGTCTGTCTGTATTTGTTCTTCATGCTAGTATAAGTGCTAAACCCCACTTTTAAAAGTACATTAAACGGCAATAATGGCACGATTTGCTAAGGAAGCATACTCTGCAGTAGGGCTGCACGATTAATCATATTTTAATCGCAATAACTATATATTATATCTGCTTCTCTCGATTGATTACAAATAATCGTCACGATATTGGCCTGCTCGTTATTTATTCTTAAAACAAGTTTTTTCTTAGGGATTTGCGTTATAGCTTGCATTGGTAACAAGCCTCCACTAGAGTCATGCTTGTGGTTGCCAGATGCGAAGAGCTTAAATCCCCCAAATAGAGCTTTTCCCTTAAAAGGATATACTTTCTTCCCGCTGTTTTACTTAATCTGTGCAATCTGGCAAATCTGTGCACGCGCTCTCTCTAAATGCGGAAGAAGCGCTGATGATCTGAAAACAAACATGTGCGCTGGAGTTTAGCGATCTTCAATGAAAGTGTCATACAGCCAGCCTTTGGTTCTTCACAAGCCACTTGTACTATTTGTGTGACTAAATCTGCCATGATCAAACCTTCAGCGATGAATTTCAACAAATGCAACACGGATCTCCACCTTACTGTTTGCAGAATAAATGCACCTTTGCAACCTATGTGACAATTCAATCAGGAAAATGAACATCATTTAGCATTATTGAAAATAATATTAGGAGTTTCGCCATTTTATCTTTTGAAGTTCCAAAGGTTTTACCAGTTTTCATAATGTTAATCAGTTGAAAATGATATCGCCACTGGGACGTACTAAAACGTGAACATGAAAATGTGAAAAAGCTTAACGTGGCTTAATTAACTAAGACAGTGTTATTAACAAACCAAACTTAATGAACACCATACTAATAAAGCATACTATGTACAGAAAAGCAGATGAGCCCTGAATATGAACGCAACACGTTTAATTAAGCATATTCCTCCCATAAAGAAAACGCTTAACGTGGCTCAATGTACTAAGAGAGTGACATTAAAAGCCAGGGACATTTTATATATATATATAAAATCAAAGAGCATCGTTCTCTGCTTTACGAATTTGCAGGGCAGTCTGAATCTGTGGTTTTTCTCATTTGCAAACAAATTGTGTTGCTTTAAAACTCTAATGTGAATACAGATTACAAAGCGTTCACCAAAAACATGCGTTCTGTATTGTAGGCTGGTAAAGAACATAACTACATTATCCTTTTTGATAGAATAATCGTGATTATAATTTTGAGCAAAATAATCGTGATTATCAGTTTAACCATTATCGTGCAGCCCTACTCTGCAGGCAAACTATCATATGCACGCTGCTTGTGTGTATGCAGTCAGTTTTGACCGCAAAAGATGAGGTAGTTTGATTGGATGTCATGTATTTGACCTTTTACGGCACTACCTTTTTCCTGTTTTAACACTAGAGACGGCATTTTGCCTGTTTAAAATACATGCACTGTTTTAATGTTATTTTAAGTTGGGATAAAATTAAATGAACGGCAAAGCTCACCATTTTGTTCGCGTACCCTCTCTGTCAACAAGTACACCCAGGTGTACTCGTACCCTAGTTTGGGAACCACTGGGGTAGAGGATCACAGGTTCATTAGTTGCATGCTGAACTTTTCCATAACCACTGTTCTCTTCGCTTATCAGGGTTCTGAGCAGGTAAGTCCAATTTCATGTGCAAAAAAATGGTGGAATGACACAAAGACAAACTCTTGTCCTCTGTCTTAGACTGCCATGTGTGTTCTTGACTTCTAACCCTAATCCTACCAAATCCTGATGCCACATCTTCTCAACTGCGGAATGCAGATGTTTGAGATTGAAAAAGGCCTGTAATGAATGATGGACAATGACACATGTAACCTGCATGCCTTTGTGTTGCATCAGAATAGCATAATAGGATTTGGTTGAGTAATGAGAGACACCAGGCCCTTGTTTGAAAAGTAGCATGGGTATTGTTTGAAACTGCACTGCATCCATCAAATGGAATGATTTACAGCTGGGATTGGATTACCATGTAACATTAGCATTGTGAGCCTTTGTGAAATCTACATTGTTAAAGAGAACATTTGAGGACTGGATGAAAGCAAGCAGCTGTTTGCAATGTAGACAGCATGGATATTTGTCTTGACATGGAATGTCAGATGTTAAAAAAAAACATTGCAGATATTATGAATAGTTGCATAGCTATTCTAGTTGGTGGAGCAATTAGTCTGGTTAATTTGTATAATAAAGAAGACCACAGAGTAACAGGGCCATGTGCAGTCAGCCTCCAACTAGAGCGGAAGTCTTCAGCCCTGCTCTTGGAGGCCCACTGTTCAGCAAAGTTTATTTTTAACCAACTTCAACAACTGCCTGTGATTTTCTAGCAATCTTGAAGAGCTTAAATTGCTGCAGTTGTGTTTGATTAGGGTTGGAGCTAAACTCTGCAGGACAGTGAGTCTCCAGGAGCAGGGTCGATGACCTCTGAACTAGAGCGACAAGTGATGCTAAGCCACATGAGAATGAACAAAAACAGATTTGTGATGTCCTTTGATGCTTGACTAAAAGTGTGGGTTCCTCAGTGTACGTCTTCCCTGAACCCAACATGCGATTGGCACTGTGAAGATTTATTTCCTATGAACAAGGAATCCTCAATAAGCAGAGGTCATTAAAAGTTAGCTAATGTGTTTGAATCATTGTGAAAATGATCTGTAAGACAAATTATTGTCCAACAACATCACCCAATAACAACATAATTTTAGGGTGTCATTGGGACTGTCCTTTGTTCAGGCTCCTCTGTAAGTTTGGAAGAGAAGATGTGGCATTAGGCTGAGGGCAAAATGAGCAGGGTTTGTGTATGATGACTGTATGCATGTCTCTTGATGAGTGAGTAACACTACATTGTAGAGAGGCTCCCCTGCCTATGGCTTGTCAGCCCCGAGAAAATTGTGGGATGGCGTGCTTGGACATGACGTTACCTTGGGTACATGACAGTCAGCCCCAACCAGGTTATATAAGGTCACCCTGACCAAATGGTCCAGCATGGTGATACTTTGAAACGACAGCATTTATTTCTTTCTTGGGATTGTTTTTGTTTTATAATTTTACGCTGTTTTGACACGACTGTATGTTTGCTTCTTTAAAAAGTGGTTGTGGGCACCAAGGCATCTTTTCCGATTGAGAAGTGTGTAATATGTGCGCATCTAGTTTCTCAGAAACTCCTTCCAACCTGTGCCTAACTACTTGTTTGGATAAACAGGTATTCCTGTCCAAAAATCACACAATTCGGCCACATGTCAGAAGGCTCAAGCATCACAGTGTTTGCACTTAGAAATCAGCCTATGGTTAATGAATGGTTCGGATATAGTTGTCTCTGTGGATGGGGTAAGAGAATGTCTTTCAGCATTGAAGAAAGTACACACATCACCTTTAACAAATGAACTGCTAGTGTATGCAAGTTATTCTCGCTTCCTTCCTATTTCAATGGTTGTTTGGGAAGTCTGGTCGCTAGAGTTAAATATCCAAACTCTGGTCTTGATTGACAGGTTACTAAAGCATTACCAGTCTGTTGAGGCCTGATTTAAACATGTTTGCAGTTCAATTGTAATTCATGTAACGGCTAATCTATTCGACAGTCCACTGTGTTTTGCCATGGACGCAGTATGCCAGATCAAAGCTTACAATAAATCATAAAACTTGAGAAGAGGTGCCAGTTATTTCCCTGCACTCCTAGCACAACTAGTTATTGCCCCTACTTTTCCCTGTATAAATTAATTTCCTAAACATGACCATGGTGACAACTTGATTAAGGAATGACAGAAAATTATAGTTAGGTTGTGACATAAAAAGGCTCTTCATTTTGGCTTTTACCCACAAGCCAAATGGATTGAAGAGTGTAGGGCAATTCAAAGACGGAAGCAAATTATGAGCCCTTTATGCTTTAATACAAAAATGAGAGTCTGTAATCTAATTAAATTTGGCCACATAAAAACTCCTAAAACATAAATTAATTCCCACCTTCACTGTGGTTGACTTTGGCGTATTTAGTTAGCATGGATATATCTCAATCCAATCGTCAGCAGGCAAAGCCTTTCCCTGCAACTAGTTCTTGAGTCTGGACTAGGTTAGACCTGTGCATCTAGTGCTGGTCCTCACATTGAAACCACTGCTTTACCCTGACTACTATCTCTGCTCCTCTCTACTAGGATCTGAGCTCATGCCCAAAGCCCTTTCCACCAGGATAGTAGGAGGAATCTGGTGGTTTTTTACCCTAATCATCATCTCCTCGTATACGGCCAACCTAGCCGCCTTCCTCACCGTGGAGAGAATGGAATCTCCAATTGACTCGGCTGATGACTTGGCCAAGCAGACCAAGATTGAGTATGGAGTGGTGGAGGATGGCGCTACAATGACCTTCTTTAAGGTAAGTTGAGTCTGTCATATCACTTGCAACATAATATAAAAAAACTCTAAATAGCGTTTTTCCACCGACTTCGGATGCTAGTTCAGGGACAGTCCCAATTCTCAAACTGTTCCATGCATTTTCAGCACGTGAAATGGGGTTCCAGTCCATTCAAATCTGGAGAGTGGGGGCAGAGAAATGCTGATGCTGTCTATGCTGGTCTCATTGAGAAATGTAATAATGTTGCACTACATTGCTGTATGTCTAGATTGCTAGTGAATCAGCGGTCTCAGTTTCAACATCTCTCCTCAAGTACGGAAGTTTATATGAGACCTGCCGGTACACTAGAATGTACCACATAAGGGTGATGCATAACCGGATCGCCCTATGATGCCCACCAGGTTTATTTTTGCGATAATGAACAGCTAACTGTGCATTATTCCTCACTAATTTGATTTGATTTAATGACATTTTTTATTAATTACAGCTTTACTAACTGAGTCACCAGGAAGGTCAATGACAGGCTAGTATTTTAAAATTGTTTTGTGCATATGGTGAAGTCAGATGGTCTGGCACATTGAATATTTGTGTCACATGGATTATGTGAGTTTGAATCCGTTTGAATGTTCCTGATATTTTCTTATAAAAACGTTTTAAAACGTTAATAAAAAAAAGATATCTCAGTTCTTAAAGGTGATGCGAAGTATGCAACAAAAAGCAAAATGTTTGAGAATGAAGTTTTTTATACTTGAGCTTATAATGGAGGTTGTGTTTCAGAACGTTGTTTCAGAACTGCTTTGGACTGCTGAAAGTGCAAAGGTTGAAATAAATTTATGACTGCACTCAGTGCCTCTATGTGGGAGATCTACTCTGCATTTCTTTATTCAGTCCAGAGTGCTGTGAACATGTTCACTGTGAGAGTTAAATGCCTCTGTTATGAAACTGCTCTGAAACAAGGGTTGAGGATCCAAACGCAGCTTTTATAGGAGCAATCCAGAACCGTATAAAACAGGCATTCGGTCAAAACCACAGAGCAAACCATTCAGATAATAACAAGGCACATGCAAACAGGGAAATCCAGGGAGACAGGCAGAAAATCAAGACCATGAAATAGAAACAGCACTCAGAAATGCAGTGTAACACCAACAAGACTTTGCAAAGAATGATTGAAAACACAGGGCTTATAAAGTTAACGAGGTAATGACACACAGGTGTAAGTGATCAAACAATAATGAGTCCAGGCATTGGGTTATGGGAAGTAAAGTTCATCATGAGAAATCGGATGTAACAGCCTCTCATTAAGTCAATATTTTTGCTCTGAGATCACAGCATGGAGCGTGTGGTCACATTTGTCCCCATTTGTGACCAGTTCAGTTAAATCTTCAGCCAGCTGTTACAAAGCACTTTTTGTCTTTCTGCCTCTGTTAAATATTTCAGAGATATATTGCGCATATAGTAATTTTCTGTAATTCAAATGCTAATGAAATATAATTTAAATGTCATTACAATATATATATATATATATTTCACTTTAAAGTCAGCAGAAATCTAATGCTTCATTAATACATATTTCTGGTCTTATTGTGAACAATTCACCAGTACAGTTTATTCTAAAGAAAAAACATATTTGTACAATCACATTCTATTTATGATCCAATCGAATCCTGAAGGAATTGGCAGTATTTTTTGCTTTTGTTGAATATACGGTTTCAGTTTTATAGAAATATGTCTCATATTATGGAAGTAAAAAGTGTTACGTTCACTAAATGCAAATATAGGAATCATTTAGGTTGTTAAGGCACCTAATTATAGCAGTTTAAATATTGAAAGAAAAATACCTTATTGTGGATAGCAAGATTAGAGCAGATTACTGGAGAGAGAGAAAAATGTAGCTCTTTCAAAGCATCCTGTTCCTGACACCGCCTATAATCCATTCCAGTCAGATTTCCTACAGGAACAGCAGCTGTTCTGAGAGCTGAACACATATGCTCTTTTAGCAGGTGCTGATGTATTGAGTGATTGAGTGGCAGTGTGAGTGATTGACGGTTTGATAAACTGCCTTTATTGATTCTGTATAATGCGCTACAGAGAGACATAGAGAGACATCTGAGGGTTGTCCCCCCTTAAAAATATCATTAACAACCACATTGTGTATTATAAATAATATTATATATACTTAAAATCATTGCGTAAGTAGAAAACAATAAAAACGCAAAAAGTGCGTTTTAAATTTAGAAACATTTTGAGTCCCCCCTCTCTTGCTTCACAATGGTTTGGTCCATCACACACCTCACAGACAGACACAGGTCCGGTCACTCCGGTGGGAGAGTACAAAGTTCTTCAGTAGTTGTGGAACTCCAGTAAGTAGTCTGTTAAGGCTATTTTATTCACTTTAAACATCGGAAGAAGTGATTTTTTTTCTCTTTAATACAGATAATGCTGAGTTATTAATAAATTTGCAATGACAAAAAATTATGATACCAATGTATTTTTTCTGTAAGTCCAATATTTTATTGTTTGGTAGCTTGTTGTAAGTCACCCACTACAACTAACATGGCGATAAGCCCATGTGTGAACTGACATTAGGCTAATGTAGATTTACCACTGTGTTGGGTTTTTGCTCAATGCTATGTGGAAGATCATTTAATAATTATATTACCGTGTGGTGAACCTATGATAACTCATATTTAAACAACTATTGCTTTGTGTTGTTGGCCAGATAAAATGACAGAGAAAAGAAAAACGGACATAAGATATTTTTTTTTTTAGAAAAATGACACACATATCCTTACAAGTACAATTTTGGCTGTATTATTTGTGTCCCCCCAACTGTTAGATGAAATTTACGCCCATGCAGAGAGACAGTCACAGAACTCAATAGTATCAAGAACACTACCCTTTTAATTTAAATGGGTTCCTTTTATGTTCTATAATTACAGAAATTTAGAACCATATCAAACATCGAAGCCCCCTGTGGCTCAAATAGTTTTGCGCTTGGGGTTTTAGGTTTTTTACATCTGTACTTTCACAGCTGGCATCTGTAACTGCTATTGATTTGCTATTGTCACAAGCCAAAGAACCCTAATCTACTGCTTTAGAATCTAGAATATCGGTTCTCATTCACTAATCGTGTGATTCACAAGCAAACGTTTTCACATACAAATCCAATTCAGGCTCATTTGAAAAACATCCCTGTCTTGCACATTTCACAACACTTTCAAAGTGAAATGTCCAGTGAGTGGCTCTAAAATTATTCAGTTTTAACAGTTTTTTAAATGTTTTACATAATTTTTTTTTTTTTTACACAAATTGTGTGTGAAAATTAATAAAAGTTGTTGCTATTTTACCGTCTCTAGTGTTCAAAAATGTAGGTTGAGTCACATTTTTTTCAATGAGCCCGTGTTGAACAAATCATGCTTCATCAACAACACACAAACTGTATTCCAAATGTTCGGAAAGTGTAGGAACAACTGAAACCACACATACACAAAAATCACCTTCATGCGGCCTTCATGTTAAGATTAAATTGTATACATGCTCAAGGATCTTGCTGCACATGTGAGAGTGTCATACGTTTGCTGAAAGTGACAAATGTCTATAAAGGAAAGCCCTTATATGCTGATGGTCTGGACGTATTTTATACAAATTAATAACCTTGGGAATGTGGTCACTCATTTATAATAGTCCAAATTCATTAACATTAGAACGTGGCTAAGAACAAATTCAAATAATCCACACAATTATTAGTGAATGAGACTTATTTTTTTATTGTTTTAATGTAATATGCGAAAAAAGACAGTTCAACTAATAGTTAAAGAATGACCAGTGTAGTATATTTATGCCACATCCATGATTCATTCTTTCTACTGTACTGTACTTTTTTTTTTTTCATTTTATTTTGTCCCTATTGTGTCTTTTACTATTAAATCACAGTCCACATGTTAAGGTGTGACGTAAAAGACGTTTCCAGGTCCAAGCCTCTACTTTGTTTCAATTGAGCAAATGCAAAAATGTGAGAATCTTTCTTTTATAGTACAAATTTAAGATAAAATTTTAAAAACTCACGCCGCACACCATTTGGCTCACAACGTCCCGAATGCCAATATTTTACTATTTAGAAAAGATGAATCACTGTCTGGCCAACTGAGATTTTGGAGTTAGGATTGTTATTTTTCAGTAATACTACAGCATACAATGAGTGTTTATTAGCACCCTTTGCTGTTTGCTTTTAGGATCTATTAGAGCATTTGGACCTGGTGCAGTGATGTTTGACGTCAGACTTAACAACCGGATGGAATGAGATTGCCTGGCTATGCCGTTATAACAGGCCACCTGTGTGAGATTCTGGTCTGAACGACATTTTCAAACGCTGCATTCTCTAGACCTCGAAGCTGTTGGTGGTTTTTAGCATCTTAGGGTTTTATTGCTAAAAAAAAAAAATTTTTAATAATATATGTGGAGGTTTATTGAAATGGCCGCTAGCGAGTGTCTGATGAGGCAGTGGGGGGCTGGATGACTGCACTAATGGGAGCTCACAGTTTTAATCCTTTGATCACTCTGTTATGCACTATGTTTCTCAATATACTGCACCCGTCCTGTAAAAGCGGTTCTTTTTGGGTTGATGAGAGTATGCGTAAAGGTTCCAGTAATTGGCTATATTTGCCCCCTGTAATTGATTTCAAAGGGGCATTTTTACCTTTGTATAAAGAGCAATTTTAATAAGTAGGTATTAAATGTATTTGTGTTGTCTTTTATGTCAAATACTTCAATTTAACCAGTTATTTAGAATAGTAACGGAATACATAACAACTTTGTGTGGGGGGCAACGTCACATTATATTCTGGCTACACAGACAAAACAAGCTAAAAACTTGCTTAAAACTTTGACTTAAATGTTATGTAGCAATTTCTCATTTAACTTTAACTGTCGTAATAGATTTAGTTTAAATGAGCAGGGATTTTAAATGTTTTGCCCCTATCTTGAATTTGGAGTATTTTTTGTTAATTTTGGTAGAATTTTTGCCCCAAGCCCCCAATAATTTTAGACCCTGGTGACAAACCTGAGGGGGCGATAGAGTTCACTTTAACTGAACGTCATTTAAACAAGATTATACAGGAGGTTATAGCTATAATCACACCCACTAAATTACAGTACACAGCAAGAGTCTCTTCCAGCCTGTCGGTTAAAAAAAAGTTTAAGAGACACTGTACGCAATGACAATGAAATCCAGCTTGTGCTGGAACCTTGGCATTTGCATTCTTCTTTCACCGGCCACTTTATTAGGTACACCTTGCAAGTATCAGGTTGGACCTTCAGAACTGCCCTAATTCTTTGTGGCATTTAACAAGGTGCTGGAAACATTCCTCAGTATGGAGACGTTGGTCCATATTGTCATGAGAGCATCACGCAGTTACCGCAGATTTGTCGGCTGCACATCCATGATGCTCTATTGGATTGAGATCTGGTGAATGTGGAGGCCGTTTGAGTAAAGTGACCTCATTGTCATGTTCAAGAAACCAGTTTTTTTGGCCACAGAACTGCCACTCACTGGATATTTTCTCTTTTTCGGACCACTCTCTGTAAACCCTAGAGATGGTTGTGCATGAAAATATATATGTGACCCGTGCTGGCAAAAGTGTGCACAGGATAATTTTGAGATACAGGCAAAACAAGTGAAAAATGTCGATTTTGGTCAATTTTGAGGTTTTCACAAAAATGAATTCATTATGCCCTCGTCTAGCGATCCCAATGCTCCAAATAGCAATTAAACATCTAAACGTATCTGTATTTGCATGTTTTCTGAGAGTTGTTCCTTTCCCTTGTCCATTAAAACGATCTTACTCGCGCTGACTGACAGATACGAAGCGCGCGCACGAAGACGACACAGACATCCGATATACACAGAATTACAGTATTTCAAAATATCTGTCTTGGCGAGTATTCACACAAACGTTTGGTTATCTGTTGGGGAAAAACATCTGATGTGTAACATTATATTAGATCCGTGCGGTACAGTAGGTCTTAATTTATAGGTTGTGTGTTTTATTAATGTTAATCAAAACAATTGTGGTATCATTGGGAAAAATGTGAATATATATTTTTTCTATAGATATGGATTTTGACTTGGTGTGTGTCAAATTTGGTGTTATTACCAGGGATTTTAAGGTATGTTTGCGAGGTGATTTTGTTGTGGAACCTTCAGAAAACTTGAACTTGATTTTTCTCAAAATTGACTTTGCTGACTCTATCGATTTCAAACAGTTGTAGCTCAGTATTTTTTTGTCTGATTCAAACAGACTCCTTGTGCATACAAAAATATCACCGGATTATTTTCAATCAATGGTAAAAGGAATGTTTGGAAATGTAAACTGATATTTCCTACTGACACACTACAGCAAAATATATAAATAACTGGCTTAACACCATTTTTTGGGGTGAAAATACTAATGTGCCTAAGACTTTTGCACAGTACTGTATAAACACACACACCAGTTAATTCTGGAGCCTTTTCCAGACATGCAATGTTCTACTAATATCACACGGAAACTGTTTCACAATTTGTATCACTCATCTTGTTTCTGCCAGATCTATACCGGCAGCATTTCTCACAGCGAGAGGAGCAAACCCCAAAATACCACTTTTATTGTGTCACAGAATGCTGATGTACCCGTATCAGCGCTCATGTTCCCGCCGAGAACCAGTTCGATGGCACAACTACTTCCTTATATATATATATATATATATATATATATACACACACAGTGGGGCAAAAAAGTATTTAGTCAGCCACCAATTGTGCAAGTTCTCCCACTTAAAAAGATGAGAGAGGCCTGTAATTTTCATCATAGGTACACTTTAACTATGAGAGACAGAATGAGAAAAAAAATCCAGAAAATCACATTGTGATTGTGAAGACCTGTAACTTCTTCTTTAAGAGGCTCCTCTGTCCTCCACTCGTTACCTGTATTAATGGCACCTGTTTGAACTCGTTATCAGTATAAAAGACACCTGTCCACAACCTCAAACAGTCAGACTCCAAACTCCACTATGGCCAAGACCAAAGAGCTGTCAAAGGACACCAGAAACAAAATTGTAGACCTGCACCAGGCTGGGAAGACTGAATCTGCAATAGGTAAGCAGCTTGGTGTGAAGAAATCAACTGTGGGAGCAATTATTAGAAAATGGAAGACACTGATATATACACTCACCTAAAGGATTATTAGGAACACCTGTTCAATTTCTCATTAATGCAATTATCTAATCAACCAATCACATGGCAGTTGCTTCAATGCATTTAGGGGTGTGGTCCTGGTCAAGACAATCTCCTGAACTCCAAACTGAATGTCAGAATGGGAAAGAAAGGTGATTTAAGCAATTTTGAGCGTGGCATGGTTGTTGGTGCCAGACGGGCCGGTCTGAGTATTTCACAATCTGCTCAGTTACTGGGATTTTCACGCACAACCATTTCTAGAGTTTACAAAGAATGGTGTGAAAAGGGAAAAACATCCAGTATGCGGCAGTCCTGTGGGCGAAAATGCCTTGTTGATGCTAGAGGTCAGAGGAGAATGGGCCGACTGATTCAAGCTGATAGAAGAGCAACTTTGACTGAAATAACCACTCGTTACAACCGAGGTATGCAGCAAAGCATTTGTGAAGCCACAACACGCACAACCTTGAGGCGGATGGGCTACAACAGCAGAAGACCCCACCGGGTACCACTCATCTCCACTACAAATAGGAAAAAGAGGCTACAATTTGCACTAGCGCACCAAAATTGGACAGTTGAAGACTGGAAAAATGTTGCCTGGTCTGATGAGTCTCGATTTCTGTTGAGACATTCAGATGGTAGAGTCAGAATTTGGCGTAAACAGAATGAGAACATGGATCCATCATGCCTTGTTACCACTGTGCAGGCTGGTGGTGGTGGTGGTGTAATGGTGTGGGGGATGTTTTCTTGGCACACTTTAGGCCCCTTAGTGCCAATTGGGCATCGTTTAAATGCCACGGCCTACCTGAGCATTGACCCATGACCCTGTCTCCGGTTCTCCACTGTTCCTTCCTTGGAGCACTTTTGATAGATACTGACCACTGCAGAACGGGGAACACCCCACAAGAGCTGCAGTTTTGGAGATACTCTGACCCAGTCGTCTAGCCATCACAATTTGGCCCTTGTCAAACTTGCTCAAATCCTTACACTTGCCCATTTTTCCTGCTTCTAACACATCAACTTTGAGGACAAAATGTTCACTTGCTGCCTTATATATCCCAACCACTAACAGGTGCCGTGATGAAGAAATAATCAGTGTTATTCACTTCACCTGTCAGTGGTCATAATGTTATGCCTGATCGGTGTGTGACAGCTCTCTTTGTCTCTCAGAAAATTCCTTCCATAAAACATATATTGTGTAAGTGTAACACTTTAAGCTCCAAATAAAAAAACAAACCAAAAAAAACAAACAAACAGATTTTCAGCCATGAGAGATTCTGTGGTCTGCTTCAATATCATAATAGCAGAAGATTATGGCCATTTCAGGCAGCCACCATCTGGAAGCCAAGTGTTCCCTGTGCTGAACATACTGCCCTAAGGCTGACACATTAAATTATAGAATATTCTAACCCATGAAAGCAGGTGGAGAACACAGAAGATGTATTGGCCAGATATAGTCCTCCTCTCCTCTGGAGGTTTGCTTCCTTTGTCCTTCTCTGCTCTGAGGCATCTTATTATCTGTCACGTCTAGTATGCCACATTCTATGCTTCAAAAGATATTATGATCAAAAAGAGGAGCGGGCTCACTGGGAAAGCAGCCCGACCTCTCTCTCGCTCTCTCTCTCTCTCTCTCTCTCTATCCTTCAGTATCAAAATAATCTGTGGCAACCTTTCACACAGAGGAGCACACCTTCACTCACTTCCTAGGTTTCTGTTCATCAGTCACATCTGTGTCTCTGTAAGAGTCTGTGAGAAACTGTTTGCTCGCCGCTGCACTCGTCCTGCTCCGGACCACCTCAGCTGCTTTCATCGTCTTTTTAATTTGTTGAGAAATTTTTCGTGGAATCTGTGGCCAGTTCTCCGGCTCCAAACCTCATATTTCCTGAGCAATCTTCATCTTATCAATCCTCAGTGAGTTTTTCTCTTCTCGGGTCCTATGAGGAGGACCCCTGGACCGTAGAGATGAGATACTGGAAGGAAACGAATCACAGCTCCTGATGGATCCGGAGCAGTAGTTAAAGAGAGTAGCCCCACCTGTAGAGAGGCACAATGATGCTCTAGACCCTTGTGATTCACAATCACCACTCATTCTGTGCCGGAAAGATTCTTCTTGGAATAAAATGGCCTAAAACTAATAATAATATTATTATTATTATATAAATATATATTTTTTAAAGTCTGGTATAAGAATATAACAACAAAGTTTAAAATTCAATCAAACAATAATAATAATGAATGTATACAAATACATTTGAATATGAATTAGGGATGTCAATTTCAGGAATTTTCCAAACAGATTGTCTTTTAAATTAACAATCTATCAATTTATTAATACAGTGGAGGGCTCCATATATCATGTGCACATTGTCAACTTTTTTATTATAATTAAAGTAAATATACTTAAGAAATGCAGGTATTAGTAATTTTTTTGTTTGTATTTTAAATCAATTTAGGCCATGTTTAGCATTCATTTAAATTATGATTTATTGTTGTTAACAATGTTGTTGTTTTTTACTATATAGCAGTGCTATTTTATTATCATTGAGATATTATTAGAGTTATATAAATATATCGAATTCGTTTTTAGTTTGAAACTTTTCATTTTAATTTCAGATTAATATAGTATTTTGTTGTTTTAGTTATTTTAGTACATCAAGCTGGACTAAATGAAAGTTTAGCTGAAACAAAATGTTTAGTTATTTTTTTTTAATGTTTTATTTAATTTCAGTTTATATTTATTTAATTTCATTTCGTTTTTTAATATGGTTTTAGTTAACTATAATAACCCTGCTATATGCAATTAATAATTACTTCCTATTATACTAATTACTATTATAATCTGAGTAAAAATGTTATGTAACGGATAATGTACATCCAGCCGGTTGTTATCGCATAATAAACCCAGACAGAGTGATCAGGAGTGATCTTGCGTCACTCTGAAGGGGTTTATTCTGCGATAACAACCGGCTGGGTGCACATTATCCCGCTTATTACACAACTACTTGTCTCAAGTAAATTAGACACGAAATATTGTCTTGAGTTTAAATATTTTATTAGCTCTTACGCAAAGCTTCCGCGAAGAAAAACAGTTCCAAACTGCTTTAAGCCTTTATCTATTGCTGAAAAGATGAGTTTTTACCATATATGTTGAAATTAATGCTGAAAGGGTTAGTTCACCCAAAAATGAAAATAAGCCCATGATTTACTCACCCTCAAGTCATCCTAGGTGTATATGACATTCTTCTTTCAGACGAATACAATCGGAGTTATATTAAAAAAGTCCTGGATAATCCAAGCTTTATAATAGCAGTAGTTGTAGCTCTGTTTTTGAAGTCCATAAAAAATGCAGCTGTCCATCAAATAACATGCTCCAGAACTTTAACGATTGGCCGAAACTTTACTTTATAAAGTTTTAAAAATGGATGTTTTTCTTACACAAACGCATCGATTCGCTTCAGAAGGCCTTTATTAACCCCCTAGAGCCATGTGGAGCACGTTATTTTACAGACATATGCATTTTTATGGCATTTTTAACAGAACAACAATCGCTGCCATTATAAAGCTTGGATCATCCAGGACTTTTTTAATATAACTCCGATTGTATTCGTCTGAAAGAAGAATGTCATATACACCTAGGATGACTTGAGGGTGAGTAAATCATGGGCTAATTTTCATTTTTGGGTGAACTAACCCTTGAAGTCTTCCATCAGTCAACGACAGCGGAGTGACACGTTAAGCATATAAGTAGTACCGGTCAAGATAACTCATAGTACCCGGATGAGCGGTGTGCTATTCACTTTGGCGGTTGTTATCTGGGAATAACATGCCACTGGAATGCGCGATTGACCAATCAGAATCAAGTATTCCTCAGAGCCGTGTAATAAGTGATAGTATTGTTTGATATCTACTGATTATGTGTACGTGTCGAACTAAACATAATTAATGATAACTTACCACGCTGTCACAGGCTGAGTATCCTCTGTATTTGAGGTGTTGTTGGTTCATTGTCCTGCGATTCAGGATCAGACTCTGGATCGAACATGTATAGGCGAATCATTCCGGTTGCCATTTTTCCACATTGGAAGTTTTCAAAACAATTCCCCATTCCCGTGTACTGACGGGGGAGTCGAAACTCATTATTATGCAAAACTGTTATCCAATCATAGCAGTGGGCGTTTACTTCCAAGTCTTTAATGCGGCACGCCCATAAAAACCGAGCGTTCCAGGAGAGAGGCTCAAAACCAGGGTAGAAAATAGCCTATTACTTATTCATTATGATGTTTTTGAATGTAAAAAACATGCGGACGTCGTAAGTTGACCTCAGACAACAGTCAGTTCATGACCCCTTTAAAGACTCCTGTAGTGTTTATAATTACTTTTATACAAAAAGAAAATAATAGAAGATTTGTCCTCATTTAAGCTAAGTAAACACGTGTCTTTGCCCTGTGTCTTGTAAAGCTGTCCAGAATATGTCAGGAGGTGTGCATTTCCGTCTCTGTTGTTCTTTCTTTTGAGTCCTCAGATGTGTGGTGGAGTTTTTGGAAATCTGCAACACACTGTTTTGCTTTAATGTGTTTTACGCCCTTCAATAACTATTTACTAAAATGTAAAGATAGAAGTTGTGCTAGCAATCAGTAAACCATTATATTTATTTAAATGTTTTGAATGAGGTATACAGACGAGGCACATCTTTATTACTTCGAAGAGGTGCAGTTATGTGTCTAAGGCATAATCAAAGGCATTTTGACAAGTCTAACAATATAAACCCAAGAGACTTTGTGCCATTACGCACACACACAAACATGCATACATAATCACATGCCCTTCCCTGTGGATGCTCTAAGAAGCTGTTTCTCTCTCATGACAGCCTACGTGTCTGCTTTTTGTAAAACGAATAGTTAGCTGCATCTTTTAAATATCTTTACATTCTGGTGTGTGTGAGAGATTCATGCCTTTAGAAGCTTCACAGAGACTGTCGCCTTCCTGCGTGTGTCAATATAATGAGAATGTGAATTAAAATGGACAGCCACCTGCCCGCTGTAGTTTCCAGCATCATTATCAGTGGCTGAGCTATGGGTAAGGCCAGGAGATGTTTGTTTTGGACTGATCAGCTTCAGTGCACACGGGCCTCTCGGTGGAATATCTCGCAGAGAAAACACAGAACTCTGGCAGAATGTTTACTGAGGATATTTAAGATAAAGTCTTATTATCTACTCTGTTTACACCACAGACATATTTCATATAACAATTAGGGTTGTCAAAATTAACAACAGCAATTAATTAATTAATATATTTAGCACCATTGTTTTATTTAAACTAATAATAACTGTTTCTGTTGTAAATACTGGATTTAAATACTGGTCAGAACTGAAAATCAGTTCAAACGTCTAATTATTGAAGATTTGCATTTGGATGCAGTTTTAGAAATGTCTGAGATTAGTTTCTTTTTTCTCCTCAACAACAAAAACCAATAGGATTTTTCCATTTGCTTTTGTATTATTACACATTTTGTATTATTACACATTTTGTCCATCATGATAATATTCACAAAAGAACACAGCTTTTATCTTGAAGCCTAAATACAATCCGCAGAAGTAAAAAGCGAAAACAACTCTTTTAGTCTTTATTTAAAAGCGATATTCGGTTAGCGAACATCCCGAAAGTTCCCACACTGCTGAGAGCGACGTTTAGATGAATATGTAAATATGTGCTGCTTTCTTTCCCCTCAATAACACAAAAATGCCAGCGGTGAGAAAACCGCAGTTAAGAAAGCATCTGATTATTGAGATGTGAATATGTTTGCACCAGATCTGCAATTCAGCAGTCAAGTCACGCTTGTTTATATAGCCCGTTATACAGTAGATTGCTTCAAAATAAGCAGCTTTACAGTATAAAACATGAAAAAATATGCCAGTGTCACTTTCTATTAGAAGTACAACTTCATTTTCTACTATAAAGCAGCTCTCCACTAGGGGTGTAATGGTTCAAATTACTCACGTTTCAGTTTTTATCGCGGTTTTAGGGTATCGGTTTTGGTACGGTTCGGTATGTACTATGTTCAGGGAAAAAAGGACTATTGTCAAATACAAATAAAGAAAATAAGAATAAATACTCAAACTATAAGCAACAGCACAAATAAATACAACAGAGCAAAGAGGACTGATGATTCTCATGATTATATTATTACAAGATAATAACATGTTAATAAATATGTAATAACATAATATAATTTAATATGAAATACACATATTCTCTATTTTTAAGCCACTAATCTCAATTTTAAACCGGTAAGAGCTAAATTGGATTTCAGTTTGAAATGTAAGCCCCTGAATCGTCCTAGTCTTTTGTTTTAATATGACACCATTATGTTGTACTACTTATACTCATGATATGATGAGTAGAGTTTAAATGTGTTCTACACAACGTTAACGTTTATTAAGGAATAATGGACCATTCACTAAATAAAATTGGCAGAAGTTAAAAGCTATGAAAAAGGGGCGTGGCCTACTTTCCGACTATATCAATAAATCAAGACTGATTGACAGTTGAGTGTGTTAGACAACGGAAATGCAAGTGCAAAGGGGATTGCGATTCCACTTGAATTTTGTGCGGGTTGGGGCAGGAAGCGGAGGAAGTGAAATAGCAAATGGGTGATTTTCTGTTGCTATTCCAAAATGGCAGGGTCATAACTCTTAAGACATTGTAAATGCAATTGCAAACGGACTTTGCGTTTCCATTTGAAATTTGGCAGACATGTTACATACACGGAAAAGAAAATCCAAACGCAATTGCAAATCACGCATTTGTGTTTCCATTATGTCCATTATGCATGCACAAATTGAAAATGCAATTGCAATTAATAATACAATACAATACAATTTGCAATTCCTTTTAAATATTGTCCGGTATGTCATTCCATAGCTAAGCGCTGGCTTTAAATGAATTACACCACGGTTGCAAGACTTCAATGTCACCACCATTAAGCTACAAACAACTCTTTTAGTCTTTATTTAAAAACATTTTCCCTGAAAGTTTGAGTTATATATAATATATAAACTCAATGAGTCTGTAAAAGCGACTAGTGAGTAGATGAGTTTACCTGTTCAGTGTGATGACGTTTAATTTTCCAGACGACCTCTGTAGTCCAATTTAAGCCAGGCTCAGACTCAGGAGTTTTAGGCTGATTTATCCGCGATTTGCCCCTCCCGACAATCTGTGAAAAAATCTTGTCCATGACATTGGTCGGTTCCGACGTTCGGCCCAGATAATCTGGTAATGTGAGGCATTTACAGATCAATTCTTTAACCTGCCGATCTGCTCGTGGACACAGCTCTTCTCTTTGTCAGTATGGCAGTACTCACCAAGACGAACCTGTTGACATTATTTTTGTAAGAATTTGTCCATGCAAGTGCAAGACTTGAAAAAAAACTCAATATTTGCATGCTGTCTGAGACGCGGCTTTCTGTGTGCATGCTTCAGAAGAGTGTGCAAGCTCTCTTTTGCATCTTCTTGCGCTAGAATTTTTAAACTGGCAAGGCTTAAATATGTTTAGTTTAAACACAGATAGCAACATGTACCGCTCAGGTCTCACCTGCACCCACGCGCTATCAACACCCAGGTGATGGCGGCGTAAATGACTGGTCATATTAGAGCATATGGCACCCATATTGAATTTATATAAACTAATATTAAGTTTTGGGGAAGCCAGATTAAGTATCCATCGACAGAAACATACATTAGCCGAACTCTGTCTGTTTTGCACGTTATTTTCAACAAACCATATTATAGATGTGTTACAGGAGTTTTAGGCCGATTTATCCCTATTTTGCACCTCCCGACAATCTGTGAAAAAATCTTGTCAATGACATTGGTCGGTTCCGACATGAGGCGTTTACATTCACTTAAGACAATTGAATGTTTAAACTGGCAAGGCTTAAATGAGTTTAGTGCAAACACAGATAGCAACATGTACCGTTCAGGTCTCGCCTGAATAAGGATGTAAATGACTGGTCATATTCGAGCATACGGCACTCGGATTGAACAAAGTTTTGGGAAGCCAGAATGCATATCCATCGAACAAACATACATTAGCCTAACTCTGTCTGTCTGTTTTACGCGTTGTTATTTTCAACAAACCATATTATAGATGCGTATGCATCGTCAGAACCATGAACTGTGGGTGGAGAACGGTACGGTAAAAAATGTTTTGATTGTTTTTACTTGCGTCTGAGCTCGACAGCATGAACAGAAGAAATGAACCAGAGAATATTTTCATGTCAAAGAAGGCGGAGCCTCAGAACCACACCTACCTATTACATCATTGCCATGGACCAATTGTAGCTCGGAGGTGTTTACCAGCCAGAGTGAACTTTTCCTGGAAGCTGCTTCGAACTTCAGTGTTCAAAATTACGCCACACCGGTTCGCACCAGTATATCAGGGCCTTAGCTCGTTTCAGGGTTTGGGCCTACAAAAAATACATCATCCCTGCAGCACTGAGACAGAATGGAAGACGAAATGTCTATGTATCAGTCATCAACAGGCTGACATCTGTTTACTTTCACACATCCAATACATCAATAATGTTGTGTGTTTTGTGGATGTTTCTCAGTGAAAGTTGATGGATGTCCCTTTTCAGTCCAAAGGCTGGATCTGAAACATATCCTTATTTTACATGGACATCACTCCCACAATAACGTCTATTTATCAGGACCAAGCTATTTTTCTACTGTTTGTCTCAGAGTCAGAACAGATAATACATTTGTTTCATTTTCATTCTCGTCATCTGTAAGAATAACATCCGCAGCAGAAAATGCTTCAGGTCTGATTGTAGTGTGCAGTGAATTAATCAAAGCCTCAGAACAGATCGAGAACCAAGAGCAGATTAAAGTCGCGCAATCTGTGAACACTCCACCATGATCAAAGTATTCGACAAATCACTGCTAATCAAGCCAAACAATCTCAAATCAACCCAAATGCACAGATAGCATCACGGTGATAAGGAAAGAATGAAGTGAAAATGAGAGATGATCTAACTTTTGTCACTTAAAGGATTCAATATCATTGTTATTATTCAATGCATATGGTCCATTTGTGACCTCTGTTCCTAGTGGACTGCCTGCTCAAAAAATGTATTACAGTAAATACAAGTTGAATAGTAAAATACTCAAATGAGAAGAAATATTTATTTGATTGTTTATTACTTACTTTTTTATTTTTAGATAAATTGAGATTTTCCTTCTTTCTGTCTATCTCAGCCCCTATGGTTTTGCCTCATCAGCAGTCGTAGTCTACATGTGCAATAGGCTGATTTGTCAAGGGTAACTCCAGAAGATTCTGATAGGCACTTGGCAAATCACCCAGTTGATCTAAAATATCGACTGGCCACAAAAAGTCATTACACACAATAATGGCAGGCAGGACCTTGAGTGTGTGACTTAATTAGGTTTCAAATGCCATCAGATGTGTTCTCAGAGGCACAAAAAGACCCGTGTTTAAAATGGTTGAAGATCCTATGCAATTGGCAACAAATTCTCTCGCTACTAACCTTAATATCTAAATTGATTATGGGTTTATTTGTAGTTCTACTGGAATAAGATGGTATTATTTTGTATGCTGAATTTTGCGTGCTGTCGGCATACGTTTCAGTTTTGGAGATTAGTCCGGATTAGTCATAAACAGATTTGTGTGCTTGTGCCGTAGTAATCATGTAAAGGGGGCAAAAATAAGACATTTCAACCTATAGCTGTATGACTCTTCTTAAAAAGATTATTTTGAAAAACACTTGCATATGCTTTGTGTGAGCAGTGTGAGCGAGAAAAGCTTGTCTGTGGGTGGTTTATTGATAATGCAACGTGATCTCATTTGTATTTGTAGGTAAACGACTTTAAGGACAAACATGTATACATCATTTGAAGTTCATAAAATTGATAGATTGTTTTTATTGAATTTATAATGCGTAATATTAATGAATTGTGTCAACCCTCTGGTGCTCCTCGTGTTGCGGTAAAAATTTTTTTTTTTAAGTAAAATCAATGTACTATATTTTAGTTTAATAATTTTTGTATTTAATATTTTGCATTAAAGGGATTTTATGGTACTAAATTATATTTATGCAGTAGTTATTATAATCTATATATTACCACTTTTTGAGCATAGACCTGAAAATGAAATTTTATAAATCTTGAATGCTTTGGATCACAGTTTAAGGACATTAGGCAGAATATTGCTGACATATTTTCCAAAACTCTAAAACTGTGAGAAAATCAACGCCATAAATCGAAACAAAATCTGTTCCAAATTTAAGGTTGAGTGATATCTCCAAAAATAAGCTTTCAGTAAGATTTTGTTTGGGCGCAGTACCAAACGTTTCCACTAGATGAAATTCGTCTCCCAAATTTTTCCCAATGTGGTCATTTTTGACCATGAAAAGTATGTTTTTTTATTTAGTTAGTTATTATGTGTGTTCAAATTGTAATTGTCAAAACCTTTACCAAGTTTCACACCATTCCGATGAAGTAAAAAAATTCTAAAAAACTAAAAAATTGGACTGAAGAGCACCAGTGGGTTAAAAAGGTATTTCTCCACAAATGTACTGATAAATGAGAGTCCCGTCGTGGGATTGATCTGTCACCTTTTGCAAATGTTATGGCAATTGCACTTCCAACTTTTAGATTTCTTAAAGCTGCAGTCCGTAACTTTTTGCGCTCTAGCGGTTAATAAACAGAACTGCAGGCGTCTTGTGGAAGAACACTGCAGCCGGAGCTACTTCTCTCTGTTTATGTCTATGGCGAGTCACACAGGCACTGTGCTCCTCCGCAGCGGTTCCTACCAGACCGGTCTGAAATAGTCCCAATATAAACACTTATTATAGGTGTACCATAATGATTCAGGGTAAGACAAAAACACGGTTTGGAAAATGGATTCATGTTGTACATGTGTCATTATATAATTTTTGTAAATCTTGAACACAAAAAAAGTTACGGACAGCAGCTTTAAGTACATACGTAACAGATTTTACATTTTAGAAGTTGTCAATATTTTGATATTGTGTTGTTTCAGTGTCTAACAAAACCAAATTGTTTCTTATTTTAGATTTAGGATTATATAATTTGGTACTGGCGTTTACATTATTGTTGCTGTTGTTGTTGATGATTCAAGCTCAAATATTGTCTACTGTTTATCCCCAATTGTCTATGCTGTTTGTTAATAAAATATATGCACATTTATTGTTAAAATGGAGAAAGTGTATTGTATTTTGTCGAAATAAAATGTAATAAAAATCTTTTAATGATTTTGACTTCTCTCCCAGAAAACAAAGATCTCCACGTATGATAAGATGTGGGAGTTCATGAGCAGTCGAAGGCATTCGGTCATGGTGAAAAGCATCGAGGAAGGGATTGAACGCGTGCTCACCTCCGATTATGCCTTCCTGATGGAGTCCACCACCATCGAATTCGTCACCCAGCGCAACTGCAACCTCACACAGATCGGCGGCCTCATAGACTCCAAGGCCTACGGGGTTGGCACCCCAATGGGTAAGGATTTACAATAATAGATTTATTTGAAAAATGTATCACATTTACCTAACAATGCATTGTTGTTTAAAGCTGTTTCATGGTGCTCGTATCACTCTGCATGCATACAATTATTTTAATTGAAGTCAATATTTTAAGTACTTTTTTATTATTTGGTATGTAGGCATGTCATTAGTGAGTCTCAATAATAAGTCTTAATAAGTCTCAAACCCGAGGCTCGGCTCGAGCTCCAAGCTTCAACCCCATATAATGATACTATGTAGAGGGAGAATGAGAGAAATGGTGGAGGGATGCCGGAAAAATTGCCGCTGGGACGGCACAATGGCTGCTGCTTTTATATCTTTGGAATGATGATTGAGAGGGCTGAATGATTAGGCTCCTCCCGAACCTACTTCATGTTAAAACATGTATGTACTAGGGCTGTCACCGTTAACGTGTTAATGCATGGGATTCATTTTAATGAATTTAAATCATTTAACGCAATTAACGCAAATAAATTACAGAAGTACATTAATGTAATTTTCGTCATGCGGTTAGATGATCTTAGAAGTCGGGAGTTTATCACAATCACACTGAACATCTACAAGCACCTGTAACCCTGGTAGGAGGACATTTCCATTCTAACTCTTCCGATTCTGCTTCTCTGTTTGTGATCAGGCCATTTTAAGCCGTAAAACTCTGGGAAAGTTTTCAGTGATCCAGTAATCAAAATCATTCAAACAGTCCAAAACAGCGCTGGTAAAAAAGGCCAGGCTGATCCAACACGGTCTCACTCCTATTCGTCACATATTGACGCTTGGTCAGTTCCCTTTTTAATGCACAGGGTACCCCTTTAAGCCGGGTGCACACTGTGCGATTTATAATAGTCCGATTGTTCCTTGTCAGACTGTATGAACATGATCCTCGCTGTAAGCCATGTCACACTGTAAGATCGAAGTTGTCAATGTCAGACTGTACGATATTCAAGGCGCGCTAAAAACGGACGCACGCAAGAAAACTCGTCCGGAGTTTTATATCATCAATGAATGACACGTTCGGTGACGGTGAGCTGCATTACACGCGGGATTGAAATGATGGCTACAAAGAAATCTCTAGCACTCAGTTTGGTCATAGTTTGTCTTGAAAAACGAAGATAATTTGAAGGTCGTCGTAGGAGAAGTCACACTGCAGGACTGTGCGCCAAATCTTCTGACACTGCCAGAATTTCGTCTAAGGGTAAAATTTGATCGCAGCGGTCATTAATCGGCTGCCGGTGAACATGTCAAACTAACGATCAAAGACTTCAGATTTTAGCCTAGGATCAGAGGAATCTTTTAGGATTTGCAAAATTTGTCTCAGATGGCCAAATCGTGGACAAAATCGCACAGTGTGCACCCGGCTTTAGCGTTGTTTTTCGACGCGCAGTACTCCATTGATTTCAGTGAGAAACCTTTGGCGTCACATACAGACGCGTTGGGCATGGTTATTGTCATGATGAAACTATATATTGGGTTATTATTTTGCCATTATGACATGGAGTGTGATTCTTAATTTAATCAGTCAGCATAATTTTATTTGCATTTATTTTCTTTGTTTATTTACGCTATTCAGACACGTTTTGAACACGTAACCCAACCCCATCCCTAAACCTACCCGTTTGTGTATTATAAAAAAACAGGATATAACAGGCAGATACGACTGCAGACACAATTTATTCAAAAAGTACAAATATTCCAAGTGTTCTGAGGCCAAACGATTGATTTGTGTGAAGAAAATCCCCAAAAGTGATCAGCGTCGAGTCCATCTGCCGAAGATCATGAACACATTTCAAAAACCCGAGGAAACGTTGCGTCAGCTTTGACCGCATTGGCTCTCGTGTGTCTCATGACCGATCGCGTCATGCTAAAGAGTCGGGTGTATCATCTGAATGAGATATGACTGAGTGGAGTGTGTGTGTTCACGGAGCGGCGGGATCATCATTTCAGCGATTAAAACATTAAGATTAACTCTGTTCTTCACAAAGATATCGCATGACTTCAGAAGACTTGGAATGCAACATGAGTTAATACTTTTATACTGTTTTTGGTCAGTTTTTGCAATAAATACCTGTGACTGTACTTTATTTGCCTGTTATGTGTTTTATATTGTTGAGAAGTGGGTAGGTTTAGGGTAGGAGTGGGGTTAGTTGCTCCAAATTATAAAAGTAGCCTATAAATATATAATAAAATCATGTCTACTTTTACAAATGCAAAGAATTAAATGTGTCTTGATCTGACGCATTGGGCAAACAACTGAAATCAATGGAGTACCCGGTGCGTCGGAAAACAACGCTAAAGGGGTATCCTGTAACGTGAGGTCCACTGGAGGCAAGCTTTAAGAACATGTGCAGTTTTATTTAACGCAAAGATTCAAAACATAAAACAAAGACATGGCTAATAAAGCATGGCTTAACAAACTCACCAGCAGTGGGTTACAACATCAAGACAAGACAAGGACACATGACAAACATGAGGGCTTAAATACACTGAGACTAATGACAAGACAAGGGACACCTGTGAACACTGATTAAACAATGAACCAATGACACGACACAAGAACACATGAGGGCTTGGAAATCACATGACAAAACCAGGAAGCAAGACAGTGAACGTGGCAAACTAAGAAACATGACAGTGAACATGGCAAACTTAGAACATGAAACGTGAACATGAAACATGAACCCAAAACACACTGTGACATATCCTGTACGTTAAAAAGTGACGCCGAAGGGTCCTGACCAAGTGTCAGTATGTGACGAATAGGAGTGAGACCGTGTTGGCTGATCACATCAGACATATCAGAGAGAATAGAGACCCACATTGCATTTTTGTTGAATTATTCATTCCATTGTGTGCTTTGCTTTTAAACACTAGCACGGTTGTATTTTGCGATTGTTTCTGAAGAGTGCAATGTTGGTGACGTATAGGAGTCGTACAGCAAGCGCGTGAGAGTCTGTAATATTGATGCACAAAGAACAAACCGCGTATGTGCGCTCTCGATCACTGGTCGCGCGCTGCATTCATGTACAGACACACAGTACATTCGCTTTGTTTCCACACACACTCAGGAAGGATAATGTTTGATTTGTCATGTGTACGTTCTTGTGTTTAGTAGCCGTAGGTTCATGCAGTCAAAGCGGTTGGTTAGGCGTCTCCGTGTGGTCCTGTTCGGTATCGCAGCTTGACTCGTCTAAAATGAAAGCAATCTTGTTGTTGTTGCTCTGTACACATACTATACACTGTGAATTCTGTAAAAAAAATGTCTGTAATGTTTTTTTTTTCCATGAGTGCTTAGGTGTGTATACATTTATTATATAATATAATTATATGGACTCCTTATATTTGGTTATTTGGTGTCCTTTTGGAGTCTCCAATGATCCTTGAAGCTTGCAGAAAATACAGTTTTCTGATTGTTTACTTTGCTGGATATAGCAAATGATGACAAAATGAATGTGTTAATGAGATAAATGCCGTATGCCTAATTTTACGATAAGTGTGCGAATAATTAAACAATTTAATCGATTGACAGCCCTAGTATGTACACAATAAGTGCATTGTATCAAATGATTAGTACATATAGTAGTTAAAGACACCTAATATGAAGTCGGGATTTTATATTATAATGATGTACTGCATATTATTTCTTACATATTTTAAAATGGCTTTTGGAATATGAATGATATCTAGATGTTATCCAGAAGCACCCTTCTGCATACCCCTTCTCTTCCACTTGGACTGCAGTCATACCTTTTCTATTAGGGGACAATATAGGCCCCCTTAAATTGATTTTCAGGTGCATTATTTACATTTATAAAGGCAAAGTTTTTCTAACCTTACTGAATGCATGTGTCATGTTTTATGTCAAATTCTTAAAATTCATTAGTTTAAATGTATGGTAGGCCATTTTTTTATAAACACTTTTTGTTATGGTTGAAACTCTCTTCACGTCCTGTTAGCAATCCATAATAGAAGTGGTTTAAATATTAAAACTTACACCTTCTGTGGAATACTCCAAGAATCAATGCCATGTTTGCAATCATTGCATTCTTGTTAGTATAATAATATTATCATCAACATTAAAAACAAGAACTCACTCAGGGTATGTTTGAGTCTTAAATCGACCTCTATGCGCAGTCTGTCTATATTTGTTCTTCATGCTAGAAAGTGATAAACCCCCACTTTTACAAAGGTACATAGTCGAGAAATAGGGCTGGGTACCGTTTACATTTTAACCGGTACCGGTACCTGAAATTCAGAACTTTAGGGATGTTTACTTCACTAACACTATAAGTCATTTATAGAAGTGTTATAGCTGCCTTGGTTACTGTCTGCCATTGTCTGTGATGTTTGTTTACTGTAATATTTACCAGTAAAAAATGTAGGCTACTAGCTACTTAATTAATTAATTTAATTCATAAAAATAATTTAACCTTCCTCCTCCACACATACACACACACACACACAAATTGTGTTGTGTATTTTATGGTAATCAAATAAAGACATAAAACATTAATTTAATTCATATTTTAATCATGTGAAATTAAACAAACTTTTTTGTCAGACAACATGCTGCACAACTGAGCTTTATACTGTTAAAATGAAAACATGGAAGAAAAATTGTGATTCCCTTTCAGTCGGTCACATTTCACGTAACGTCTCCATTCCCTCCTTCAGCGAACGAGGGTTATATACATAACCGAGACGTTATTACTTAAAAAAATAACATTTTGATAATAACTTATTATGAATTCATTATTACTATTACATTGAGACATATTTAAATTCTACTGTACAACAGTAATATATTTGTCAAGTTAAACTGAACTTTTATTTTGACGGGTTGCCAAGAAGTACTTTGAGTTTCTGTGTTTATGATATGACGATAGTTTTTCTTGGTTAAATGCCCATGAAGTGACTCTAGATATGAAGTTCATGCATTCATGTCCTCATACAGTGAGACGACAGAGATGGAAACGCATCTGCACCATTAATTCAGTGTCCAGATGTGTTCTCAGATACCAAAATTTGGCACCGATTGATTTAATGTTAATCGGTACTCGGTAGTACTGACATAATTCGGTCTGTGCCCTTCAAAGTACAGAGTTCAGTACCGAACACTATCGAGTCGTAACGGCCGTGATGTAGCGAAATTTGCTAAGGCAGCAGACTCTGTATGCAACCTATCATATGCACTCTGCTTGTGTGCGTTAGTTTTGACCGCAAAAGACGAGGTAATTTGATTGAATGTCATGTATTTGACCTTTTACGACACTACCATTTTCCTGTTTTTATAATAGAGGCTTAATTTTGCCTGTTAGAAATACATGCTCAGTTTTAATATTATTTTAAGGTGGGGAACAATTAACCCTTAAATGCATGAATGTTTCGCCAATCATTATTACATATTCGGGTCTTTAGAGATCTAACACAGATGGATCTAAAATAAAATAAAACTGATATTAGATGAACAATTACAGAAGAATAAAATAAAGCATATTTTGTTACCTTTTGGAGCTTGTTCAGTTTGAGGAGATCATCATTGTCCTCGTCAGAACTCATTTCCCAGTACATTCAGCATCTGGCTCATATTCGCCATCACAGACATATTCTCAAAACTATCATTTTCAAAATCAATATTTTGATCACTGACAGCTTCTGCACCAGATCCATCATCAAGCGACAGTGCCAGTAATATTTGATTGCGTTCAGTACTTGCTCTACATTAAATCGCTGAGCCATTTCAAGTTTTGCTGATGCTGCCTATTCTTTTGTTTCCTGCCTGCGGTAACTATGAGTGAAACGTCACTTCATCAGTGTGTATCAGACATTGCCACCTTGTGGAATAAAGGTGAATTGCACTTATTGTTGTGCAGAAAAAAAAAATTACTTACACTGTTACACACCTCAGGTCGTTAGCGACCCTATATCATTTTTACAAAAATTAATGGAAAAACAGGCATTCTTTTATCATTTTTTCTTGTTATATTGTTTATAATTAATTAAATGAGGAATACTATGAAGGTTGATGTCTAACTTTAAAAAAATGAATGAGGAGGAGGGTAGTGAATGACGTCCCGGATCACTAAAGACCCAAGGTATGCGTTTGAGGGTTAAATAAATGGCATAACTTAGCATTTTGTTTGTGTACCCTCCATCTCACGCCAGGGGTACGTGACCCCCGTTTGGGAACCAATGCTCTAATGCAACAACGGCTCTACTATTGTCAATCAATATCTCAAACAATGATTGAATTGATGCTGCAGATACTGACATCGCTGCCCTAATCAATAATCAGTCACAGCTATTTGCCCAGTGCTGAACACATTTACATAATCAAATCAAAACCATTTCTATTTTGCCAAAATACCTATTCTCAGCAGGATTACCTTCCAAAATAAAAATATTAGTCATACACCTCAACAAAAACATGAATCACTGAACAGCCTGATTGAAATGAGAGACACAGTCGTTTATCAACACATCTCTGCCATGCAGAAGTGTATTCTCCTCAAAGTGTGTTTCTCTCAGACTGCAGCATTGACTCAAATCTTCATTTCATTTTGATTAATGACTGTCTGGCTCTGTCGGTGAAGGTGAAGCGGTTGAGGTTAGCGTCTCTGAACGCCGCTCAGCGGCTCAGTGAATGTGCAGAAATGCAGACCCTGAGGCAAACGTGCATGAAATAGACGAATGGATGAGATAAATAAATGAAAAGAAAAACTGTGAGGCGTTTCCCCTCCTGTGCATAAGATTATCAGTCTCAGTAGCAGATTGTCTTAATCCGGTTATACATGCGGCTGCGGGCTGTGTTAGCAGCAGAAATGTAGAAGAAAAAAACAGTAAGACTTGAGTCCAAAAACATCCAGAATTGTACATGATACTGCTGTACGACATCTCAACACAATGACCCTAAAACACTTTCCTTATCACACGTTTGTAGAAAAGGGAATTAAGGTTTCTATGATTTTCCTTTAGAGCAAGTACTGCACATCCATTTAGAGAAATATTAAAAAAAATATATTTTTTCTTTTGTATGTATTAGTTTGTGAGACAGAAAGCTGAAGCTCATGGTTGCAGAATAACTTGGACCTCAAAGCTACATACGCAACAAATGACCTCAGCATGTGATTGTATCGGATATAAAACAGCATGACCCATTACATGCAGGATTGCTTTGAAAAAGGACTAAAATAACCAAGAATGGAAAAGGCACCTTAACATGAGGATCAAAGGCCTTTTGGCCACCTCTGAAGCCACACTCCTCTTCCCCAGGCACCATGTCAATCAGCCAGATGAAAGAAAACCACATGCTTTATTTAACTCATTCAGTGGGCTGTGTATGAACTGATGTATTGTGCTCAGTATGTCATGGCGTTGTGTGTCTAAACATTCGCATGTAAAAGATAAACAACAAACACAACCAAGAAAACAGCTCCGATCATGTCGTTTTAGTCATACTTCGATATCAAAAGCTTCACAGCTGCTCACACAATGCTCCTGCTTGACACTCACGCACTGCTCATGCTCTCAGCGTGAATGCACTCATTGGTTAACATGCACGCCGGAAAAATATGCGCTCATGCACCACTCGTGGTGTGAAACGGCCGTTAGTCTGAGACGAGTACAAATGCAGGCGATACCGAGACCAGACCGAGACCTCATTGAGTACTACAACACTAATGTTCATTCAGTTTTGAAGTATAGATTAACAAACACGTGTGCTGACTGGACACATGACCAGATGCCTCCCACTGCCTGGAATGTAGCACTATTAATGAACATATTATAAAATATACTTTAACTCCTATTGTGTTGGCATCAATTTGACTCCCAATTGATTTTCAATCCGCTTGAAACACTGGTAAACTGATTTATTTCTTACTGAAATGACTATTTCTTATTTAGGGCCATGAATGCGCATGCAAAGTTTCAACACATAGATGTGTTTTGGAAAGGCTGTACAAATTTTGGTTGCATTGATTGTGTTAGTGGTTTAATTGACGCAAATTGGTTTCCATCCAATTTGCCCACAGTCAACACTTTCAAAAAATCAGGTAAATAACAGAAAACACATTTTACACTCCCAATTCAATTTTGGTGAAAATCGGACCAAGTAGGAGGAGTTCGAACAAGGATTTTTAAAAGAAAATCAAAATGGCCGACAGGAAGTTCGGTCAGTTATGTTGGACAAAATTGGTATCTATGTTCTCAACATGACCCAAGGAATCAATTAAGATCAGTTTCATTACAATAGGATTTTTAAAAAAGTTATTAGAATTTTTGGAAATTTCATTATAACTTATGACCACATGGTGGTGCTGTCTCAAAAACCCTTTGAGTACCTTAGGGCATGGTGTTGAAGAAACATAACGAGTTTCGCAACGATACGCCAATACATTCATAAAATATAGCATTTTACGACAAAATTCTAAATGACCGACGCTCAAAATGACCAATATGGGAAAATTGGGTATCAACTCAGCATGCTGTACCAAATCTAAAGATCTTTGATTTTTGGCCAAACCGTTCAGAAGTTATAAGCAAAAATAGCCATTTTCGTATCTCCTGACCACTAGGTGGCACTGCGCCGAAAGTCATGGTTGTCATGACACACACCAAGTTTGGTCAGAATACACTAAAGCGTTCATTTGGGCATGCTCTTTGTTGAATTTGAGAACAGTTTGACGAATCAACTTGAATTCCATAACTTTTTGTTGGCATGGTCTGAAGATGGTCTGGTTAAATTTTCGTGAAAATTGGAGCAACGGCCTAGGAGGAGTTTGAAAAATCTAACAACTTTTCAGAAAATTCAAAATGGCGGAAAATGGATTTTGTTTCTAGCCTTTACGGATGAAAAGTTATTAACATAAACGTGAGTGCAACAGTGACTAGAGGGATTTAGTTAGAGACTCAAAATTTGCTATGGTGACAGTTCACACTGTCCTCTATCTGTGTGCCAAATTTCATAACTTTCCCGCAATCGGTTCTATGGGCTGCCATAGACTCGGAAGAAGAGTGGAAGAAGAAGAATGCCAACGATTACAATAGGTGCCTACACACCTTCGGTGCTTGGCCCCTAAATATATTGTTGTAATTTGTATACCATAGAAATAAGCTTTTGTTTAAGTGAAGCAGTTATAAAAATTGAAGGAAGATGAGTAAATTAGACGAGAAGGATTACACCATGTCCTCACCAGGAGTGACACAGGAAGTTTCCAGAGTAATTTGACAACACAACATGACAACGGTAACACTAGGGTATTTGACCCCAAAATTAATATTTTGCCATCTTGTACACACTCATGTACTGTCTCTGTATTATTGTGGCTCTTGCATGAAATACAAAAAGTGATCTTAGACAGAATGTTCAAGCTTCTTGGAAATGTTCCATACAACAAAACTGGATAATGAGTTTTAAAAATGGGAAAAAGATCAATATGTAAGTACCATCAAAGTAGTCCATGACTTGATGATATATACCATTTGTCTAAGAAAAATACCAGCATTTAAAATGTCCTCTGATCATATTCTCCTCTTTTATAACTTTTACATTTCACTTGCGGATGTCTTTTTTAAATATGTCTTATAGCAGTAGCAACAGTCTGGAAATATATTTCAAATCTGATCAGTAAAGTTCCAGGGACAACTGAGAAGTTCTCTGCATTACCATTGATCTGCATGTACCATTATCAAGTCTTTAGACCGGGAGGAAGTAAATGTCCAACAAGAATATTACTGAGCCAGAATTGCAGGGAATGTCAATACTGAGATAGTGAGAATATAGTGACAGCTACATTTCTTAACAGGGGAGCTGACTATTGATCCTCAGTCAGGATCAGTGATCTAGGGTCACATTCTACAGAATAATTGGACTTTTTATATATTGGTATAAAGTCTGGTTCATTTTGCAGCATCTTCTTACCAAGAACTGTCCATTTAGAAATAAACTGTTAGTGGCAAGTGAACTAAAGTTAGTGTTGTTTTTTACTGCGGCTTAAAGGGATAGTTCACCCAAAAATGTTTAATTGTGTCATCAGTTACTCACGCTCATGTCGTTACTCACACTTTACTTAAAGCCTTTATGTACAATGCATTATAAAAGTAATTTTAATGCATTAATTATGCCTTGTAATGCACCTTATAATGCATTGTATGGTCTCATGAATAATTGTAACCACAGTTATAATACATTATAATACTTAGTCACTGAACACACCTTTAGAAAGTATAATGCATTAAAACATGACAAACAACCAATTTCAGAATCTGCAAATATTATAATGCATTTTAACTTTGGTTACAATTATTTATGAAAAGCAATGTAACATACATTATGAATACCTTTATAATGCATTATACACTCACCTAAAGGATTATTAGGAACACCATACTAATACTGTGTTTGACCCCCTTTCGCCTTCAGAACTGCCTTAATTCTACGTGGCATTGATTCAACAAGGTGCTGAAAGCATTCTTTAGAAATGTTGGCCCATATTGATAGGATAGCATCTTGCAGTTGATGGAGATTTGTGGGATGCACATCCAGGGCACGAAGCTCCCGTTCCACCACATCCCAAAGATGCTCTATTGGGTTGAGATCTGGTGACTGTGGGGGCCATTTTAGTACAGTGAACTCATTGTCATGTTCAAGAAACCAATTTGAAATTATTCGAGCTTTGTGACATGGTGCATTATCCTGCTGGAAGTAGCCATCAGAGGATGGGTACATGGTGGTCATAAAGGGATGGACATGGTCAGAAACAATCCTCAGGTAGGCCGTGGCATTTAAACGATGCCCAATTGGCACTAAGGGGCCTAAAGTGTGCCAAGAAAACATCCCCCACACCATTACACCACCACCACCAGCCTGCACAGTGGTAACACGGCATGATGGATCCATGTTCTCATTCTGTTTACGCCAAATTCTGACTCTACCATCTGAATGTCTCAACAGAAATCGAGACTCATCAGACCAGGCAACATTTTTCCAGTCTTCAACTGTCCAATTTTGGTGAGCTTGTGCAAATTGTAGCCTCTTTTTCCTATTTGTAGTGGAGATGAGTGGTACCCGGTGGGGTCTTCTGCTGTTGTAGCCCATCCGCCTCAAGGTTGTGCGTGTTGTGGCTTCACAAATGCTTTGCTGCATACCTCGGTTGTAACGATTGTGAAATACTCAGACCGGCCCGTCTGGCACCAACAACCATGCCACGCTCAAAATTGCTTAAATCCCCTTTCTTTCCCATTCTGACATTCAGTTTGGAGTTCAGGAGATTGTCTTGACCAGGACCACACCCCTAAATGCATTGAAGCAACTGCCATGTGATTGGTTGATTCGATAATTGCATTAATGAGAAATTGAACAGGTGTTCCTAATAATCCTTTAGGTGAGTGTACATAATGGCTTTAAGTAAAGTGTTATCAAGTTATGTTTATCTTCGCAATAAAGATATTTTTAGTGAAACCTGAGAGATTTCTGTCATGATTCTTGCATGTAATTTGAGCTTCGCCAAAAACCCATAAGGTTTGTTCTCACGAGTCCATTTAACCAGCCATTGACCATATTTGATGTGCTCTATGTATGTGCTTTGATCAATTTATAAATTAAATCTGTCCATCATATAAAGCGACCATGTCTATTCAGAAGACATATGGATTAATTTTTCCATGTCTTTATAAACTTTTCGAATTTTTGGTAGAATGGACTTTCAGAGGAGGGCTAGAAATCTCTCAGGATTCATTAAAAATATCATTTATGTTTTGAAGATGAATGAAAGTTGTATGGGTTCAGAATGAGGAATGAATAAAAGATGACAGAATTCTTTAGGTGTGGGTTCATCTGAAAGAGATTACACCATGCATGGGGGAAAAAAAAGATGAAATTATGAGAAAAGTAGACTTTATGCTCAATTTCTGTCTGTCTTAAAGTAATAAATACTAATTATTTCAAGAACTTGGAAAACAAAGCTGAATATATAAATCTGCTTGTAAATATCTTAGCCTAAGAGTCTCAAAATCAAATAATGTGATGTCACTCACTGAAAAAGAAAAATTTGGTGATCAGCTCTTGGTCAAAACCAGTAGAAGTAGCATCACATCTTTTGTTTCATATAGTGGTGGAATAAGGAAGGACAGGCTCTTGGTTCTATGCATCATTTGTTGATTGGATTTTGAGAGGATTTTGAGGCAGATTCAAACTCGCGCCCAAATCTGGGCGATGGGTGGAGTTAGTGTAAATAGCCTCTGCTGATAAAGCAGGCTCTTTGCACTTGTTGTAAAATGGCACTCCTTTAAAAAAAGGATATGGTGAATATCCATTGCATGCAAACTTTAACACCACACAACCTTCACAAGACTTAGTTTCTGGGTAGACTGGTGCACCCTGACTCCCAGAGGTTTTTAAAGAAGCCAGCCAATCTTTCTGTCTGCAGTATGCATGAAACGGTCAGCCTGATGCATTGTTTATATGATGAGAAGTGCTATGCAAATAAATATGACTCGCTTGACTTGAACAGACTGTGGCCATGCCATCAGAGACTGAGTCTACCAAAAATTAACCCTGAAGCTATCTGAAAAGGGGGCAGATGCTGAAACCGAAGCTCTGTTGCTGTGAGGCATGGTGCTTATGAGTTTGAATTCGGCTAGCCTCATTTCCTAGTCCTGTTCCACCTCTTTATCTCATTGTTCCCTGTTCTTACTCTCTCCTGAACCTTTCAGTAATAAAACTGGCTGATCAAGGCTGCATGCTTTCCCTGTAAACTGATAAATTCTGAATATTCATGCAGGTGTTCTGACACTATTGCGCTATAAACCATGTAATCATAAATTGCTTGTGTGTCAGGGGCTAAGCAGTCCAGAATATTTTAATCCATTCATGGTTTGGGGTTCTGTGTGCTGGTTTAAGATGCTATCTAGGCTTTTCCACATGGACAGCGAAAGCCAGCTATCAAGTGCCTCGTCTCACTGACGTTAATGCTTTGTCACTCAGCAGGTTAAAATCTGTCAGGCATGCTGTCTAACAGACGACCCAGTGAGGGTGTTTTTTTGCTTGTCAGTTGCGTGTCATGGGATTGCATTGTGTAGAGCAAATGCAGGGCACATGGAAAAGGATGTTTAGCATCATCACTCCCCTGTGTGCCGTTTCCAGACAGCTCAGCACAGGCCATTTCCATTGCTAATCCTACCCTTTTGGAATCAGTTAACATAGGCAGGCTGCATGCAGGCGTGCATTTAGCATATATCTCACTAACTTCAGCAGCACACAGTCGGCAGGATGCATTAATGTTGAAAATGTGATGGTGAGAGATGCCCGAGTCCTTCTGGCAAGCGTTCCTGCGCTGGAACAGACAGGGTCAGTGTTCAGACCATCTGCGTTTTGGTGTGTTGCTTAATTAGATGTTTAAATGAGAATATGTTAATGCTTGGCACAATTGAATCTGATTTTGTACTAAGGCAGTAAAATGTTACTGGGTTTCAAGCCATTGTGGTGTAAAGTGAACATGAATTCCTCAAAACGGTGTGCCAGTGCTGTTTTAGGAAGGCAGTTGTAAATTCACATTCAGCTCTGCCTCTTTCCTGGTATGTAACACACACTTTTCAGGGTAACACTTTAGTTTAGGGTCCAATTTACACTATTAACTAGTTACTTATTAGCATGCATATTACTAGGATATTGGCTGTTTATTAGTACTTATAATAAGCACATATTAATGCCTTGTTCTGCATGACCACATTCTACACCCCCTATACTTAAACTTAACAACTTCCTTACTAACTAGTAATAAGCAGAAATTGGGAGTTTAATGAGGCAAAAGTTGTAGTTAATAGTTAGTTAATAGTGAGAATTGGACCCTAATCTTAAGTGTGAACATTTTCATTCATCCTCATGTCATTCCAAACCTGTATGACTATTTTTCTTCTGTGGAAGACAAAAGAAAATATTAAGGAAAAAAGTTGACATGGTGGTGAGCAAATGATGACAAAATATTCATTTTGGGGTGAACTGTGCATTTAAATATGCAATTATTGTGACATTACCCCTTTAGCATGCAGTACCCTTACAGAAATAATATACTTTAAAAGAATATACATAAGTGCGAACTGAATGTAATGTTTTCAGACACTTAATTGCATGTTAATTGCGATTAAATGAAAATGTATAATAGTTATAATTAATTAAATTAATTGAACTTAAGAGTGCTTCTTGACCCACTTAAGTAGGACTTCAGTAAATATTATATGTACATTTTGTCTTTGAAATACATTTAAAGTGTACTGCTGAATGCACTGACAAGCATTTATGGTAAACTAAAATATACTTAAATGTAATGTCATGTATTTAAATATATTTGCTGTGAAACATTTGTTGCAATGCATTTAGTGCGCTAACACACTACAGTTTATGGTCCTTCTTTATATTAGGTGGCCTTAACTACTATGTACTTACATCAAAAAAAGAGTACAATATACTTATTGTGTTCATATTGTATTGCATTGTATGTTGAGGTGGGATACGGGTAAAGTTAGGGACAGGTGTCGTGGGATGGGTAAGTTTAAGGGTAAAGTTAGGGACAGGTGTGGTGGTATGGGTAAGATTATGGGTAAAGTTAGGGACAGGTGTGGTGGTATGGGTAAGATTATGGGTAAAGTTAGGGACAGGTGTGGTGGGATGGGTAAGATTATGGGTAAAGTTAGGGACAGGTGTGGTGGGATGGGTAAGTTTAAGGGTAAAGTTTGGGACAAGTGTGGTGGTATGGGTAAGTTTAAGGGTAAAGTTAGGGACAGGTGTGGTGGTATGGGTAAGTTTAAGGGTAGAGTTCGGTACAGGTGTGGTGGTATGGGTAAGTTTAAGTGTAAAGTTCGGGACAGGTGTGGTGGGATGGGTAAGTTTAAGGGTAAAGTTAGGGACAGGTGTGGTGGTATGGGTAAGTTTAAGGGTAGAGTTCAGGACAGGTGTGGTGGGATGGGTAAGTTTAAGGGTAACGTTAGGGACAGGTGTGGTGGGATGGGTCAGTTTAAGGGTAAAGTTAGGGACAGGTGTGGTGGGATGGGTAAGTTTAAGGGTAAAGTTAGGGACAGGTGTGGTGGGATGGGTAAGTTTAAGGGTAAAGTTAGGGACAGGTGTGGTGGTATGGGTAAGTTTAAGGGTAAAGTTAGGGACAGGTGTGGTGAGATGGGTAAGTTTAAGAGTAGGGTTAGGTGTAAGGGAAGTGTCAACAGTGTAATTATAAATGTAACTACAGAACTACTTACTATTACTATTATATAAACTTATAAACTATTAACTTACTATTATATAATCTGCACAGCTCTCAACTGTCTGACCCAGGATCTGGGTAATGCAAAAACTACCCAAACACTGAAAAAATAACCCAAAAGGCTCAACCCAGGATGTGGGTAGAAAAAAATAACCCAAGATTTTTTAACGTATATACTTTTAAGATTTGAACTATGCTGCAGATGTACGTTCACTAAACGTAAGTGCACTTATTTTTCACAAAGGCAGTGAAACCACAAGTAATTTTCCAGACCAAGTTTCCAAATCGGTTTCCCAAATGCTTCCTCCCATTTTCTATTGAAGTCCAATCTCACACCATTGGTTCAGCAACAGAAACTACAGTGTTTACAATTTCTAGAAGTTAGCATGCAAATGGCTTAACGTAAATGACTTTGCAGTGTAATCAGAGATAGTAGTGACTAGAAGTATTTTATCATCGGAACACTTGCACACTTCGCCGTGAGCTCCTTTTTCACTTGCGACTTCATTGTCTTGTTAAATGTGTGTAGCACTTGCAGTTTATATCAATGTTTCAGGGCTGTGCCACTTGCCTCTTGAGGATTGTGAAAATAGAAAGCCCCCCAGTCAGCTTTCAGCCTATGGACGGGCCCTATCCCTGGAGGCATCATTAAGAAGAGTCATGAACAATGCCATGTCATTAAATATCTGTCAGGAGTTTACTTGTGCATGAGGAGCTACTAGCATACGATCCATATATTTAAGCTATCTTCTGTTCTTACTTACTAAAGGTACCTTGTCCATTTGCTATATACAGGCATGTATTTGAAGAACCTTGCTGTTCTAGTGTATCAATGATTCATTGTGTTACTTGTCTTTGATGTTGCAGAATAGGGATTTTGATATGTCTGTATTCAGGCTTTTTATTATATCATTCCACCTTTTTGTTTCAGTTTTGTTTGTTTGAGTACTGTACAGTTAAGTGAATCTCACGAAAGCAGTCAAGAACATATTTTACTCATATTTCGACCCCAAAACATATGAAATTATTATTATTATTATTATTTTATCAAAGCCTGATTTACAGTTTTTATCAGTTAACTACAATAAAGTAATTTGTGGTTTTTGTTTTGTGGAATTTAAAGGGGGGGGGGGCACTAATGCTATTTCATGCATTCTGACTTATTTACACTGTTAAAGAGTTGATTCTCATGCTAAACATGGACAATTATTTTAAAACAGGAGTTGGACGTATGATGGAGTATTTCTGTGCCAAATACACTCTTTCAGAATTCAAACAAGTTTTGGAAAGTTTTTTTCAAGTATGACGTGTGACGTCATAAAGTGTAGAATTCCTTGTAGGGGCACTTCTCCCAGATGAGCGTGCACACACACACACATCAACCAGAGCAAGAGCAAGAGCGCGTCCATCAACGTGCTTCGTTCGGGTTACAGAAGCCATCGGCAGCACTGGCATTTTGTTTTTAGACCACAAAATCAACAATGTCACTAAAGAGACGGGGCACGCTGATCGCCTGCTACCACCCCCAGGGCCATTCTTCCCGGATGTGCATGAGGAAGTTACCAGCTCGGGAGGGCACCTTTACTGCCTGTAATAGTTCTGGTGCGACCAGATGGAGGCGTGGCTAAAGGGTATGGATTCCCCCAGTGGAGCGCTCTGTTGCGATGCAGCTGCATCCTCAGAGCGCCTCCACCTGGCGTGGTGATCCCAAGCACCCGTCCAAAGCCTGTGGGTTCTTGTCTACCTTAGTGGCAGAGGCCTACAGAGCTGCGGGTCAGGCCACGTCTGCTTTGCCTGCCATGGCCATCCTGCAAGTATACCAGGCCAAGGTTTTAAAAACCATGCACGAGGGCGGTGCTGACCCAGGGCTTATGCAGGAAGTTTGCACTGCCACCGACTTCGCTCTCCGAGCGACGAAGGTCACTGCGCAGTCCCTGGGTCAGGTGATGTCCACTTTGGTGGTCCAGGAGCTCCAACTATGCCTGAACCTGGCAGATATGAGGGATTCTAAGCAAACCCGTTTCCTTGACTCCCCAATCTCCCAGGCCGGCCTCTTCGGTGGTGCAGTTGAGGACTTTGTAATAAGTGCACTGTAAGTCGCTTTGGATAAAAGCATCTGCCAAATGCATAAATGTAAATTGCCTTGAGTTGCTGGCCGTACGTCTAGCCCTGCACCGTTTCCGAATGCTGCTGAAGGACAAACATGTACTGGTCCGTTCAGACAACACAGCGACAGTAGTATACTTTAACAATCAAGGTGGCTGCGATCTCTGCGCACCACAACCTTGTGGACTCAAAAACGGTAGGACAGCATGACCTGCTCCCTTAGAGGAGCGAGGAGGATAAACCCACCTCGCCCTCTACAGATGCCCTCTTGGGACCTCACAGTCGTTCTATATGCCCTGCAGAGAGCTTCCTTTAAGTCACTGCAGTCTGTTGAGCTTAAATTCCTCTCTATGAAGGCGGCGCTCTTGATTGCTTTGGCTTCCATCAAGAGGGTAGGGGACCTGCAGGCATTTTCGGTTGATGAAGCGTGCCTGGAATTTGGGCCGGCTAACTCTTATGTGATCCTGAGACCCCGACCTGGATATGTGCCCAGGGTTCCCACCACTCCTTTTAGAGATCAGGTGGTGAACCTGCAAGCGTTGCCCCTGGAGGAGGCAGACCCAGCCTTGGCACTGCTCTCCGCACTTACATAGACAGGACGCAGTGTTTCAGGACCTCAGACCAGCTCTTTGTCTGTTACGGAGGGCAGCAGAAAGGGAAGGCTCTCTCCAAGCAGAGGTTGTCTCACTGGATAGTGGACGCCATTGTCCTGGCATACCAGGTTCAAGGCCTGCCATGCCCCCTAGGGGTGAAGGCACACTCCACCAGGTGAGTTTCTCAGTAAGCCCTGAGTTCCTCCAGCACTGTTGATGCAGACACCAGAGTGCATGCCCACTTGGTCAGCCCTCGTGTTAGGCTAGGTGCCTCCATATGCATGGTTGCCCCTTTGGGCAACGATAAGTCTCTCCGAGCACATGTCTTCCCTTGGCAAGACACCTTGCCACCTCTGGGGTTGAAACATTCCACTCTGTGGGCTGGATACCTCAGAGTGTTCCATATGCATCCCGTACTTGGGTCATATATGTATTCCTAAGTCCTCCCTGCGGGCAGGCATTGTGTTGCATATTTCCACTTGGGATATGCTTCCCAGTGTACCTTGGTATTCGACGTTGAGCCTAGCCCTTCGTTCGTGCTAATCTTACGGCTGGGAGCTCAGGTCAGCGCAGGACGCTGGAAGACAACCGTTGTGGCGAGATTAGATTGGGACCCCCATTCCGTCAGTCACTGACGTAACACGGAGTGACTGACTGAAAGGGAACGTCTCGGTTACGTATGTAACCGTCGTTCCCTGAAGGAGGGAACGGAGACGCTCAGCCTCGGCTCCTCAGCAGGTAACATAATGCGCGGCTCCTTATATACCCACGCTAGTGGGCGGAGTTCGCCATGCAAATTCCGCAGACTCATGGCAATGTTTTGCCATTGGCTCGTTTTGTAGAACTCGAAGGTGATAGGCTTCTAAGCGAAACCCCCATTTCGTCAGTCACTGATGTAACGTTTCCGTTCCCTCCTTCAGGGAACGAGGGTTACATACGTAAACGAGACGTTCCCGGTCATGAGTGGAAACCGCAGGCGGTGAGTGAAACTGCATCAAATGACTGTTTTGTTAGCAATCATAAGTAAGTGCATATAATGTGAACAACACGAACGTATAGTGAATCGAAAGTTATCCAGGGATAATGCCATGATGTGTGTGTGTGGGAGCTTGTGACTCTTTAGCTCCGCCCACTGCACGCCTCGACAAGTTCGGCTGTTTTCTGAAAGAATCGGTACAGCATATATGTCTTTTATAAATATGATAAAAATAAGGACTCTTTGGAGATATAAATGATGCAATACTACTCTATAGGTATTCAAGATTAACATGAGATTGGCAGAAATTGTGTGTTTATACCCTTTAAACAAAACATGAGTAAGTAAAGTGAAATTAAAACCATAAAGTGTTGTATTATTATTAAAATATTTTAGGTTTACATAGCAGAATATTTTAATTTCCCCATCTATTTGGATTAATGTTGAAATATAAAGATTTTTTTTTTTTTTGAGCAAGAGAGATAAGTAAAAAGCTGTTGCAAAATTATACCTCTTTCTGAATATATGCTGTTTTTCCCCTATTATCTTAAAAAGGAACTGTATACTCCAATATATTAACTACAAAAAGTAAATTAATTAATCAAAACTATTCTAATATTTGGACAATTTTTAAGGCATTTGATGCAACGGGGAAAAGATACAAATGTAAAGGATATAAGCTGGAAAAAAATTTGATGGAGAAAATTGGATCTTGTCCATGGATATACAATGCATGTGTTGTTATACAGTAGGTGAAAATGATAGTCACTAAAACCATCCAAATTACTGCTCTACTATTGTACAAAATCTAAGTGCTAACAGTGAGCATGAAAGAAATGCAAGTTTGATTTCAGCAAATAAAGAGCACTTTATGCTCCATGTACTTGTGTGGTGCATTTGAGCAAAAGAACAGTTGAGTTGTCTATTATTCAGGCAATAGTACAGTCCTTATTATAGAAAGTTAACTACAGCAGTACCACTATTACAACATGAAAGGATCAGCGAGATTCCTGAGTGCTCTTGTTCTACCTCATATTTCAAATTACATGAGAAATCACTTCTCCAGCCATTTTTGATCTATGCTGAACGAAGGGAACGCGACCTGTTTACCTCTTTTTGCGAGGGAGGTGAAATGGCTGATAGGAATCAGGGAGAGTTATGAAGCCCGCGAGGAGGCCCAGAAGGAAACATTACATCAAATTAAGAATAGCAACTAGTTTTAATTAGCCAGAAAACAAATAGATAAAAGTGGGAAATGCCAGTCCCTCGAATGTAATTGGGTTTTATTGGTGTGTTATCAATGGCACCCTGGGAGCAGTGTTTCAACAAACAGCATTAGGCTTTTATGGCTCGTACTGCATTAGTGTCTGTATTTCTCACCTTTGTACTGCTCACATGACTGTGAGAAAAATATTCTTGCACCGCTGAAGTGACAAACGTTTCTTTTTCAATGTCTCAGCTTTTCTCAAAGCCTTGTAGTAGAGCAATGAATTAGAAATGTTTAAACATATAAAAAAAACTTATTAAGAATGAGGTACTGTATACTTTATACAATATTCATTTTAATAATATTTAATTATTTATTTTTCTGCATAGCATTGCTGAAATTGAGTCTTATGCAAGTTTTTTTTTATTTTTTAAACAGCATTTTACATTCACCATGAATGTTAAGCTCCAAAATGAGGTAGGCAATACTGATATGCTGTATTCAAGGTCTTCTGAAGCCAAGCATTTCACCAACAGACTGAAATTTAATTTGTGATTCACTTATAATCTTCCCCTCCATTGAGCTGTTAACTAGAGAACTGCCGTTACCGGATCATTGAGGCAGTGATTTTCTTGAACAAATTGTTCAGTCCGTTTTGTGAACAAGAACTGATTCTTTAGGGGGAAAAAATGTTCACTGATCTGGTTCTCATCAAAATAGTCTTTGTTTTCTTTAAGCAAAATCATTCTTCTTTTGGTCACACTTTATATATGATCGCCTTAAAGAGTACCTATTATTCCCTTTTTACAAGATTTAAAATAAGTCTCTGATGTCCCCAGAGTGTGTATGTCAGAGTATGTGAGCGGAGTGGAGTGGGAGCGGCGTGATTTTGAATGGAGTGAGGAGCGGATTTTTAAAAAGTCGGAGCGTCGTGGTTTTCACTCACTCCGAGAGCGCTCCACTACCGCTCCATCACGAGTACAATTCATGCCAACGGCCCAAAATATAACTGCATTTTTAGCCAGAACTCACACGTTAAACACATTTAACTAGCTTGATACAGATGGATCACTTAAATCAGAAAGAATGTAAAGGTTATGATGACGGCGATGGACATGAGCGGGATGTTATAGTTCAAGGACATTTTTTGTACATACTGAATATGATCGGGTGAAAGCACATTTTAAACAGGTAGCACTTATTCACACACGCAATCCCTCTCTCTAATGCATTCAAACAAATGTAATCTTACAGTGCTTATCTGTATCTGATTTTGAATGAGCAGAAATCTGTAATGTAGTGACCCGTAGATAAAATAACTAATGAAGACGTACTATTTTCATCTTTCCAAACAAAATTTGCACTGCAAAAGCAGCAATGATAAACAATGAGCAGTGGGGAAATTGCTGCCGCTCCACTCCGTTCACATACTCTGGTGTATGTGAAGTTTTAACTCAAAATACCCCACAGATAATTTTTAATAGCATGTTAAAATTGCTGTTTTTGTGCCCTTTCTAGAAGAGGACGGAGCTTCAAGAGCTCATGCTACGACAAAACAGGACAATCTCACGCACTGAAAATATCAGAAACTGTCAGTAGCGGTGTTCAGTTTGAACCTGAGTGAGGCTACAGAGCCAGAGAATATCTGCTGCATGGAGAACATAGTTTAGTTTAATTACGGTTATAACTCATGTTGTCATTTTGCTTTCATCCACTGTTAGTACAAGCCTGTTGTAGCGGACCCTGTCTGAATGATGGCCAAAACTTTACTGATGAGTTTTATGAAGTTTATTTTGCATCACACAAAAGATAAAGCGTCTGTTTTCACTATAAAACACAGTACAAGAAGTATGCTTTAAAGTCTTGTCCATAAACTCTCTCTCTCCCTTGAATTGTCATCATCATACACAACGAATTACACAAAAACACTCGTTACAACTAACAGTAAACAAATATATACAGACCTTATGCCTGTAAACTTTATATCCGCAAAATGTTCACTCTGATGAACTGTAATGATGCGGGTTCTCCCTTTCATTACTGCCGTGACCATCTATAAGCTGGATCACGACCAGCTGGTACTGATCCATCCTTGTGTAAAAATGTTTTAACAAAACCTGTGTTTTATATTGTCCCTTTGTATTGACCCTCATTCACAAAGCAGTCTGGTGTAAAATGAGTCGGACAGACATTATTTGTTAGGTATTCAAAAACAAAATGTATCCACTGTGTCTTTAGCGGCTCTGATGTCGGGAGTACATGAAGATTGTTATGTTCAATCTTACATCCAACAACAAAACACCTGAGTTGCTTACGAGACAACTTGTCTATGCTAATACGGCAGAGTCCATGAAGGGTGAAAATAAAAGCGTTTTGATGGCATGGCAACAACACTCTACTACAACAACTCTTCCTCTTCTCAAAAAAAATCTCCCTTTGCATTGAACTTTGAGTGTCGAAACTTTGCAGATGTTGTTTAAGGACCCCTTTAACTCTTTCCCTGCCATTGTTACGTTTTTCCAGCAATCTGTGATTTCACTGCTATACGGTAGGGGGCGCTATTACACATCTTCTGAAAGAGTACAGTATCTCTGGATCCAAAAACAAGTGAAGATGATGTTCTGCGTAAACCAGAAGGAGCGGATAGAAGTCGTTTACACACGTATCAGCATTCAACAGTATATAGATCAAAACTGCCTAATGTTACCGAATAAAATGTTGAACCCACGAAGAGGAAATGACTGTGAAGCTTTGGGGGTGTTGATGGACTACTCCATCTGTGTTTTGATCATCGTTTGAATTCGATCTGGACAAAGTCTTTGATTAAAAACATGATTTTCTCTGTTTTTTTTTTGTTATGAAACAGAATTTTTTTTAAAACTTACTTTTCTTGTATGCTTGACTTAAAGCAGTTGTTCTGTTCTTTTTTTTGATATATTGACGGTTTACATTAAAAAAAAATATTCTGGGGGTCATGGGTATTGGGAATATGATAAAAAAAATTTGGCGTTGGGGAAAGTGTTAACTAGTTTACCATTTGATACAATATACTTATTGTATACATACAAGCATTGTAATAACTTTTAAAGTATGTGCATTTAATTAACATTTGTAGTTACCCCTAACCGTAACTCTATAACTCTATACCCTAAAATCATCACCCTAAACTAAAAATTAGCAGTAAATGTGGAAATGTAGTTGCACAGTGAATCCATAGTCATGTAGGGATGTTAATGTTAGCATGTAGTAGTTAAGGCCAACTAACATAAAGTGTGACCCTGATTATGAGGTGAAATATGACCCAACATGTCAAGAATATGACACGTTCTTGACAATTTTGTGAGATGCCACTTGACCACCAGAAATGCTAGATGCTAAGCAGAACTAATTCCCCTTTCTGACCCGTCAGGCTCCCCGTACCGAGATAAGATCACCATCGCAATCCTGCAGCTACAGGAAGAAGGGAAGCTGCACATGATGAAGGAGAAGTGGTGGCGAGGAAACGGCTGTCCCGAGGAGGAGAACAAAGAGGCCAGTGCGCTGGGCGTCCAGAACATCGGTGGCATTTTCATAGTGTTGGCTGCGGGACTCGTCCTCTCTGTGTTTGTGGCAGTTGGGGAGTTTCTCTATAAGTCCAAACAAAACGCACAGCTGGAAAAGGTAAAGCAACACTTTCACATTTCTGGACCGCAATGAACATTTGTAATCTGTCAGGATATACTTAAAAGAGTCTAGGTTTATTATGCACGTCTCTTTAGAGAAAATAAATCCCATATAATCATGAGAAATGGGTTTGCAATTTTGTGTTTCATCAGCGAGGGTATTGTGGGTATTGTAAGCCAGCCAGTCAGATGAGTCCAACTAATGCCTTTGAGTATGAAAGGATCTGTTACAGATCAATGCAAACAATATAAATTCTGTCTAAAATTAGCTTTGATGTTGTGGTATTGAGAGCAAAGCGTGAGGTATATTTTACCGGTAATATTTTACAGACAGAGCCTGTTTCTGGAGAGCAAACAGTCCTTCTTGATGTAAGTCTCTGAAGACAGAAGGGCTTGGGCTTTACTTGCTCAAATGGCCACCATTGTGTCATCTCGCCTGAACAGATGTGTTGTTGTTTCCCTTATCCACTCAAATACTTGATCTACTGAACTAGTAGATGCTTGAAGTGTACAGTCCATAATGAGGTAGAAAAAACTGCTTGGAAATGAATGAACTTCAGTTCTCTCACTCTTTTCTTTTCCCATCACAAATATGATGTTTAAGGCTCTTATGGAATTTATTGGCAAATTAAATTCTACACATGAGCTGTGATTTCACTCACTAGACTGCAGTTTGCTTGATAGTACGTATTTGTTTATTTATATATTGGTTGGTTATGATTTCATGTCATTTTAATTTTCTATTATTATTAACTTTACAGGAAATTCCATTTGATAATGGGTGTTTTCCCTCTTGAGTCTTCTTTAAAATAACCAAATGTCACTTAAGTGGATGAAAACAAGTATCTAGTTCCCCTTGCATTAACACTGTCCTATTAGACATTTAGGTCACACTTTTTATATTAGGTGTCTTTAGCTACTATGTACTTAAAAAAATAAGTACAATGCATTGATTGTGTTGATAATGTATTGCAAAACACCTTTGCTGCTATTGAGGTGGGTTACGGGTAAGGTGAGGCACAGGTTTGGTAGTATTGGTAGGTTTAAGGGTGGGTTAAGGTGCAAGGGAAGGTCAACAGTGTATTTATACATGTAATTACAGAAATTAATTGCAGCTGTAATTTGATTAAAATGCAAGTTTTTTTAACAATATAAGTGCAGTGTAAAAATATGTATGTACATAATAAGTGCATTGTATCAAATTATTGATTTAAATGTAAGTACATAGTAGTTAAAGACACAATATAAAGTGGGACCGAATTGTATTAATCAATTATAATATATTTGTCATAATCTTTCAACTTTCACCACCAAGCATTCATTGTTCCCTTTCAGTCGGTCACGTTCGACGTACGTCGGACGTCACCGACGAATTGGGATCACTTCAGGGAGCCCCTATCAGCTTCGAGATATAGAGAACCGGCCAATGACTATTGGCGTGCGAGATTTGCATCTCGCGCTCCGCCCCGCAGCGCGGGTATAAAGCGGAAGCGAATGCAGCGCACTGTTGTCATTCACTTCGGAGCCGAACGGCGTTGATGAAGCATAGACTGCCTGCATTCAGCAAGAGAGAGAGAGAGAGAATCGGACTGAGGATCGTTCTGTGCTGGTCAGACGGCACAAAACAGCGCGACCGCGGGCTCACCGCTGCTGGAAGCAGAAACCAACTGCTGTTTTCACAGCAACAGTTTAAAACTGCTATTTGTTTCACTTGAGAGCAGATACAGGCTGCACTATCTCCTGTATTCTGCCGCGGTCTTCCCTGGGTGCTTCAGCACTGAAAGAGCATTTCCTCACAAAAAGAGCAACACGGGTGTGACACTGCGTCTTTTTCAAGATGTCATTCCACCCGTGCGTTTCTGGATGCGGTCGTTCCCTGTCACCCGCTGACGGTCACAATCGCTGTATCACGTGCCTGGGCATTCAGCACGCTGAGGCAGCTTTTGTGGATAGTTCATGTTCCCACTGCGGGAACATGACTATCGCGGCGCTTAGGTCGAGACTCGCTTACCTTCGGGAAGGTGGAGTCCCCCTACCCATACCTCGATCTAGTGCTATTCCTGCCCAGCAGAATAGACCTACTTCGACGGATGGCCGGGGTGACCTGAGGATTACGTTCAGGGCAAACCCGCCGAGCCAGCCTCCGCAGGCCCCTGATCCCTCACGAGCGCCGCAGCCGGTAGGGCTTCCGGAGGAAATCGCTGGCCCCTCCCATGGGCGTCCAGTGGTGACCTTCGGGGCTCCAGTAGATGAACAGATGTCGATCGCTGCATCGGAGGGGGAGTTCCGGTCCTCGGAGGATGAAGATTCGGCTGTACTGCCTCCCTCTGGGAGAGTGGCAACGGCCGAGTCGGACCCCGAGTTGATGGCTATGCTTTCCCGGGCCGCCGAAAAGGTCGGGCTTGAGTGGAACCCTCCACCACGTCCCGAACCTTCTAGGTTGGATGATTGGTTTCTCGGGGCGGGTCGCGCTGGTTCTCAGCGTTCCGCCCCGGTGCCTTTCTTCCCGGAGGTGCATGAGGAGCTCACCAGGTCGTGGACGACACCATTTAGTGCCAGAAACAGACCTAGTGGCTCCTCCCTCCTCACTACCCTTGACGGCGGGCAAGCCAGGGGGTACGTGGGAATCCCACCAGTGGAGCGGGCTGTCGCGATGCAACTGTGTCCGGCTACCGCCTCCAACTGGCGCGGTGACCCGCGGCTCCCGTCCAAGGCCTGTAAGTTCTCTTCCAGTCTGACTGCGAAGGCTTACAGGTCTTGTGGCCAGGCTGCGTCCGCCTTGCATGCCATGGCGTTGCTCCAGGTGCATCAGGCCCAGGCACTCATGGACATGCACGAGGGTAGGCCGGACCCAGAGCTCCTCCGGGAGCTCCGGACGGCGACGGACCTCGCCCTCCGGGCGACGAAAGTCACCGCCCGTTCTATCGGTCAGGCGATGTCCACCTTAGTGGTCCAGGAACGACATCTCTGGCTCAACCTGGCCGACATGAGGGAGACCGACAAGTATCGGTTCCTGGACTCCCCCGTTTCTTCGGCCGGGTTGTTCGGCGACGCGGTCGAGAGCTTTGCCCAGCAGTTCTCGGCCGCCCAAAAGCAGACGGAGGCGATCAAACACATCCTGCCCCGGCGGCCAGCTGCTGCCTCCACCCTGCCGCCGGTCGCAGCGCCTCCGCCTGCCCGTCGCCGAGGACGTCCACCCGCCGCCGCCGCCCCCGCTCCCGCCCCAGCCCAGCAGCAGCCTCCACCCGGGCGTAGGCGTGGAGCCGGCCGTGGGAAGGACGTCCAGCCCGCTCAGGCCGCTGCCAAGCCAGGTGGCAAGCGCCGTCGTAAGAGACCCTGAGACGGGCCACCCAGAGATGGAGGAGACTGCTCTTCAGGAGATGGTTGCAGCACCACTCCTTCCCCCGGAGGAGGGCCGGGGGAGAATCTTTTGTTTGATTTCTGTTCCGCCGCTGGCCCCAGCGCCAGCGGTACCCAAATTTTCAAAGAAAGAGCAGTTTCCAAAATCTCTGGGTGCCAAGAGAGCGCGCTTGCCGGTGTTCGACGCTCCCATGCCTTGTCACCCTCAGGCGCCTCTCCAATCGCCAGCAGGGGGTGCCGGCTGTGGGGACGCACACAAGCGGCCTTCTCACACTCGCACACCCCCTCAGCGGAAGCAGGTAAGTGTTACGCAGTTCACTCAGACCCCACTTCGGGCCGCTCTCATGCCGTCCGAGTCGGGTCCCTGCATACCGCTTCGCTGCCCCGCTGCGGGTACGTCTGTGGTGCCGATGGTCCCGCTTGTACGGTCGCTGGGAGCCTGGCTAGCGCTCCCCAGCCCGTCTCGCTGGCTCATCCGTACCATCAGACTCGGCTATGCGATTCAGTTCGCCCGGCGTCCCCCCAAGTTCAGGGGCGTTCACTTCACCTCTGTGTCGAAGGAGAATGCCCCTGTGCTTCAGGCGGAGATCGCAGTCCTACTGGCGAAGGACGCGATAGAGCCGGTCCCTCCAGCCGATATGAAGACCGGCTTCTACAGCCCGTACTTCATTGTACCCAAGAAAGGCGGCGGGTTACGGCCGATCTTGGATCTGCGATTCCTGAACCAGTCCCTTCACAGGCTACCGTTCAGAATGCTAACGCAGAAACGCATCTTCAGGTGCATCCGTCCCCAAGATTGGTTTGCAGCAATCGACCTGAAGGACGCGTACTTTCATGTCTCGATTCTCCCTCGACACAGACCGTTTTTACGCTTTGCGTTCGACGGACGAGCATATCAGTACAAAGTCCTACCCTTCGGGCTAGCCCTGTCGCCCCGTGTCTTCACGAAAGTCGCGGAGGCGGCCATTGCTCCCATGAGAGAGCGTGGAGTTCGCATCCTCAACTATCTCGACGACTGGCTGATCCTTGCCCAGTCGCGAGAACAGTTGTGCGAACACAGGGACATGGTGCTCAGTCACCTCAGCCGGTTGGGTCTTCGGGTCAACTGGGAAAAGAGCAAACTCTGCCCCACGCAGAGGATCTCTTTTCTCGGTATGGAGCTGGATTCGGTCGGCCTGACAGCGCGCCTCACCGAGGAGCGCGTCCAGTCGGTGTTGAACTGCTTGAATTCGTTCAAATGCAGGACAGCGGTACCACTGAAACATTTTCAGAGGCTCCTGGGGCATATGGCATCCGCAGCCGCAGTAACGCCGCTCGGGTTGCTTCATATGAGACCGCTTCAACGCTGGCTACACGACCGAGTCCCGAGATGGGCGTGGCACAGCGGATCCCTCCGTGTCCCTGTGACTCTGAGGTGCCGCCAAACCTTCAGCCCGTGGTCGGACCCTTCATTTCTACGGGCAGGAGTTCCCCTAGAACAAGTGTCCAGGCATGCTGTTGTCTCCACGGATGCCTCATCCACCGGCTGGGGTGCCACGTACAACGGGCTTGCAGTTTCGGGTCTGTGGACGGGGCCTCAACTGCAATGGCATATCAATTGCCTCGAGTTGTTAGCAGTTCGTCTTGCGCTGGGCCGCTTCAAAACGCCGCTACTAGGCAAGCACGTTCTGGTCCGTACGGACAACACTGTGGCCGTTGCGTACATCAACAAACAGGGTGGTCTACGCTCCCGTCGCATGTCACAACTCGCCCGCCATCTCCTCCTATGGAGTCAGAAGCATCTGAGGTCGCTTCGTGCCATTCACATTCCGGGCCTGCTCAATCGTGCGGCCGACGAGCTCTCACGACAGCCAGTGCTCCCCGGAGAGTGGAGACTCCATCCCCAGGTGGTCCAGCTGATCTGGAGTCGCTTCGGGACCGCACAGGTAGACCTGTTTGCCGCCCCGGACACGACCCACTGCCAGTTGTTTTATTCCCTGACCGAGGGGACCCTCGGCTCGGATGCGCTGGCACACAGCTGGCCCCGGGGCCTACGCAAGTATGCGTTTCCCCCAGTGAGCCTTCTCGCACAGACTCTGTGCAAGGTCAGGGAGGACGAGGAGCAAGTCCTGTTGGTCGCTCCGTATTGGCCCAACCGGACTTGGTTCCCGGAACTAGTGCTTCTCGCGACAGCACCTCCCTGGCCCATTCCTCTGAGGAAGGACCTCCTGACTCAGAGACGGGGCACCCTATGGCACCCGCGTCCGGACCTCTGGAAACTCCATGTCTGGTCCCTGGACGGGACGCGGAGGTTCTAGGTGGCCTACCACAGGCTGTGGTAGACACCATCACTTCCGCTAGAGCTCCCTCTACGAGGCGCCTCTATGCGTTGAAGTGGAACCTGTTCGTCGGCTGGTGCTCTTCTCGCCGAGAAGACCCCCGGAGATGTTCGATCGGTTCCGTGCTTTCCTTCCTACAGGATGGGTTGGAGCGAAGGCTGTCTCCCTCCACCCTCAAAGTCTATGTTGCCGCTATCGCCGCTAATCATGACATGGTAGGTGGTAAGTCTCTAGGGAAGCACGATCTGATCGTCAGGTTCCTGAGGGGGGCGAGGAGACTAAAACCGCCTCGCTCTCCCTCTATACCCTCTTGGGACTTAACTCTGGTGCTAACCGCACTGCAGAGGGCGCCCTTTGAGCCTTTGCAGTCAGTCGAGTTAAAAATCCTGTCTCTGAAGACAGTACTCCTGACTGCATTGGCCTCTATCAAGAGGGTAGGGGACCTGCAGGCATTTTCGGTCAACGAATCGTGCCTGGAATTCGGGCCCGGTAACTCTCATGTAATCCTGAGACCCCGGCCCGGATATGTGCCCAAGGTTCCCACCATTCCCTTCCGGGACCAGGTGGTGAGCCTGCAAGCGCTGCCTTCGGAGGAGGCAGACCCAGCCCTAGCTTTTCTCTGTCCAGTCCGCGCTCTCCGAACTTACGTGGACAGAACTCAAAGCTTCAGGACTTCAGAGCAGCTCTTCGTCTGTTATGGAGGCCAGCAGAAGGGAAAGGCTGTCTCCAAGCAGAGGATGGCCCACTGGATAGTGGATGCCATCGTCTTGGCGTACCAAACCCAAGACGTGCCCTGCCCGCTCGGGTTAAGAGCCCACTCCACTAGGGGTGTAGCTTCTTCCTGGGCGCTGGCTCGTGGCGCCTCGCTGACAGATATTTGTAGAGCTGCGGGCTGGGCGACACCTAACACGTTCGCTAGATTTTATAGCCTCCGTGTAGAGCCGGTATCTTCCTGTGTGCTCGCTTCCCATAGTCAGTAACACCGAAGTGCCCGTTCTAAGTGTCGGCTTGCTGCGCCACTCCCTTCCCTGTGGAACGGATACGTGCGCTTATATGCTCCAGTCGAGTTCCCCAGAACGGCGAACCCTGTTGAGTCCTCCGCAACCCGCGGCAGTCGGATGTGGCGGAGCGTCCGACGCCAGGTCTAACACTCGTATGCATTGGTGGAACTTGTGTTAGGCTGGGTTCCATATGTTGTGACCCCCACGGCGGTCCCATATGTGTATTCTTCCACGGTACGGCTCCCTACGGCGAGCCCGTGTCTTTCCCTCGGCAGAGCTCTCTGCCGTCTCAGTTAGGTGTTGTTCCCCCGCCGGTTTGGCCGGGGCCACCCCTGGGACTCCGTATGTTGCACTGCCCACGGCCAGTCCATACGTGTATTTTCCACATGGTAACTCCCTTCGGGCATGATGTGGCTTCCGCAGCGTCCCTCTGGGCACGCTTTCCCAGCGTTATCCAATAGTCTGCTGTAGTGGGTCTTGCGGAACAGCAGTGTGACTTCCCTGCGTGAATTTCCCGCCCGGAACAGACGGAGTCTGAAGGGCTCTCGCTGGGCGCTGGAAGTGGTAGTAACTGTGGCGTTTTCCAAAGGGATCCCAATTCGTCGGTGACGTCCGACGTACGTCGAACGTGACCGACTGAAAGGGAACGTCTCGGTTACGTATGGTAACCCTCGTTCCCTGAAGGAGGGAACGGAGACGTACGTCCCGTCGCCACAGTTGCTGTACCATCACTGCATGGCCGAGTCACTAGTTCGGCTCCTCAGTGAAAAACAACAGTGCGCTGCATTCGCTTCCGCTTTATACCCGCGCTGCGGGGCGGAGCGCGAGATGCAAATCTCGCACGCCAATAGTCATTGGCCGGTTCTCTATATCTCGAAGCTGATAGGGGCTCCCTGAAGTGATCCCAATTCGTCGGTGACGTCCGACGTACGTCTCCGTTCCCTCCTTCAGGGAACGATGGTTACCATACGTAACCGAGACGTTTCTTGTAACTGAAAGAAGGCATTTAATTGTCCTTTAGTTTTTTGCAGTCAATAAATTAGTTAGAATAGTCATTATTCTATAATCACCAGCGAAATAGGAAACACATGCTCACTGGAAAAACGTGTCTCTACCTACATTTTTGCAAAACTCAAAAAACGTACCAATACATACAAATTACTGCAGTTTCCAGTGGAAATTAACACTAGATGCAGTAAAACACCAACCTTTTATTCCTTTTCACACAAATTATTATTACAGGAGCAGATTATCGATTAATAAAGATTTATTTTTGTGTCGTTCCTTGCACAATGCTGTGTTGACCTCAAAACCCTTTTACCATAGTGCATGATTTTTAATCTAATACATTTTGACATTTGCATCACATAATCAGCTCCATAAGTGTGGCAATTTTTGATGTGGTAAACTTGCTCCGTCGCTCACCTGATACAGCAGTGCACTTGAGATGTGAAGAGTCGCAATAAAAGAGCTCAAAGACTTGTAGAAGCAGCTAAATTGGCACGGATGTTTCAGCAAATGTGTTTGTATCTCACGTTTGCTTTATTTTAACACTATCAGTATGTTTAGGGTTTAGTGTAGGTGTTCTGTTATTTACAAACACGTTAGAGCATTAACCTTTAAGCGTCACTCCCAAAGACAGTTCAATTCAGAACTGCTGAGATATGTACAACAACCAACGCAATAAAACTTCACAGATTCACGTTCATCATCGTACTATCGTTTTGCAGAAATGTCACCACAGGAACATTTTTCCAGTGAGGTTGGTTTGGAAATAGTACACTTAAAAAATGCCGGGTTGTTTCAACCCATGTTTGAGTCAAATATGGACAAACCCAACCATTAGGTTTAAAATGTAATTTAAAAATGTAAACTAGAGATGCACAATATACACTCACCTAAAGGATTATTAGGAACACCATACTAATACTGTGTTTGACCCCCTTTCGCCTTCAGAACTGCCTTAATTCTACGTGGCATTGATTCAACAAGGTGCTGAAAGCATTCTTTAGAAATGTTGGCCCATATTGATAGGATAGCATCTTGCAGTTGATGGAGATTTGTGGGATGCACATCCAGGGCACGAAGCTCCCGTTCCACCACATCCCAAAGATGCTCTATTGGGTTGAGATCTGGTGACTGTGGGGGCCATTTTAGTACAGTGAACTCATTGTCATGTTCAAGAAACCAATTTGAAATGATTGGAGCTTTGTGACATGGTGCATTATCCTGCTGGAAGTAGCCATCAGAGGATGGGTACATGGTGGTCATAAAGGGATGGACATGGTCAGAAACAATGCTCAGGTAGGCTGTGGCATTTAAACGATGCCCAATTGGCACTAAGGGGCCTAAAGTGTGCCAAGAAAACATCCCCCACACCATTACACCACCACCACCAGCCTGCACAGTGGTAACAAGGCATGATGGATCCATGTTCTCATTCTGTTTACGCCAAATTCTGACTCTACCATCTGAATGTCTCAACAGAAATGGAGACTCATCAGACCAGGCAACATTTTTCCAGTCTTCAACTGTCCAATTTTGGTGAGCTCGTGCAAATTGTAGCCTCTTTTTCCTATTTGTAGTGGAGATGAGTGGTACCCGGTGGGGTCTTCTGCTGTTGTAGCCCATCCGCCTCAAGGTTGTGCGTGTTGTGGCTTCACAAATGCTTTGCTGCATACCTCGGTTGTAACGAGTGGTTATTTCAGTCAAAGTTGCTCTTCTATCAGCTTGAATCAGTCGGCCCATTCTCCTCTGACCTCTAGCATCAACAAGGCATTTTCGCCCACAGGACTGCCGCATACTGGATGTTTTACCCTTTTCACACCATTCTTTGTAAACTCTAGAAATGGTTGTGCGTGAAAATCCCAGTAACTGAGCAGATTGTGAAATACTGGCACCAACAACCATGCCACGCTCAAAATTGCTTAAATCTGCTTAAATCACCTTTCTTTCCCATTCTGACATTCAGTTTGGAGTTCAGGAGATTGTCTTGACCAGGACCACACCCCTAAATGCATTGAAGCAACTGCCATGTGATTGGTTGATTAGATAATTGCATTAATGAGAAATTGAACAGGTGTTCCTAATAATCCTTTAGGTGAGTGTATGTGCCACCATATCGGTATTGGCTGATATATGTTCATTAGGGACCAAACACGGAATGGTGCGATGTCATCGGAGTCTATTGCAGCCAATAGAACCGTATTGTAGAAAGTTGTGAAATTTGGCACACTGATAGAGGTCAGACCAAACATTTACCACAGCAAATTTGGAGTCTCTAACACAATCCCTCTAGTGCCACAAACTGTCCAAAGTTTCACTTTATGCTAATAACTTTTGAACCATAAGTGATAGAAATTTTGATGACCTCCTAGACGGTTTGTCCGGTTTTTTTCATGAAAATTTAATCAGATCATTTTCAGACCATGCTGGCAAAGTTATCAAAAGCTTTTTGATAAACCCAACCATTCTCAAATGACATGCTAACGAAATTGGACCCGAGGCTATATCTCCACAACGCTTTAGTGTATTCAGTCCTAACTTGCTACATGTCATCCCAAGCATGATCTGAGGTTACATGCAGCGTTTCAGCACAGCTCCACCTACTGGTCAGAAGATATGAAAAATGGCTATTTTTGCTTATAACTTCTGAATAATGAAATGATAAAACTTGTCTCGTTGGATTCAGTGCATCATGCCAAGTCGAATGATACCCAATTTTCCCACATTGACTGTTGTGGGCGTCGGCCATTTAGCATTTTACGAATGCATTAATGTATTATTATGAAACTCTGTATGTGTCATCGGGACCATGCCCTGAAGGTACTCAAATAGTTTCGAGACAGCGACACCTTGTGGTTTAAAGGTTACAATGAAATGCCCAAAAATGCTAATAATGCTTATTGTTGCCAGTTTTCTGTAGCTCCCAGCCATGCTTGCATGTCATATTGTTTCTTTTTGTGCTTAGCCCCCATAATTGCTGCTTGCAGCCATATTTTTTAATGTTATCGATATCATTAAAATTTGGATGATATATATTAAAGCACATAAAAAGTGGATTATTTCCTGCAGCTGAGACACTTCAGGTGCTTCAGATTTGAATTGTTTGAAATATGATTGAAATCTCTTTGAAAAAGAAAATACAGTTGGCCTTTAATGGTGAGACTTTTGTTTTTGGACTCAGGCTCTCAAAAATTATATAAAAATTTGGATTTAGATTTATCAGCCAATATATCGGTTACCGGCTTTCAAATATAAAGAATTATCTGTTATCTGTATCGGCCAACATTTTCATATCGGTGCATCCCTAATGTAAACCAATGGTTTGTCCATATTTGACCCAAACATGGGTTGAAACAACCCAGCATTTTTAAGAGTGAACTTTCCACGCTGTGTGTTCTCACATGCTGAGCAAACTGCACAGTGGACACTGAGATGGTCTAAGTTTGGTTATCTTTAAAGAGGTCTTTGTTTGTTTGAAGCATTGCACCCTAAATATGGATAACCTAGTACTGTCTGTCTTTGTTCAATTACAATGACAGCATCAAACATGCCAGCTTCAGTATCGATAGTTGTCTTCTGAGTCCCCAAAAGCACAGCTCTGTTTATTCACTCTCAGTGGAAGAAGTGTCTTTTATACTCATCTCAGATTCATTGTATCGATCTCTCTAAGTGCTTTTGTTTGTTTGCTGTAAGCCCTCGTATTGACATTCACAGATATTCTGGCAAGGCGTTGTTTTGATGCCTGATCCTTGTTTAATGATTACATTGACATGATAAGCCGACTGGCCTATGATACTGATTTTGACAGGATTGGGTCTGTGGAGACGTACAGAAAGAAAAAGACCTATATTTCATGACATTTCTAACAGTTTGAATATGTTATATATTGTGTAAATCAGTGGTTCTCAACTGGTGTGGCCATGGGACCCACATTTTTCCATGGTTATTAAGTCGCGACCCACATTTTTGGGAATTTTATTTATTTTATTTTGGGCAGTCCCACTTTACTTAACATGCTTAACATCAGTTGACTTAAAAAAAAGGTGAGGAAACTCGCCTTAAAATTAAGTAAATAAATGAAACTTATTTTTTTTAAATTACGCATGAAGTTTATTACTTATTAATTTTAAGGCAACGAGTTTCCTCACTTTTTTTTAAGTCAAGTCATCTGATTACTTACCTCCAGTCACCAGTATAACATCTGACTGGAGAGTAAAGTTCGTTTTTCGGAGTTGAGAGACTTTTTATTTCGAACGAAAATAACGTTAGAATAATGACGACCTGACAACATCTCATCAGGACAACACGTTTCTCTCAGGCACTCTTTACTCAAACGCCATCTGATAGAAGAGTCAACAGCTTTCACGGTTTTCAAAATAAAAGTCTTGCATCAGTAAAACATTTAGAATTCGTTTTTTTTTTTGTTTCTTTGACTGCACACTTCGCGACCCACTAAAAACGGTCTTGCGACCCACTGATTGAGAAACACTGGTGTAAATAATGTTAGTTAATGTTCTTAATTAGAGTTATTATGAAATGTTATAACTCAGAAAGTTCAGTTTGTTGATATTGGGGGTCCCTGGGTTGGCTGGGCTAAAGTTCCCTGAATCTGTAAAGGTTGAAAACAGCTTTCAGACTAATCATTGGCTCAAGTTTATTTATTACAATACATGGTAACACTTTACAATAAGGTTTCATTTGTTAATATTAGTTAACTACATTAGTTAACATGAACTATAGAAAAGTCTTCTAAAGCATTTATTCGTCTTATGTTCATTTCAACATTTAATCATACATTATTAAAATAAAAATAAAAATGTATCTTATTTACTGGACCTGAGCTAACATGAACTAATAATCAACAGTTGTATTTCCATAATTTAACGTTAACAAAGATGAATAGATACTGTAACAAATGTAGCTATTGCTCATTGTTAGTTTATGTTAGTTAATGCATTAACCAACTTTAACTAAAACAACCTTAGGTAACACTTTATTTTATAGTGTCCTTGTTACTTATGTTACATGTAATGTACTTACCATAGTAAAAACCGTCAATTATGCATAATTACATGCAACTAACCCTCAACCAAACCCTAATCCTAACCCTATAGTAAGTACATGTTGATAATCAATATTACTCGGTACTTAAATATATAATTGCACTGTAACAATGACACCTTAAAATGAAGTGTAACCCAAACTTATTGTAAAGTGTTTTAACATTTAGAATTTATGAAGCATATGGTGTTGAACAGAGTGTATCAAAACCCAAGATTGATGATTGATTTTGTCAGTATTTTAATTCAATATAGCAATGCTATATATTTTTTGTTGGTGCAAACACACACTTGAGAGCATGTAAATCAGGTATCATATCTTGCAATTGAAAATGATAGAGGCAATTAAAGTATTTTTGTAGAAGACTTGAGATTTGTTCGGTTTTTTTTCTTACACTGCAAAGGACGAAGAAAAAACATCATATGGAAATGCCTCTTCCTCCTCAGCAGCACATTCCCCAGAAATTTGCATTTTATAATTGCCTCTATTTTGTAAGATTAGGAAAGAGCCAACAGTCTGACCAACAATATTATTGCTTTAGATAAAAATGTATAAATGGTTCTAACATAATGTGATGTAGATATCCTGCAGTTTCTCCCTCCACCATCAGAACACAAAAACAGATTTATTTACGTCTGGTTAAAATCATTGACATTGTTAATAAAAGTTTAGTTAGTTAATGTTTAAATAAAAGGATTACTATAATGTTTCTGCTTCTCGTTTTTCTTTTTTTGGTTTATTCTTCCACCTCTGCTTTCCGCTGCTGAATTTCAGTTTACTGTAGTTTGAACTGCTAAAGAAGAACCCTTGGTAACACTTTATTTTGATGGTCCACTAGACATTCTATAAGTAATTTTGCAACTACATGTAAACTTATTCTAACCCCAACCTTAACAGTCTACTAATACTCTAATGAGAGTTAGTTGACATGTAGTTGCAGAGTTGCTTATAGTTAGTATGTAAATTGAAATAGTGTAATCGAAAGTCTCCTGAAACTCTGCACTAGTAGCATATACATACACTCACCTAAAGGATTATTAGGAACACCTGTTCAATTTCTCATTAATGCAATTATCTAATCAACCAATCACATGGCAGTTGCTTCAATGCATTTAGGGGTGTGGTCCTGGTCAAGACAATCTCCTGAACTCCAAACTGAATGTCAGAATGGGAAAGAAAGGTGATTTAAGCAATTTTGAGCGTGGCATGGTTGTTGGTGCCAGACGGGCCGGTCTGAGTATTTCACAATCTGCTCAGTTACTGGGATTTTCACGCACAACCATTTCTAGAGTTTACAAAGAATGGTGTGAAAAGGGAAAAACATCCAGTATGCGGCAGTCCTGTGGGCGAAAATGCCTTGTTGATGCTAGAGGTCAGAGGAGAATGGGCCGACTGATTCAAGCTGATAGAAGAGCAACTTTGACTGAAATAACCACTCGTTACAACCGAGGTATGCAGCAAAGCATTTGTGAAGCCACAACACGCACAACCTTGAGGCGGATGGGCTACAACAGCATAAGACCCCACCGGGTACCACTCATCTCCACTACAAATAGGAAAAAGAGGCTACAAATTGCACAAGCTCACCAAAATTGGACAGTTGAAGACTGGAAAAATGTTGCCTGGTCTGATGAGTCTGGATTTCTGTTGAGACATTCAGATGGTAGAGTCAGAATTTGGCGTAAACAGAATGAGAACATGGATCCATCATGCCTTGTTACCACTGTGCAGGCTGGTGGTGGTGGTGTAATGGTGTGGGGGATGTTTTCTTGGCACACTTTAGGCCCCTTAGTGCCAATTGGGCATCGCTTAAATGCCACGCCCTACCTGAGCATTGTTTCTGACCATGTCCATCCCTTTATGACCACCATGTACCCATCCTCTGATGGCTACTTCCAGCAGGATAATGCACCATGTCGCAAAGCTCGAATCATTTCAAATTGGTTTCTTGAACATGACAATGAGTTCACTGTACTAAAATGGCCCCCACAGTCACCAGATCTCAACCCAATAGAGCATCTTTGGGATGTGGTGGAACGGGAGCTTCGTGCCCTGGATGTGCATCCCACAAATCTCCATCAACTGCAAGATGCTATCCTATCAATATGGGCCAACATTTCTAAAGAATGATTTCAGCACCTTGTTGAATCAATGCCACGTAGAATTAAGGCAGTTCTGAAGGCGAAAGGGGGCCAAACACAGTATTAGTATGGTGTTCCTAATAATCCTTTAGGTGAGTGTATGTTATAATACATTTCCTCTTTTTTGTTTGATATCTTGATGTTCTATATCCAATTTGTCATTGACTTAATCACATCTTTCTGACCATGTTGTTGGATCTAAAGGAAAATTTTGCTGTTTAAACCAGTGTTTCCCAACCACTGTGCCGTGGCACACTAGTGTGCTGTGACAGGCTGTCAGGTGTGCTGTGGAAAATGATCAAATTCCACCCGCCTGCATTTAGAATGTGCCGCACACAGTTTGGAGATCTCTGCTTGTTTCTAATGCAAGGGTAAATAAAGAACGTATGTTTGCTCAAGAAACACTACGTCCATAAAGGCTAATGTTTGTTTGTATTTGAGGAGTGGAGAATAGTCTTTTCCATCTAGTTAAAGCAAATGTACTGTTTTAAATATCTTGTGCATAGCTTCAACTTTTGTATCATGAGATTTTGATCATGAGATTTCAACAAGAAAACTGAGCACCCATATAGCGACAATAAACTATATCCTGTAAGTTGATAAAAACGTAATGCGATGAACTGACTGACTCCGATGCGGCTGTTTCAGTGACAGACAAAATATATCTGTCATTTGTTGGTCAAAAACTCAATTTAAGCTTGACTTTCATAAAAGGTTAATTATTATAATGACGCGTGTGCAAGTGTCTGACCATAGCTATATAAAGCCACAAAACCAACTTAGACGACAGTGTTTAATTAAATACGAGGTTTCCGCCCGACAGCAACAATATGTACATTTGTTTTTTTATCATTACCAGTAACATCCTACTATGACCTTAATGTGTCCCTACCTGACTTAAGCTCAAGTTTCACATTAAATGTGAGTACTACTTTTAATATAATATCTAGTTTTTATATGCCATTTGAAGTAATGCATGTTTTGCAATTTTGATATAGTGGTGTGCCGTGGGATTTTTTTACTTAGCAAAAAAAAAAAAAAAGGTTTAAAGGGTGCTCTTTCATAGCCTTTGATCTTTATTGACATTCTTAGTTATTTTTAATTGAAGTATCAAACATTTATCTAATCATACCTGATTAAATGAAACTATTTTTATCTTTTTTATTTATTTCAATGTTTTATTCCTATGGTACACAATTGCCCCAAAGACTTCCATTAGTGCAAATGCGGGAAGAGTCAATATTATTTCTTGTGATAATCAACAACATAAAGCTGTACACGCAGCATAACTCGTGTTTAACCCAAAATCTTGTATGTGTGGCTGAATTATAAGCATCAATTATTGAAGTCTGCGCTAGTAATATTAAGCTAGTTTCTAATGTTCTGTTATTGGCTGTTGTGGAGGATGTCGATATGAAGAAAGCAGATCATTGGGTAAGAACACTGATCGAAAGCACTTTATTATTTCATATCTTCACATCACTCACAAATGTATCTTAATTGAAAATGCTGTAAATGAAGTCTGATTGTTCACAAAAGCACAAAGTTAGATAAGTTCAAGTCATGAGACTCTATAAAGGCTGTTGAATAATGGGTATGTTAATGACAATCACGTTTGCTTGCTTCACCGTTATACAGCTGAAAACATCACCATTTTTTTCTTGTTTGGAGAGTTGTGGGGTGGGTTGTGTTTAATTGGCCATACACCATACAGAATTTGAATCTGAAGGAAAATAATATGCATCAATAAATCATGCAGCATTCTGGCAGGAGGAAGCAAGGTGAAATCTTTGCCACGGAGAAGTCGCTTTTGTTATGTTGTGCATCTACACGGACACCAGCACAATCATTCCATCCTGTCTCCATTTCCACCTTTCACCCCCTGCTATCCATCACCCCACATCACCCACAGACCCCCACTGACCCCACTGTCCTCCACCTTTCCCAGAGCTGAAAGCCAGTATGTGTGTTTGTGTGTCGGACGTGAAGGAACATCCAATCATCTGTGTTTTTCTGTCTGCACAGAGATCCTTCTGCAGTGCCATGGTGGATGAGCTCCGGGTTTCCCTCAAGTGCCAGCGACGGCTCAAACACAAGCCGCAGCCGCCCGTCATGGTCAAAACGGATGAAGTCATCAACATGCACACCTTTAATGACCGAAGACTGCCAGGCAAAGAGACCATGGCTTAAAACGGACACCAGCTCGCTCCTTTTCGAGCCTGGAGAAGGAAACTTCACGGGGAGAAATTTGGGCGGGGAGGAAGTCGGTTTTCTATACGGGGGAAGGGATCTTAACAATGTCATTTCAAACAATTAGTTACTGAAAACAACAGCAGAAACTGAAACATATTTCCTGTGGAAATAACTTGAATCTGGGCAAAATTTTAGTTACCTCATGGCTCCAGATCACCACCAGAGCAAAGACTGAGCGGTGCCAGCGTTCAGGGTAACTTTTAGCAGGAAATACACACAGCTAGAGGAGTGTGATAGAGGGAGGTTTGTCTGCTCATTATGTTCGTATTATTTTTGGTTTGATGACGCACTTGGCAGTTGTCCGTCCACAGAGAGCAGCTGAGTCCTTTAGAGAGAACGAGGAGACGCGTCCTGACAAATACAGAAATTTTAATACATACAGTACCTGTGCTACTTTTAGGAGCAAATTAAAAACCACTCGGAAACGGTTTGCAGCACTGTTTGCTGAGTGCCACAGCAATATCACTGAAATCAGCTTTCTCATCCACACTCACAAGCAATGGAAGCAGGACAGAGCAACAGGCAATATACCACTTTAATTTGTTGGCATTTTCAGGCCCCTGCTGAACGTTGCGACAACTAAGGGTGAATCTCACAAAAAACACATCAGGCCCAAAACACATTTCAGCAGACGAAAAATATAGAATCTAACTTACAAAATGCCTTTTTATTCAGGACCATTGCGTAAACATATTAAAGGATTAGTTCACCCAAAAAATGTTATTCTGTCATTAATTCCTCACCCTCATGTCGTTCCAAACCCGTAAGACCTTCGTTCATCTTCAGAACACAAATGAAGATATTTGATGAAATCCGAGAGCTCTCTGACCCCTCCATAGGCAGCAATTTAATGAACACTTTCAAAGCCCAGAAAAGTAGTAAAGACATCGTTAAAATAGTCCATGTGACTACAGTGGTTCAACCTTAATTCTATGAAGCGATGAGAATACTTTTTTTGTGCAAAAAAACCCAAAATAAAAATAAAATGCCAGTCTCCTACGCTGTTGATGTAGCATAAACAGTGCAGCACTTCCGAGTTCTACATCAGAACGCTGACTCACCATTGGCTAGCTTGTGTCAGCATCACACGCATGTGCCGTGGTGCACACGTGAACAGACTCGGCCAATGATAAGCCAGCGTTCTACCGTAGCGCTTAGAACGTCAACAGCATAGGAGACTGGCACAGACGAGAAGAGATTGTTGAATAAATTTGTTATTTTTGTTTGTTTTTGCGCACAAAAAGTATTCTCGTTGCTTCATAAAATTAAGGTTGAACCACTGGAGTCACATGGACTATTTTAACAATATCTTTACTACCTTTCTGGACCGTAATTAAATTGCTTTCTATGGAGGGGTTAGAAAGCTCTCAGGTTTCATCAAAAATATCTTAATTTGGAACAACATGAGGGTAATTAATGACAGAATTTTCATTTTTATCTTTAAGTGTATTGCACCATTTTCTTAATCAATATCAGATTTTGTTCTTTATTTACAATAAAAACATACTTAAAATAACATACAGTAAATATTCTTAAAGTAAGATACTTTTATTGGAAAAGATAATAAGACCAATTATATTGCAAAGTAAAACAAACATTTATTTTTTACCTTTTTTATTGTTTTACCGTTTTTTGTCATTTCCATTATGCTGATTAGTGATTCTCATGACATTATAATTCAGTTAGCATTAAAGGCAGTACAATGAGGGATAACAAATAAAAAATACATATATTTTTATATATATATTATAGTTTTTTTTTTCTCATTGTAGTAAAAATAGGTAAATGTTTTAACTGTCATGACAATAATCTCACAAAGAATAAATAAAAGCAGTGGTCCTAAAATAGGCTTGTTTTCATTTATGCTATGACACATAATGGTATTGATTCATTTCTTTTAATTCAAGGTGAAATATCACCTGCTAATAAAATGTTGTTACATTTCATGAGATTCACTCAAAAAACTCTCCAAAAACTAGATAAATGAATTCAATAAACAAATTGCAAAATATTCAAGCTTTATCATTTGGTTTACGAATGATTCTGTTTTATTTTCCTTTCTTTCTAAGATGGTCACAGCAACTATAAACACACATGGCTGATATTAATATTTTGTCTGTATTTTTTTTTTCAATAATCACATTTCAGTTTAATGTCACATGTTTGTACTTTGTGATTTCAGAAACAGAATCCTCATGTAAACTTGTGCAAGTGTAAGATTTCTATAAAAAATAATAAGGTGTTTTGTACAATTAAAGAATATCAACATTTTGTAATAATTTTTATCAACATGAATCAATCACTGGCATCTCTCTCTTGATACGGTGGTCGGCCGGCCTGTGGAATCCCCACAGCAGAACTTAAGGTCGTGACGGCTCTGGGACCGATGCGCTTCTGCACGGATGAGCCCCATGTGACGGAACACATCCAGGATCATTTCACCTGGCCTCCATGAGGACGAGTTTGTGCCAGTGTTCATGACAGACGCACACATGAAGGGGAAGTGCCCAGCATGCCTGGTAGTGTTGATGTGACACACACATTTTGGACAGATCCTATTTTTATCATGTAAAGGAATCATATTTAAAGAAAGATATTTTTACTTGAGATTAATAGAAACAACAAAACTGATTCAGAAGTGTGATATATACATATATATACAAAGTGAAAAGGACTGCTAAAGTGCTTCATATTCAATGCCCCCGGTTTCTAATAGACTGCTAGTACTCAGTGCCGAGACGTTGTGTGTAAATGGTTTCAAATGGCTAAGATGTATTTAAAGATTTTTCAGATACAAACTAATTTTGACCATATTGTGAAAACAAAATGAAGTGCACACAGTTTCCTGTCTTAAGTTGATGCACAAGTTTCAAGGAAGTAATAAAAAAGTTAGCACACTTGTGTTGTGGTCTCCTTTGTTTTCTCTCTGTTTATTCAGGACAAATACCACTCATTCCCACATAATCACCTCACCTAAAAAGATGTTACAGCTTCACTTACCGCAATACTGAGAAAAAAAAGAAAAAAAAAACATTCATGAAACAGACGTTGTGCTAGTCTTTTCTTCCCTGTTGTACCATATATCCAAGTGAAACGGCTTCTGGGAGAAGAACAAATGTTGGGTGGGGCTTGATTTTGTCTGTGGGGAATTGATTGGATGGCTGGATGGTTGTGGTTTGCTATTGGTGGATCTCATGTGAGTGACAGGTTGCCCCGCCCTCGTCATCAAAGAAGAGAAGAGATGTTGCTGCAGGGGAAGTTATTCTAATTCAAGATTATGAGACACATGAAATATTACAATTTAAAATAAGTGTTTCCTATTTTAATATATTTTAAAATGTAATTTTAAAAGCTGAATTTCCAGCATCATTACTCCAGTCTTCAGTGTCACATGCTCCTTCAGAAATCATTCTAATGTGCTGATTTGCTGCTCAAGAAGGGCCCTGTGATCAGATGCATAAGGAGAGGCTCGGACCGCAGTCGGATCCTGCTGCATAGTACACAAGCACTTAGACTGACAACACCTGTGCTTAAAGAGCAGGGATGTCCAGGTTGCAAAATCTGATGAAAGTGGACGGTGAGGACCAGCCAGTCGCCGCACAGATGTCTGCGATAGAGATTCTGCTGGACCATGCCCAAGAGGAGGCCATACCTTTTGTGGAGTGGGCCCTAACTCCAAGGGGTCAGGTCGAATCTGCGGACTTGTAAGCCAGCGCTTTCGCATCCACAGTCTATATGGAAATCCTTTGGTGCAGCCTTCAAAGCTGACAAACAGCCGCTCTGATTGCCAGAACCAGCTAGAGCGCTCAGTGTACACTCTAAGAGCCCTGATGGGACAGAGTGGATGAGGTGCCTGCTCGTTCTCTACATGCGGAAGCTTGCATCAAGCTTGGCAAATAGACCATTTCCTTGTGGCAGGGGCCCTCGCCTCTGAGATTGTTCTCATGACATCTTTGGGAAGGCCTGGTGGCTCCAGTCGAGGGGCCAAACATGCAGTTCCCATAACTCCAGTTGAGGGTGCCAGATCGTCCCTCCTGCCTGGGAGAGAAGGTCTCTCCTCGGCAGTATGGGCCACGGAGCTGCTGACCATAGCTGGACCAATTCTCAGAACCAGGGCTGATTCTGCCAGCGTGGTGCCACCAGTAGAATTGCACATGCTTCTTCCCGATTGATGACCTGCGAAAGCAGGGCTACAGGAGGGAAGGCATAAAAGGCACAGCGTGTCTATTTCCTCCGAGAAGTATGTTTGGCAGTGGGAGTTCTCTTTTGTCGCAAAGAGATCCACATCCACCTGACCGTAGGTGTGCCATATTGCGTTGACCACCTGGAGGTGGATTCTCCACCCCCCCAGGGATGGTCCACCACATGACAGCATGTCTGCTCCTTCTGAAACCTCTTGAGGGGGTGAAAAGACCCCACTTTGAACAAGGTCATCATGCTCCTGATTTTCAAGACACGGTCTTGTGAGAGCCAAGCCTTCATTTGGGCTGAGTCGAAGACTGTTCCAAGGAATGAAATTCATTGACTGGGGAGCAGTGAGCTCTTGCCAAAGTTGACCCTGAAGCCTAGTTCCTCCAGATGGCTAAAGAGCTGGGATCTGTGGGTGCATATCTCCTGTTCTGATGGGGCTACAATCAGCCAATCATCGAGATAGTTGAGTATACGGATTCCCGTCTGTCTCAGAGGGGAGAGAGCCGCGTCTACGCACTTTGTAAAAGTATGCAGAGCTAGAGAGAGTCAGAACGGAAGGACTGTATATTGGTATGCCACCCCCTCAAACGCGAATATCAAGAACAGTCTGTGATGGGGGGCTATCTGGATATAAAAGTAGGCATCTTTCAGATCCACTGATATGAACCCTCTCATGAGGGCGCGATTCAGACATACACAGACGTGAACCAATAAGGCTTCAGATTCAGAGAAAAACAGGAGTTGTCCCCATAAGCTTTAGTGAACTAACGTAATGCGAGTGAACCGTATCAAAAGGGAACTGAACTGATGAATCCTGAAAATTTTTTCAACATTGATAACAAGAACCATTGTTAAAAATTGAGAGAATATAATAATTGATAATAATCAAGCAGCAAATCATCATATTAGAATGATTTCTAAAGGATCATGTGACACTGAAGACTGGAGTAATGATGCTGAAAATTCAGCTTTGATCACAGGAATAAATTACATTTTAGAGTATATTTAAATAGAAAACTGCTATTTTATATTGTAATAATATTTCACTGTATTACTCTTTTTACTGTATTTTCAATCCGATAAATGTAGCCTTTGTGAGCAGAAGAGACTTCTTTCAAAAACATCAAGAAATCCTTATTATTCCAAACATTTAGTAAGTAAATGGTAGTCTAAATAAACAAATTCAGTCTTGAAACATTGATTTTGAAACATGACAGTCATGTCCTTTTTACATGGTCATTAAAACTGCTAATTGATAAACAGGATTTGACTTAATAATGAGAAGGATGCCAAGGGACAAAGCCTACTTGTGATGTCTAGATTCTTCTTCTCTCGCATCCACTATGATAATTAGCCAATTAATTCTATGTGGCATGAATGTTTGTTATCAGCTGCTGAGCTTTCACTCGCCCCGCCGGAAGTGTGAAGATTAGCGGCCAGCTAAACCCACCTTGTGTGAAAACATCAATCTGATAATGGAATTGCTGAGAATGGGCAACAGGGCCACACAGAGAAAAAATAAAGACATAAAGTGAGAGTGATAAAGTGATGGTCTGTTGAAAGCTAGTCCCATGGATCCATCAATTGTTTTTTTCCTGCACAAATATATTTTGTGACATTGACAAATTTAAAGTGTTTTAATGAGCTAGTTTCTGTAACAGTTGTGTTGGTGATTTTATATATTTTTTTTAAAATGTCCATATGTTTTCGAAAATGTTTTGGAATAATGCAATTTAAATGGTTTTAGATTTTAGTGTGGAATTTTTTTTCGATTCTGTTAAAATATAGCTAATAATATTTTTTTAAATAAAATCTGTACATATGGTCCAAAGCAGTTATATAGCAGTTATGAACCAATTCTTCAAATCTCTAATCAGTTTTTATTTGTGTTAACATATAATGTGTGCCTTTTTTCTATACTGAAAAAACATGGATTTGTGAAACAGTGAACACACACTTTTTCAGAAGGCTTGATTTTGAAAATATTTTTCCCATTCTTATTCATCATAATTTCAATCAATCAATCAATAAAATAAAAAAGACTTCAGTAAAGAGCAAACTATCTAGTACCATGCTGATATTACAAAGTTTTTTTTTTATTTGAAGAAAGAAAGAAAGAAAGTCAGAGATACAACACTGTGCACTAACATTTTTATATTAGAAAATGAATCACTCTTCCCATGAAGCATTTCGAATTACATAATTCAATCATGTGATCGATTCACACTTGGCTACATCATATCCAATACTTTATATGGGCGATCACTTCTGAGCTCTTGCAGCAGGACTTAAATTTCCATGGTCACAGCAGCATTTCTGATTGGTGGCTTGCTCTTTGAGGTTATGGGAAGTGTAGTTCTTCACTGGAAATTCATCAATAAAACACAATAGAAGTGTTTAGCAAGCTATGAACTCACAGTAGGTGTAATCTTTAGGTCAAATCTGTTTCTCTGTCGAGCTGCCAACTATTGTGCTTTATCAAATCACATCTGACTCCAAATTTACTGAGATACTGTGATAACTTCCCCATGTAGCAAGACCCGTTTCCCCCTATATTTGTTGTAAAACATATAAATCCCAACAGCACAGAAGCACCATAGGGTTAGGTCACAGGGACAGAAAGTGACACAAATGTTGATTCTTTCCTGAATCCCAAGACATCAGTGCTAAAGACATAATCCCAAATTACACTTGAGCTAGGACCTCCCAAACCCCACGGGGCGTGACAGATTACACTAAACCTGTCCCACACAAGCCTAATGGGGCATGACCAGATTACCTACAGCTGAGTGCTACTCCAGCTAGAGCTCCAAAGAGACAACACAAAACCCACTGAAAACCAGGAGAAATATCCTTGAAAATGTAAAGAAATCCAAGTATGATTTCTGTCAAATTCCCCTTCAGCATCTGGTCTTAAAACACCTGAGGATCGGACGCGTGACTTGAAAGGCGAGTGGGTGAGGAGGCTTTGAAATTCAGCTCTTAGGAAAAGTAAATATTCACAGCATCATGGAGAGTCGTTGCTCTTTGTCAGCAGCAGGTGCAGGATATTATATTTCTTGGTTTCTAGCTTGTTTCTAACAGTAGCTTTACCCCCAAAATGATCATCCTTCCATGCTCTTAATGGGTTTCTGTCTGCTATCACTACTTGCATTTTCATTGCTTTGTTTCTTTGCTGCAGATATGAATGAAAATGAAGCCATGAAAAACACTCATAATTTTTTGTCAAAATTCACTGAGGCTTGCATCGTTTTTTAAGAGTAAACTCATACTGTGTTTCTACTACAAAAATCAGCTCTGTGAGCATGTCTACACAATAAGAAATAAAAAAAAAGTTAATCTATAGTATGGGAGGCTTCATGCTCAGTGTTCTGCCTTCTTTATTATTATAGGTTTGCAATGCAGTTTTCACTCCAAAAGCAGCACAGCTAGAAGATGTGGTCTTTTCCCATCTCAACCCTCACCAAAAAGAAGCACCCTTGTAAAAAAAAAAAGAAAAAAAGTGTGCTTAATTACATTTAATGTGCAAATATATTTTAAAAAAAATACTTGCAGATGATATTAAATAAATAAAAGATTATTTAAGTGTACTGTTTTTCAGCACACTTAAGTACTCTTTCATAATTATTAATGCTGTTAAAAATAATTGTTTAATAATCTTTTATTGTGCATTAATACACTTATTTTGATGTGCTGACTAACATATTAATGCAAACATACATGCAAAAGTACCTTTAGCGGCATCTAGAGGTGAGGTTGTGAATTGCAACCGCCCACCGCCTTCCCCTCCCTTTCGAAGCACATAGAAAAGCTACGGTGGCAGGACAAAGATGTCGTCATCTAAAACAGCAGAGAGTAGCTAGCACTCTATAGAGCAGTTTGTCCATTTAGAGCTACTGTAGAAACATGAAGGTGCAAAATGGCAACTTCACTGTAAGGGGACCTGTGGTGTGTGTAAAGCACTAAACTGTACTTGCAAAGATGGAATTGCCCCACTTTTTAGAATCAGCATTTGTGCACAGCCGGCCTTGTAGTCTCCCAGGTTCTGGAAACAGTCCTCCGAAAAATGTGCAGCACACAGTCAAATATTTGGATTGTACTGTTCTGGAACAGTGTTGTAAATAAAGCTTAACCACTGTTTTCTAATTGTGTCCTCTTTAGGAAGGCCAAACAAAGTAGTTTGGCTTTCCCAACGAAAAATGTCTCGGTTATGTATGTAACCCTTGTTCTCTGAAGAAGGGAACGGAGACCGACGAATAGGAATCTCGCTGGCAAGAGCCAATCTACTTTGAGTGTAACTAAACAAGCCAATGCACAATGGCATGCAATGATTGCACCAGCTCCTCATGCTACGCAGCGCGGGTATAAATTGGCACCACAGTTTAGGGCATAGCAAGCCGACAAGAGCCTGGGCCTCTCAGTGCTTCTACCTGTTTGAGGTGAGAACACAGGAGAAAACCGGCTCTACACGAAGGCTATAGGATCTAGCGATGGAATGTGTTGTAATCCCAAGAGGGTATAGAGGGAGGTCGAGGAAGATTTAACCGAAGGGCAGGACTTTGTACTGATATGCTCGACCCTTGAACGCAAAGCGCAGAAATGGCCTGTTTCGAGGAAGAATCGAGACATGAAAGTACGCGTCCTTCAGGTCGATCGCTGCAAACCAATCTCGGGGACGGATGCATTCGAAAATGCATTTCTGCATGAGCATCTTGAACTGTAGCTTGTGAAGGCTGCGATTCAAAACTCGCAGGTCTAAAATTGGCCGTAACCCACCGGTTTTCTTTGGTACAATGAAGTACGGGCTGTAAAAACCTGAGTTCATGTCGGCTAGAGGGACCGGCTCTGTCGTGTCCTTCGCCAGTAGGACTGCAATCTCCGCACGCAGGACATGGGCATCTGCAGCTTTCACCGAAGTGAAGCAAACGGCCATGAACCTAGGGGGATGCCGGGCGAACTGAATCGCATAGCCGAGCCTGATGGTCCGAGTGAGCCAGCAAGACGGACTGGGGAGTGCTAGCCAGGCTCGCAGAGACCATACAAAAGGGACCAAGGGGACCACCGGCGTACCCACTGTGGGGCAGCAAGATGGAATGCAGGTACCGGGCTGGGGTGGCTGTCTCGTGGAGGCGGCCCCGAAGCGGGGTGTGAGTGTGCTGTGCAGCACTTACCTGCTTCCATGAGTGGGCAGAGGGTACGTGAAGAGGCCTGGTTGTGCTCTCGAGCCGTCCACCGTCCGGCGTTTGACCGGCCACAGCTCTCCGAGCTAAACAAAGGAAACTGCTTTGTTATAGAAAATTTGGGTACTGCTGGGACTGAGCCCAGTGGCGGAACACAAACAAAACGGAACAAAGGATTCTCCACCCGGCCCTCCCCCGGGGGAAGGAGTGGTGCGGGCACCATCTCCTGAAGAGCAGTCCCCTCCATCTCCGGATCGCCCATCTCAGGGCCACTTGCAGAATGCTCTCCTTGGTGCTGAAGCATGCAGGGGAACGGTCGCGGCGTCACAGACAGGGAAGTAGTGAATGGTAGAGTTACCAGCCGTAAGAATGGATTTTCAGCGCTCTGTAGCTCATTTATACCCACGCTGCGTGGCATGAGCAGCTGGTGCAATCATTGCATGTCAATGTGCATTGGCTCGTTTAGTTACACTCAAAGTAGATTCCTATTCGTCGGGCTCCGACGTGGCATCGGAAGTGACCGACTGAATGGAACAACACTTAAGCGAATAAAAGTTATGCCTTCTTTCTTTGCGTATACATTTGGGCGGTGTTATGAAACTCTGCCCCCACAGACTGATGTAGATTTGTGGGGGGGTGTTTGAATGAAGATTTTTTTTTAGGAAGGTGTGACTGAGCCTTAACTTTTACAAAGAATATCTCTAGGTTTGCGACTTACTAACTCTGCAGATCTTATACATGCACAAACAGCTACATAACACACTAAAGAGAAAGGAAAACAAGAAATTGCATAATATGACCCCTTTAAAGTATATTTTAGTTGATCACAAATGCTTGTCAATACATTCTGCAGTGCACTATTAAATTAATTTTGAAACTACATATAAAGATGTAGTTAATTGTATTTAATATCAATTTAATACATTTTACTCATAGTTCACACACTGTGGATGTCACATCTGGGCTGCGTTTCCCAAAAGCATCGTAAGCTTAAGTTGATTGTAAAACAATTGCCACCAATGGTCTCTACGATCAACTTAGGCTTACGATGCTTTTGGGAAACGCAGCCCAGGTCTGTGTTTGTGTTTTGCTTATATGTTATAATCCATTTCATTCCAGAATGTTTTGTTATAAAAACATTCTATAATGGAATGGATTTGGATTTTGTCACATTATGATGCAATAGTGCGACGAAAGACCACCTCTGCAGTAACAGATCAATGCCCACTTCTACATTGTTGCAACTTTGGCTCTGCTCACTGCCGTGTTAGTGAGATGACGAGGAGAGAAGAGAGTTACAGCTACAGTTACATTATTTTTAAATATGTAAATGTCTCTGTAACGGAGTTCGTTGTTATGCGAAGAAGGAGGCGGGAACCGGCGAACGTTCAACAACTTTTTAATAAAATAAACCAACAAAATAAAATAACGGCGGCAGCCCCTCACGGACGACTGCCACCTACATACAAAACCAAACATAAACAAAACACAACATAAAATCCAGGCCTGGTCCTCTTTCGTCTTGCACTGTCATCGCTCCTCCTTTTATGCTCCTGTCACTCCTCCGTGAGACGAGACCGGTGTGGCGTGCAGCTGACGCTCATTATCAGTCGCCACCGGCCCGCTCTCACGGTCCCTCGCCTCGCTGCTTGCCACAGTCTCAGTAGAGCATTTTTTTGTTTGTTTAGTACATTTCACTGTGGATTCTTTGGTAAATCAGTCGCAATTTTGGCACAGGCTTTGCAAACAGACTTTTACTGCAAGATATGGACCCAACAGTAATGTGACACCATGTAAGTAACAGTTTTAATTCTAATGCCTGATCTGTGATGTAATTCTGATATGTAATGATTCATGTACAGTCAGATGTTCTTTGTCTCAAAATCATTTGTTGCTGTTTATGCATCAGTAAATCAAGCCAGTGGCTAAACTTCACTTAGTAGGATGAAAATCATCTGTTATTTAAATTGTGATTAAATTATATACATAAAGTGATCAAATAACTTTCCCTTTTGTCAATCAAACAGCACAAGTTGATCAGTGACTGAGTTCTGGAATCTCGTTATAATCAATGGCGCTGTACAATGAATCTCTTATTTGCATCGTGTTTACACTGTTAATTATGATGAAAGCATTCGTTAGTGTGCAGAAATCGAGTTGCACTAATGAGATCACTGCATTCATGTCTGTCATCGGTTAAATGCTCGATCGCTGCAACCTTTCATGTGACGGGAGTAGATCTAAATATAATGCTATAATCAACAGTTTTCACTGTTAGTTAATATTGACAGCTGTAATAGTAAATACATAGTAAAAAATGTCAAGAAAATTCCACATGTAATGCTTATTTCATAAGCAAAGATGTTAGCCAATCACAGCAGTGGGCGTTTACACGGAAGTCTTACAGCAGCCAATCCCAGCAGTGGGCATTACACTGAAGTCTCACCACAGCCAATCCCAGCAGTGGGTGTTTACACTGAAGTTTCACAGCAGCCAATCACAGCAGTGGGCATTACACTGAAGTCTCACAACAGTCAATCACAGCAGTGGGCGTTTACACTGAAGTTTCACAGCAGCCAATCACAGCAGTGGGCGTTTACACTGAAGTCTCACAGCAGCCAATCACAGCAGTGGGCGTTTACACTGAAGTCTCACAGCAGCCAATCACAGCAGTGGGCGTTTACACTGACGTCTCACAGCAGCCAATCACAGCAGTGGCTGTTTACACTGAAGTCTCACAGCAGCCAATCACAGCAGTGGCCGTTTACACTGAAGTCTCACAGCAGCCAATCACAGCAGTGGCCGTTTACACTGAAGTCTCACAGCAGCCAATCACAGCAGTGGCCGTTTACACTGAAGTCTCACAGCAGACACGCCCCTTAAAACAGAGTGTTCAAATCAGGGTAGGAAAAATGCCTTTTATTTCTAAATTATGACAATTTTTTATGTAAAAATCATACTAACCTTATAACTGCACCCCAGGAAACATTATAAAATAATAAAAAAATGCAGTTCATGATCCCTTTAAGTATATCTTGTTAGTACAAGTATATGCTATATCATGCTGTATCATCACTGTTGTTCTCAATTCATCTGAAAATGATATTCTTATTATATCTCAAGACAGTCAGGAGTGTTTGGAAATCTTTCCTTAGTGACAGATTGTACTTTTGTCAATTAAAAAAAGTACTCTCTCAGATCAACTCAGCAGAGCAAGATCCAGGTAAATGTGTTGCACACAACAGACCTGCCAGTGTAAGAGCTCAGATTCCTCGCCAGCCCAACCGATCACTCATTAGTCTCTGTGTTACTGACGATTTATGATGGACTGCCTCATTTCACTTTTAATAATAACCATAATTTAGGAGTATAACAGCTCTTGTACTTTATTATATTGAAGCACGCTTGCCTACTATCCATCTTCTAATAGCATGAGGCTGTCATTGATTTTTATACAGATTTTTTATTCCAATACACATTTATTTCTTGAGAAAGAGTACTCATCCCTGGGGATAAAACATAATCCTCCTCTGACACGGTTTCTTTCAGCATAATGAATGTTCACTGGGCGACAGAAAAATGATGAAGGAATTATGAGGAATAGTTTGACATCAGAAAAAGGGAAAGCCAGTGGAAATATATAACCTAACACAGTCTGGAAGAAAACATTGCATGAATTAAATAAATTGTTAATTAAGAAATTTCCAATTCCTTGTGTTTGTAGCCAATAACTGATCACAGGCTGCATTTGTAAAATAGCTGTAATCATTGGTATGCTACAGCCAATGTTTATACAAAATTACATTATAAATGCATATTACCAAGTGAGAGATGAGTTGCATCATCATGCATTTCATGACAAGCAGATTAGAATTTGATTGGACACACAGCTTTTAACATCAACAATGAATGATATGGAAACATTTTGGTTGCACTTTATTTTACAGTACTTGTACTTACAGTGTACTTACCCAAGCAAGTACTGGGTATAATAAAGTAACTACATGGGTTAAGGTAAGTTTTAGGGGTAGGTTCAGGGATAGTACCTAGTTATTACCTAATTATTGTAATTACTATAGTATGTACATTGTATGTACATGGAGAACAGGACTGTAAAATAAAGTGCTACATTTTCTTCTCCCTTGTAAAAGTTGATAGACCTGTTTATTTGTCTAGCCTAACCATGCACGATTGTGCATCAGAACCAGCAGAACAGGCCTGCAACACATTTTTGGGTCAAATACCCACAGTTGAGAACCACAGAGTCAAATATAATCTTTTAATATCTATACCTACAGAAAAGCAAAACAACATTAACTACAAGAACCCATGTGAACCTGACTTGCATTCATGCTTTCAGTGTCATATTTCTCCTGAATTAATGACTTTAGATATATAGGCCAAGAAGTTCACTGTGGGGCAGCACATGATTCTAGAGAAGAAGAAAAAAACTCCCAGTCTCCCATTCTCACCTTTTTATCTTGCACAAAAAGGCGTTTTTAATATTCAGGCAATTTAAGCATATCTGATTCTTCACGGAGGCACAGGCAGGTCGAACCCTTATCGCAGCATAGAAGAAAATTACAGCTCTATATTCACCCTAGAAACCATGTCACAGGATCCAAACATGCACAATTATACAAATACACAAATGCATAAATGCATATATACAGTAAACACACTACACACAAACAGACAGAAACACATCCTTGCACCTTTGGATTAGACAACTTTTTAAAGCTAGTGCTGGGGTGTTGTGGGCGGTTGTCAGGGCGTTGCTATGCAGTTTTTGGGTGCCACGTCAGGTGTTTTGAGCATGATTATTTAGCGTGGTTGGGTGTCCGAACTCACCCATTTCAATGTCACCTGTTGTGAAATAAAAAGTACACTTTACTTAAAAAGAGTATTTATTGCAGAATTGTTGTACTTTAAAAGAATATTAAAAGTGCAAACTGAGTAATGTTTTCAGTCTTGATTGCATGTTATTTGCAATTAAATGAAAATATATTATAGTTCAAATGTATATTAAATGCAATTAGTAAAGACTTACCTAATGACATAAGACAGACTTACTGTAAGTACATATTTATATATAATTTTATAATTACTTGCATTGTCTTTGAAATATGATTAAAATGTATTTCAGTTAACTATATAGATATAATACATACGAATTAGTTAGTCAACACATCAAATTATGGGTTATTAAGAATATTAAAGGTCATTAAAACACAACAAAAGATTATTAAAACAATTATTTAATATGTACTTTAAAGAAAAACTTTTCATTTGACATTTTTAGAAAGGTGTACTATATATATATATATATATATATATATATATATATATTGACAGAAGTATTGGGACACCCCTCCAAAATCATTGAATTCAGCTGTTCCAATCACTTCCATGGCCACAGGTGTATAAAATCAAGCACCTAGTCATGCAGACACTTCTACAAACATTTGTGAAAGAATGGGTCAGTCTCAGGAGCTCAGTGAACTCTAATGTGTGGTACCGTGATAGGTTGCCACCTGTGCAATAAGTCCATTCGTGAAATGGATCAGGATATACTTTTAAGATTTGAAGTATACTACAAGTGCCAATAAGGGGTAAATCCAGCCCTGCCCATGTTACTTGCTTTAGCTTTTACATACAGTATTAAGAATTGGTGACGTAGGACTGCAGGTGACTTTCCAGTTCCTGCTGGATTTCGTCCTCCACATATAAGCTTAATAAAGCCTGAACTTCGTCGACCATTGATGATTTGAATAGGAAACAACTCTTACTTTTAAAAATGGTGGTTGAAATAAAATGCTGCGTGGAGTCAACCAATCAAAATGCTGCATGAACTCAACCAATCAGCATGTTCAGTGCCCAAGTCCCACCCCCGAAAGTTGCTGAACTTTGAAATAGTACTACCTCTCGAGCAGGGACTTTCTGAGGGGGACATTTTTACCCGTAAGTTAATTTAGACCCTGCGGTCAAAACACACCGAGTACCACCCCAAAGTCCCTAGTTCCTGGAGAAAGTTCCTGGGCTCTAGTCTATTGTCTAGTCCTGTCACAGAGAACAGGTGTGATTTCTCAAAACACCTACTTCAGTGATATTTGCACCTTTATGAAAAAAAAACAAAAAAAAAAACATTTCATACAGTAAATAATTTGCATTATCATTTGCATGCTTCTTTTTTGATGGTCTACTTTAGACATTCTACTAACTATAAGTTACTTGGTAACACTTTATTTTAGGGTTCAAATCTCTCTATTAACTAGATGCTTATTAGCATGCATATTACTAGCATATTGGCTGTTTATTAGCACTTATAAAGCACATATTAATGCCTTATTCTGCATGACCATATTCCACATCCCTTAATCTACCCAATACCTAAACTTAACAACTACCTTACTAACTATTAAAAACTCAAAAATAATAGTGAATATGTGTTCCCCATACTAAAGTGTTACCAATTACTTTGTAACTACATGTCAGCTAACTAATAGAATATTCGTAGACTGTTAGGTTAGGGTTAGGTGTTAGAGTTTGGGTTAGAATTTCTCTCAGGGTGCATCACAATAATGTGTTAGCAGATATTAAGCAGACAGTCTACTAATACTCTAATGATAGTTAGTTGATATGTAGTTGAAAAGTTACTTATTGTTAGTAGAATGCCTAAAGTGGACCATCAAAATAAAGTGTTCTTTTTTTTTATTGTACAATGTCTGTCACAGTTTGTGAATAAAAAGTGTCTGTCTCATGCAGGAAATTTTAAATGTCATTTTCTGTTCCTATTCGCTCCTGTGCCTGACAAACCTTACCATGCTCTTTTTTGCTGCAGCATTTTGACACTCATATCTCTGCATTCAGTGAGATGGTTCATGGCAATCCTGTCAGCTTACTTGCTCTGGAAGAAGTTGGAAAACCTCACAGAGAAGTTAGTGCCTGAGCTGGCATGTTATGTGTGCAGGGCAGCCAGATTGTGATCAACTCTGTCCGGCTTAATTAAAGGATGGGCGGCTCACATGTAAAACTATGGGCACATGAGCTCAGTTCACCCCTAAAAACACTACTGCAAATGTCCAAAACATCAGCCATTCACAGAGGACTTCTGAGAGCTTTTCAAAAGCTGTTCTGGTAAAACAGTTAGCACTTGTAAATGAGCTGTAACAGTATACGACTGTTGGATCAGAAACATAAGTGACACTCGGAAACCGTGCCATGTGTGCCTGAAAATGGGAGGATTATTTGTCAATGTTTTTAAACTTCTCATTTGAAACGGTTACTGCTCAGTTTCAAAATAAAAGATTCACACCTAATGCCTAAACTATCAGGGCCATAACTGCCATAGATGGGAACACACAACCCTTCAATATTCAGGTTAGTGGTCATCAAAATATTTTTTCAATGGCTGATTCTCAAACTGTTACCCACCCTTTGTAAATAAAAAGTATTTTAAAACAATAGTTATGTTATTATTGTTAGCTACATTTAAAATGTTACAGGCTTTGAAAATGAAGTTAAATATGAAGTATACTAGGAAATCTCATTGCAGCACATCACATTATTTGCAGTAATATTCTTGTGCCTTGTGCCAATTGTTATTTTATTTATATATGTTATAGTTGAAGTCAAAATGTATGATATCTCATTGTTACATATTGTTACGACCCAAAATAGGGACCAACATACAGAGCCATTCAGAAAAAGTAGCAAAACTAAAATTGCAAAGGCCAGGGCAATAAAAAGATACAATTTATTGGCAACAAAAAGTAACAAAAACAAACAAAGATATAAACATATACAAAACTTAAAATAAGGACTGGTGAGCTAACTAATCTAAACTACAACTCAGAGTTAACGATTTCCTAACTCCCGAGAAACACAAAAGAATATACTCAAAAGAATCTTCCGGGTCAGCTCACACTGTAAAATCCAACAGTTGTTCTTACTAAGACTTCTTAGTAAACTTTACTTAATGTCCAATAATTTGTTGAACTTACTTAAAACCATTTAGTAATCTGAACTATTTGCATGCTATGCCTTTGTTACTTAGAAAACCCAAGTAAACATTACTTGACTGGTTTGAGTTCCATTTTGCTAAAGCAAAAAAAACAAAACAAAAAAAACAGGCGGGCAAAAGGTTTTTGAGGCGTGGCAATTTTTAATAGACTTTTCACTCATTTCCTCCACTCATTTCCTCACCATTATTGTGATTAGTGTTCCCTTTGGTCGGGCACTTGGAACTTCATTCATATTATTGTAACTCTCTTCCTATTGATGCAGCGATGCTACAAGAAATCATAGTTATCTGATTTTTAAAAGAAGGGAAGTAATACATATACATACACACATATATATTTGTGAATTAATGATATATAAAATAACTTTAATTCATGTCAAATAATGATCTTTTAACATTTTTTGCTAACACCTATGGCATAAACTTTTAATTGGGTTGATATAATCCCTCTATATTTGTAACAATATCTTGCAATCGACCATGCTTGAGTCACACGCACACTTCAACATTCAGCATGCAAACCACAACAATGGTAACAAGGTTTTTTTATTATTATTTATTTTTATTTTTATTATTAATAAGACCTTTACTATTTTATTTGCTGTCGTTATTGGGGTTATACTGACAAAAGACAAATGGTAAAATAAAGCCAAAAATAGTAAAACAAAGCAATTAATTTATTCATGCCGCAGTGCACTCTGGGAGCTGGAGTGAACTTTTGGGAGTTGACTGAACTTTTGAAATTGAGTTACTTGTACTCAAGTTTTATGGTAACATCTACAAATACTCAAGTTAACTCTACAAAGTAGTAGTAAGTAGTATCAAGTCAAAAATTATGACCTAATTTGATTGAAAATTTTGAGGCAATCAGTTTCCACAGCTTTTCTAAGTAAAGCCAACTTGTTACTTTTTACAGTGCACTTACCTATGCTTTTCCTCTATTCTAGTATAACTAAACAAACAAAACTCACCATCCTGTACAAAAGAAAAACAAACTCCCAAGTCACTAGGTTAGGAATAATCAGTTAGGAATAATCCCCATCCAATTGGCAACTATACTAAAAGAAAAAACGAGAGAAAGAGCAGGGGCTTGTAACACATATGATAGTAGAAAGACCAAAGTATTATCATATAAAGATTATATACAGATGGGAAATGCCACACTATATCTATGTTGAACAGAAAGTAAATGGAAGTGAATACCATTATTTTTATAATGTATTATTATTTTAAAAGTTCTTTTGCACCGAGTCAAAAAATAATGTGAAAAATGTAGTATTAGTAAGTCTTGTTGACACACATATAGCACACTATTTTCCGGGAATAACCCGGCTGAAAAGGGTAGCAGATTTTGTGGATAACGAAAATCCTATAAGAACAAAAGTGTAAACATAACATTCCACTCTAATATAATTCCATTTCATACAAACTGTGATTTATTATGCATTTAAATGTGTCTAAACATGCCTTGGCAATATAACGACTCAATCGTCTGTTTATACTGGCAAGTGTTGTGAAATGAAACCAATTTAACAGAGTATGAGCTTGATGATAGCTAAATAAAGATGTCAAAAATTTGCCATGTCATTGGCACTTGCTTGGCTGGCATGGGACCCTTTGCAGTGTAAATATGCTTTTGTTGATGTTGATCAAATCAAATTATATTAAATAACTGCCTATAGTATTCTTAGTGATTGAAGTAATAAGCCCTGAAAATCAATGTCTGGTCCTTGGCAGGTCATAATATAAGGTAAATATACCTCAGATAAACAACAATACGACATTACATCCGGTCATTATTTATTTAACAAAAACTGGGCCAAAATGGAGAAGCCATGTGTGACTGCTTCCATAGGAATTAAGAGTCTAAATAAATGGTCAGGTGCTGCTAATCAAATGCCTTTGATTAATTGATTCATCAGCAAGTGTGAGCAAATCTATAAAAGCAGAAGTTTTGGCATTTTGCTGGTCTGGAGCATTCAGGTGTGTGTTAAAACAATGCAAGGGAGTGTGTTAAAACGTCCCAGCAAATTCACACTGTGCAATGCTCAGAGAAACTGCAAGAAACCCAGGAGCTCCATCTCAGTTAACATGTTAAATGTTAAAGCTCATGACAGTACAATTCGAAAAAAACGGGACAAGTATGGCTTATTTTTAAGGGTTGCCAGGAGAATGATCCCAAGCACACCAGCAAATCTACACCAGAATGGCTTAAAAAGAAAACCGTCAAGGTATTGCAACCCAGTCAAAGTCCAGACCTCAAATTCTGTTGCGGGACCTTAAAAGAGCTGTGCATAAACAGATGCCCACAGACCTCAATGAACTGAAGCAACGTTGTAAGGAAGAGCGGGCCAGAATTCCTCCACAACAATGGTCCAAAAACGCAGCAGCTCGAGTTCTTACTAGAACCAGGAAGTATGACCATATTAGCCCGGTTCTGTCAAAACTGCACTGGCTCCCTATTAAACATTGCATACATTTTAAAATCTTGCTAATTACTTACAAAGCACTAAATGGTTTAGCTCCCCAGTACTTGAGCGAGCTCTTAGCGCATTATACTCCGTCACGTCTATTGCGATCTAAAAATTCTGGCCAGTTGATAATACCTAGAATATCAAAATCAACTGCAGGCGGTCGATCCTTTTCCTATTTAGCACCCAAACTCTGGAACAGCATTGACAGAATGTGTCTGTTTCCCGAACAGTCTAAATCTAGACTAAAAACACATCTATTTAACCTGGCACACACATAACACATTATCAATTTCTATTATTCAAATCAGTTAAATGATTGTTAGGCTGCATTAACTAGGTCAGCTGGAACCGGGAACACTTCCCATAACACCTGATGTACTCGTTACATCATAAGAAGAATGGCATCTACGCTAATGTCTCTCTGTTTATCCCGAGGTTTACTGCAGTCAGCCGGATCCGGGCCGTATCCAGATCAGATGAAGGACCTGCGCTTAAACACAACCACAACGCATCCGCAGAAGTGTCTACAGAGACCGTATCATCTACACTTTCCCCTGTGAAGGCCTCATCGCCATGACATCCAGTGGCACTGATCCTCAACAAACCCGTCTCCTGCGTGATGACTCCGATCTTCAACCAGATGGAACTGATAAATATTCTGAATATTCCGATCTAATCTGACTTCTGAGCTGTAATGCTGCCTGAATCATAATCATACAATGTTCCTTCATTGGCCAGAGGAGAACTGTACTTCAAGTAATTACTGCTAAAAGTGGCTCTACACGCAATTAAAATCACATGGGGTACTTGGTTTGTCACACATGGCTTCTCCATTTTGGCTTTATTGTTCTTGTTCATCTGAGGTTGTATTTACTTAATTTGAAGACCTGCTAAAGACCAGCAGATTTTTTTATCAGAGTGTCTATTTACACCAAGTGTAACTATTCGCACTAGCTCCGGCTAACAGTGCCTGGTTGGGCCAAACAAGATAAAAAAAAAGACACACATAATTCAACATCTTCAGTGGTGTAGTCAGTAAAGTGTAAAGTGTAACGCTTAAGGATCTAGGTTTTGACACGATCGACCCGGGTTTGAGGCCGCCTTTTGCAGAGCTCGCTCTTCTCCCTTTTCCCATCACATATCACATAGGAGAGGCATTTACTTTCAATAAAAATGTTCTAAAAATGGAAATAAAGTGCCTAACAAAATGTTTAATAATAATAATAATAATAATATTTATTGGTTAGGGTTAGGGGTTTGTGTAGGGAGGGTTTTTATTATCCCATTAAGGCGGCATCCATTAATGTTATTATTGCATCCTGTTAATGTACAACAATACTGAGGTGCAAATAGTATGTATCTGTCAAAATAAAGTATAAATTACATGTAATTAGTATTTACATATATTGCAAAGAACTGCTACTTTTACATGGTGTAAATAGAATATATCACTATTTTCACTTAGTAAATAGCATCTACAGCAATTTGCATTTACTGTAAATAGCATCTGTTGCTATTTGCACTTAGTTGTGCCGGGCATGCACTAAGTGCAAATAGCCGCTGCCTTTTTTTATTATGTCCCGATACATAAAACCATGGAATTCAAAGGTATGTGTTTGGAACAGCATGTACAAATGTTTGCATAAACTATCCCGGTCAATTCCCCAAGAAATGTCTTTTACGTAAATAAATCTAAATCTAAATACATGCTTTATGCGTGAACGTGAGTTTAGTAAGCACTGTGTTTTATTTTTTCTCCTCTTGACTGGCTTAATGATCTGCACTACTCTGTGAGTGTGAAACAACATGGAGATGTGTTGATTAACAGAGGTGTACCAGCAGTATACAGCAACGGCCATATTGATCTGTTGTTTACTCAAGGACCTACAAAGTCTCAGTCCCTGTTGCTGCCAACCTTTTCTATCAGATTAATGAAGTGACCGCACGGGTAATAGCCCTTCAGCTGACAAGTCCATTTTAGAACATGAGAGACACTTCTGTCTTTCATTATTCCAGGACGAAGCATCCCCACCCCCCTTCATTTTCCTTATCAACATCATATTTGCTTTGTCCTTGGGGGACAGCTCTGGCATTGGGACCTGCTCCGACAGTGCTGCTCTTACCCTGATCAGCATAAACAAGCACCGATGCCCTAATATGTTTATTTACCCTCTATTTAACTGAATGTTAAATCAATCATCTGCCTGCTCTTGCCACCAGCCCGTGCCAGTACATCCATTTCGGTTGCCCACAGGCTGACAGAGAAGCAGCGAGCCGCACATATGTCTGCTGTCAAATGTGACAGAAATGGAATTTGTTGTTTTTCTCCCTCTTACTTTCCTTTTTTTTGTTTCTTTGTATCCTTTCATTCTTTCAATCGTTCATTGTATGCAAAAGCACAGACTATTCTTATTGGTTTGCACCAAGAGGTCTCCATTTAAACTGAGGGGCACAAACAATGCCTGCTTTTGCCCCCTCGTGGTGCCGGGCCTGGGTACGTGTTCCTAAAGTCTAAAAGTGTTCCAATATAGTATTGTGGGCAATTCATGTGACCAATATGAAATAAAGTTATTAGTTCAAGGTGCGGGTAATTTGGTATTGGTTTATTACTGCCATGACCTTTATATTGAACTGCCTGAAAGCATGCCTTATTGAATTAGCCAGCATGAAATGTTGGATGTCGACCTACAAGAACAACAGAGTTTCGGAGCAGTTGAGAAGAAATTATGTTTTTTGTTATTTAGATGACCTGTATTTAATTTGAAGCTCTTACATACCGCACATAAATGTAGATTATCTTTAAACTTATATAACTTTAACTATCTTGGACAGGAAGATTGTCTTCACCATGATATATATTTGTTCACACATTTGGTTCAGAGTATTTTTGATGGATGTTATTCAGCTAAATTCTTACTGTTTGTACGTTTACCAAAATGAAAATATGTTTTGTAACTATGTTAAAGAGACTTTAACAATGTCTATCAAGTAAAAAGAATGTTTTTAACAATTGCCATGCAATGTGCTAAAAATGACAACAAAGTTGACTTTGACTTTGAAACCTACCCGTCGCAGAAATGTTCTGCATGTTAACATTTTCAAAAATCACTTAGTATGATTTATAAGCCGTTTTCCGCATGGGGACCAAATAATGTCCCCACAAGGACAAGGATTTCGAATATGGTCATTCTTGTAGGGACATTTTGTCCCCATAATGTAGGGTTTACCTGTACACACACACACACACAGTCAATGGCTCTCTCACTTAAGCATTCATCTGTGGCAGCTGAAGACAAATGTGGTAGTTGTAATATCTGTTAGTGAGATGATGAATTGGTCTGTACTCTGCCATGCCTGAAAAGTGGATCACATATCTGACAATGCATACTGATGATTCTGAGCCTCTGCAGGGAAAAAAGAAACTTACCAAACCAGACTTCAATATCATGTAATTATCCTTCTAATACCCAAAAGATAAAAGTATTAAAAATAATGAAAGTCATTTGCATTTGTTTGAGTTACAAAATTGAACATTATGGTGCAGATGTTTGTTTGTGTATGGTATTAAACACATACTATACACCGATCAGGCATAACATTATGACCATCTTTCTAATATTGTGTTGGTCCCCCTTTTGCTGCCAAAACAGCTCTGACCCGTCGAGGCATGGACTCCACTAGACCCCTGAAGGTGTGCTGTGGTATCTGGCACCAAGATGTTAGCAGCAGATCCTTTAAGTCCTGTAAGTTGCGAGGTGGGGCCTCCATGGATCAGACTTGTTTGTTCAGCACATCCCACAGATGCTCGATTGGATTGAGATCTGGGGAATTTGGAGGCCAAGTCAACACCTCAAACTCGTTGTTGTGCTCCTCAAACCATTCCTGAACCATTTTTGCTTTGTGTACATGGTCTGCAACAATGCTTAGGTCAAAGTAACATGGATGGCAGGTCCCAAAGTTTCCCAGCAGAACATTGCCCAAATCATCACATCACATCACACAGTTCACTGTACAAAAATGGCCCCCACAGTCACCAGATCTCAACCCAATAGAGCATCTTTGGGATGTGGTGGAACGGGAGCTTCGTGCCCTGGATGTGCATCCCACAAATCTCCATCAACTGCAAGATGCTATCCTATCAATATGGGCCAACATTTCTAAAGAATGCTTTCAGCACCTTGTTGAATCAATGCCATGTAGAATTAAGGCAGTTCTGAAGGTGAAAGGGGGTTAAACACAGTATTAGTATGGTGTTCCTAATAATCCTTTAGGTGAGTGTATACCCAGGGGTTCATATTTATAAAAAACGATCTTTGACGTGGAAAAGATTTGAAGGGTCTAAGACGTATGCACTTTTTCTTGTGGCAGAGAGTAGGAGCAGGTATTTGTAAATCTAAGCAATTCTTGCCGCTCGCCGTTATCAACTAAAGGAATTGACTTTGACTGGTGATCTGTTAATAACATAAATTAGCCGGCGTTTACAAGGCAGAGATCTGAAACATTCAGCTGTGCACAATTTCAGGATAATTCATGATTTTTAGATTTCATGTCATTAAGAGAGACGTACACACATTTGAGAAATGATCGTAAGATCAAATGTAGCATGGTTTCTACGCAACATTTTATAAATGAGGCCCCAAGTGTGTAGTAATAGTGCACATACACTAATACTGTAGTTAAAAAAAAATTATTTTGCCCTTTGGTTGTAGATGTACAGTACCATTTATACTGTGTTCCTTGCAGTATTCTTTTGTCTTGACAAAACTAAAGGTTAGGTGTGTAATTTCTTCACCACTACCGTCATCAAACAGAAATTGCTGTTTTGAAATTCTCTTCCAACCAGCGCCAACTTGCTAATCTACCAGCACTACCAGTGAGTTGGGCCAGATCCCCCAAACCCCAACATTTTCACTTTAGTCCCATTATGATTTATACACTCCAATAGATTTAATCCTGTATTTCATCATTCAGTTTTATACAATAAATTTTTTTTTAACCATTTGAGCTTTTGCAAATCTGTGTAAGAAAAGGATGAATTCATGCAGAAGAATGGATTACAATTAAATGTATTGGGATTTGCCAGAGAACGTGCTCATTTGTATTAAATCCCACAAATAAAAACACAGCCTGCAAATATATTTGGAATAAAAATAAATATGAGCATATATTTTTTTTTACCCATCCAGCTTCAGGAGACAGTGTCTCTCACTAGATAAAAAAAATCCTTTCCTCCTAAATCCATTTCACTATGCAGATGATAGTTTTATCCTAATGGAAAAACCATTAGGGTAAATATTATGCAAACGAAGTGGCCCATTTCTCTCAACTACGTTCACGGCCTCAGGGTTTGATAATGAGCTTCCATGTTTTCACAGAATGACAATTAGCTAACACATCTGAAGGATGCATGCAAGCAAGGCATATGCAAAGTTATAACACAACTGCAAGGTCTGCAAATAAATCATGCTCATTCACCTTAGACTATTGGGCATTTCTGTGAAACTCTGTGAAAAAGAAATATATCATCGTGGCTCATCACTGAAAAACGTTAGCATGATATGTTCACTATATTAAAATATGCATGAAGCATGAAATATATTGACAGCTAGGCCCTGCATGTCACTACATCCTTATGTTGCATAAGACTTTGCAATTTACTGAAATATTGTGTGGTGTTTGGGTACACAAATGATTCTAAAGTCTTCGGGGAAGACCACAATTTTGAGAGAATATTTCTCAGGGTATAGTTTATTTTAAAAACTTCTATATAGTTATACAGTGGTTCACTTAGACTCTTTTATTAAATAACACTGTCAATTATATTATGACTTTCCAGTGTTATATGGAAATCATAATTGTTGAGATTTACTTACAATTCACTGTGGTCACAGGCACAGGCCATAATTCAGGAACACTAGATGCTGTAATGCTAATACATCCATTTATCTAAATTACAACTATTACCATTTTTTAGATAGTAAAACGTATTGTTCAATAAGCAGGTAGGTCAGATTCAAACACAGGAAGCCCTATTTTAATTATCTGAGCAAATGGTCTGAAGCGCATGTTGCAGGTGCACTTAGGGCGCATCCAAATCCACTTTTGCTTGTTTAACAATGGAAAAAAATGGTCATCGTAATTTCAGAAGTTTCGGAGCTGGAAACATCCTTGTTAGTCAAATAAAAGCTTTTGTTGATAGCTGGCTCATAAAACGAGGGATCTGCGGATTTGCCTCCCTGTGACGTCAGAGAGCAGTGAAACGCCGCCTCAACAGAAGAAGACCAATGCCTAATTCTGTAGCCCCGCCCACAGATTCACGCATGACATTTAACATAAATAACATAGGCCTACGTGGAGCTAAACAGGATCGAACTTCCAAGCAATAAACATGCTGTTGAGGATTACAAAATATTGTGCAGTGCCTGGTTGTGGAAGAACACAGTTGCTGCATAACCTTCTGTTCCAATATTAGGAATGCGGTTGAACTTTATTTTTAATGAAGTTCTAGCTCACATGGGTAAGACATTGCACGTTTGATCACTTCATTCCACCGCGGATTCGTCTGTAAAAACAGACTGGATTTGCAGACAGAATGAGACTAAAAAACCTTCTATATTGGATCCGATAGAAATGGTGCAACACACTTATGGGAGTAAAATGTTTTTTTTATATGTGATAGTATTGCATTGTTACAGATCGTTTGATATCTACTGATTATGTGTACGTGTCTAACTAAACATAATTATTGATAACTTACCACGCTGTCACAGGCTGGAGTATCCTCTGTATTTGAGGTGTTGTTGGTCCTGCGATTCGGGATCAGATTCGAACATGTATGGGCCAGGGCTCGCAAAATCGCTAGCCCGACGTCCCGGGGCTAATGGGTTTTCCAGATGGGCTAGGGCTATCTTAAATAGTGAAATAACATTCTTTTCTTTTCTTGCGTTGTTAACTCTCTTGACTTGATATTTGAATGAAAAATACAATCGCGGAAGTAGTTTGTATGTTCAGGGAAGAAGGAGGCGGGAACCGGCGAACATTTAAAGACTTTAATAAAAATAAATAAACACAAGCTGAAAGTAAACCGCGGGCAGCCCCTCGACTGCCACGCACACACATACAAAACGTAAACAAAACACAACGTAAATCCAGGCCTGGTCCTCTCTCGTCCTTCACTGTCGTCGCTCCTCCTTTTATGCTTCCGAGCTCCTCCGTGAGAGATCCGAGACCGGTGTGACGCGCAGCTGGCACTCATCAAAATCACTCCCCGGCCTCGTGTCGCCCTCTCACGGCTCTCGCTCGCCCGGCTCGTCACAATCCACTAATCGGGCAGGCCAAGTAATAAAAAATTACATTCCAATTCATTGCAGGTGGATGAGAGATAAATCATTGTGTTTGTTTGATAAAGACATTTTGTGAGCCCTGTGGGCAAATCATTCCGCTTGCCATTTTTCCACATTGGAAATTTTCAAAACATTTCCCCACGTGTACTGACTGCAAAACTGTTATCCAATCATAGCAGTGGGCATTTACTTCCAAGTATTCAATGCATCACGCCCATGAAAAACCGAGCGTTCCAAGAGCTAGGCTCAAAACCAGGGTAGAAAATAGCCTATTACTTAATCATTACAATGTTTTTGAATGTAAAAAACATGCGAACGTCATAAGTTGACCTCGGACAATATTACTAACGTGCAAAAAATACTGTGCTATTGACTTTAGACCAGGTTTTTGTTGGTCAATGGCGCAGTCGTTTTCAATTTCTCAAAATAGCAACACACCAACAATGCTCCTGAACACACCTGGTTTTCAGACCAGCACACCCATGGGTGAACAAATGGGCGCCAGTGCATTTGCTATTGAAACAACGTGGCGCTGGATGTGAAAATGATAACTGCGCCGGGCAAAAAACACTTGCGTCGCGCCTGGCGTCACATTGTGCCGGGTGTATGATATGGCCCCACGTGTTCTCAACTCAGACAGGTTTGGCCAATCAACTAATAATTGGACAGTTCTCTTCTAAAACTTACCTAGCTGGGTTTATTAAACTCAAAATAAGCTAATTTATATTCATTTGTATTGCATTCAAAGCAGTAGAATATTTGGATACAAGTAATATACTGTATATATAGGGGTATCTTTAGCATCTTAATGTGCCCTATTATGTTTTTCTGGATATTACCTTTCATGTATAGTGTGTGATAGAGCTGTTTGTGAATGTCTGCAAAGGTTCAAAGATCACCCAGAGAGCAACATAGTTTCTGCCCAGATCCAGGCCACATCTGGTACATGTGGATTCAACGCATACTAGATGTGGGCCAGATCTGGGCCTACACTATGTTGCTGTCTGGGCAAAGTGCAGATACATTATAATTATAGTTATTTCCCAAAAGAAAGAAGCAATTCTGAACTACCTGAAACAAATTGTCAGTAATTCCAGTCTTACTTCCTGCTCAAACCT